>OX465094.1:32479833-32969385 GCA_949987625.1 Chalcis sispes | reverse complement strand
AACTGTATGTTTGGGTTCCTCACGAATTAAAGGAAATCCACCTCACCAAACGCATTAACATATGCGATTCTTGCTAAATCGTAAAAAAAACAACCCATTTCCAAAAATAATCATAACGGGTGATTAAAATATGGATTGTGTACAATAATGTAGTCCGAAAACGATCATGGATCAAGCAAGATAAGCCCCCACGATCGACGTCCAAAGCCAATATTCACCAAAAGAAGATTATGCTTTCCGTGTGGTGGGATTACAAGGGTATAGTCTACTTTGAGCTGCTTCTAAGAAACCAAACTATTGATACGAATGTCTTCTTTCGTCAACTATCGAAATTGAACGAAGCAATCAAGAAAAAACGCCCTGAACTGGCCAATCGCAAAGGTGTGATGTTCCATCATGATATCGCCAAACCTCACACCTCTTTGATAACACGTCAAAAATTAATGGAGCTCAATTGGGATCTGATGCCACATCCACCCTATAACACTGACTTAGCACCATCAGACTATCATTCGTTTTGCTCCCTTAAGAAGCATTTGAATAGTAAAACTTTCGATTCCGATACAGCGGTTAATAATGAGTTGGACCAGTTCTTTACTTCTAAAAACCAAGGCTTCTTCAAACATGGAATTTTTCAACTTACCGCTAGATGGCAAAAGGTCATCCAACAAAACGGTCAATATATCATTAAATAATGTTTGTTGTGAATATAAATAAATCCACTTTGAAAACCATGAAAAAAACGACATTAATTATCGAACAACCCAATAAATAGAAGAAAAAATGTAGTAGATATAATAAATAATAAAACGATAATGACTGCAATATAGTTAGCATAGTAAGGCGAAAACTAAACGTTCCGACGGACGCGAGCATTTCGACGCATTCAAATATAATCTCGATAGCTTTACGCTTGGATTCCACCTTATTTAATTATCACTACTATTTTATAATAACTGTAACCATCAACCTTCCTGTAATATGTTGGGACAATGATATATTGACTCAGGGAGCTGTTGCGTTGACGGGAAAATTTTCAAGACCTTTGTCTTTCTTTTCATTATTGATATGCACTGCTTGTCTACCGTCAGCCGGCAAGCCATGACTGATTTCGTGGACGAGAATATTTCTCAGCTGAGTCAATCGTCACGTTGTAACCGAGCAAATGAAAGTAGATGTCAAAGTTTTTTAAAACCCTTAAGAAAATTTTTATTGATTATTAAATGTTAATATCACCAAAAACTCATGTACGAGATGCTGTCGGAGACCCTCACACTTAACTCATAACTGAGTTAGTCGAGAGAACAGACCTTTATAATTGAATGATAAGTGGCAGGTGATAAACCTTTTTCATCATAAAAAGTATGTAGTAAAATCTCAAGCGCGAAATTATGTATTTAAATATATATTAAATTTTTAATTATTTCTTAATTTTAAAAAATACTTTACATTATAGAAGAAATTTTAAATGTAAAATTAATACAAGTGTATATGGATTGCCATGCAACTTATGATTTAAATTTAAATCTTAGTTCTACAAGCGTTTTATAGCGTAATGGTTAAGACGTCTGCTTTATAATGCGAAGGACCCGGGTTCGATCCCACCGTAGGTCAAACATTTTTCTGCGTTTTTTTCCGTAAAATAATGTGTAAAATAACATGTGCAACAATGCGAATAAACGATTAAATATAATGCGTTTGTTAAAAATATGTGTGATCATAATAAAAATAAAAATTCTAAAATATATAAAATACTTAATTAAAGTTTCTATAAAATTTTTAAAAAAATATTTTAAAAGGTTACATCAACTACTTTCAAAAATGTTTTTTTTAATATTTCTATAACTTCTATAGAAATGTTTTTAAAACTTGTATCGAAAGGTTTACGAGTATAAAAGGAGCTAGAAAACGTTTTAAAAACGGACATAAACTCATTTTAAAAACATTTTTTGAAAGCTTTTAAAAAGGTTTTTATCCTTTCATGAAACGTTTTAAAAACATTTAAAAAACCTTTCGATCTGTGTGGGTTTCTACACTTATTTTTGCGTGCATTTCTACACGGATTTCCACATAGATATCGACACTGATTTCCACGTAGATTTCTACACTGATTTCACGTTGAAACTCACGTGGTAATCTACGCGGAAATCCACGTAAAAATCTACGCGGAAATCTACGTGGAAATCCACATACAGTGTGTTTTTGGACTGATTTCAGTGTAGATTTCCACGCAAAAATCCACGTGGATTCTTGCAACTGGGTCCATTTTGCGTTTATAAAAAAAAAACATATATTTATTCTAAAAAACAAAAGAATGGAAGAATATAAAATGTATAAAATAAAAAGAATCTTCATTTTTGTAAAATTGCAGAAATTTCATATAAATCCGTTTCATTGCGTTAGAATTATAGTCCATCCACTGGAATTTTAGAAACTAATCCGCTTCAATCCGTTTGTGTTTAAGAAAAAATATTATACTTTTTAAAAATAAAAGAAGAAGAGAATATAATAAATGCAGAGAATGAAAATAGAACTGTAAAATTAAATAAATTTTATACAAATTTGTTTTATTCTTAAAAAATAGAAGATTAATGAAATATAGAGGGCAGAAAATAAACATAAGCATCTTTAATTTATAAAATTGAAAAAGTTTCATATAGACCCATTTTATTCCAATCCAATTATAGTCAATATTAATTTTTAGAAAACAATCAATTTTAATCCTGTCTAGTTTAATAATTTTTTCTTATGGTCACACATTGATACTAATTTCAAATTACTTAAGCAATGTTTCAAAATAATAATGAAATTTTTTAAAAAAAGATATATTTATATATTTTATATAAAAAATAGTAGATAAATAAAAAAACTAATAATACAGAAAAATATTATCACAAATTTAATTTTTTTATACATGACGTTATTGAATAACAAATGAGTTCGGCATTATAGATACATACAATTCATTATGATCTAAATACATAAAGAAATACATTTTCGTGCTATTGATTTTACATTTTCCGTGATATCTTGTACAGAGGGTTCTACAATCCAAATATGTGGCATATTTAAAAGAGCAGAAATAATAGATAAAATTTTCCCTTTTAGGAAAATTTCCGAGTATGCGTGTATGAATCATGACTAAGAACACTTGTGTCCTACTTTCGGACCATCTCCTTTTGATAAGAAACAAAGGTGCACGTCTAGTTTTTGGCCTATATAAAGTGGTTGGACGATCCACCGAGAGGACCAGTCTTTTCCCGAAAACGTTGTCGCGCGCGAAGGCTCTGCCGGTTGCCACACAATCAGTAGTCTTTTCTTACATTATTTTCGTACGCGGAAACTCTGCCGGTTTTATTACAAACTAACGCGAATTAATAAGTATAAAGTACGCAGTGTGTAAGTGAGTTTGGCTAACGCATAAATTGTAACTGGATTAAGCCACCCGCCAGTTCAAAGTATAATAAATAAAAGAGACATTTTTACAAAATTCTTGGAGTCAAACATTTAAATTTCCTGACCATTCCCGCCAAGCAGCAGCCGAGCCAGCGAGCTAGCTAGCCTCCAGCCAGCGACACCAGCGCACTCAAAACAACGTAAGAATCTCTCTCTCTCTCTCTCTATAAATCTCTCAACTCCTCTCGCCTGAACTGCATTACTCATGCGATACGTCTCTCTGGTCCTCATAGAGCGCACGTAGACAAATCAGGCATACATATAAAATATATATACATATCTCTCTCTCCCGCTCTCGCACGCTAACTCCAGTTCTCTGTCTCTCTCCTTCTACCTGCGCTAGTATATATATTTATTGCCTCCCGTCCTCGGCAGCTACGGTTGACCGAAAGAGGGAATTAAACTTTTTTGTTTATTTATTCAATTTAAAACTTAGTAAAATAAGTTTTTGGTCGTTGCGTCATCCCCTAGGACGTAACAGTATCGTCTAGTTATCTGTTTATCGACACCTTTCGATGAAGTTTTACATTGCTGAAATTGATACATGTAACTCTCAGCTAAAAAGGTTGCTAAGCCAAGTGTTAAAGACTATGTACTATAAAAGGCATGAAATTTATACCGTAAAGTATTTCACACTGGCGGACAAATGTAAGTAGTTCTCTATGACAATATAAGCACTCACTTTCAGTTATTTTAGCTTTTACTAATATACTGAAGTGGTTTAATGCTTTATCCGAAAGTATGTTTTGCAAACAAATTAAACTAAGAAATAAAAGCTATGGAAACTATTCTTAACCTTTTTTTAATTTTAGATTTAAGGAGTTAGGCCACTCTAGAGGCCGAAAAAATAGGCTTTGTTAGGATTTTTTTTTCAAAAATACTACAAAATAAATCGAGATTCCAATAAAGAGTATTTATTATACATATCAGTGACTGAATACAAAAATTTTTTTAAAGCGATTAATTTTAAAATGGCGGCTGTGCAGCGTTTTTCCGATGACGTCTCCGTTTTTTCAGGGTCCACGGCCGGACAAACAGCTCCTGTAATTTTTGAATAATAATAAGCCAATTTTTTTTTTTTTTTTGATGTTATATAATAACTGCTATAGAAGTACGTAGGTTTTTTTAAATATATTAATTTTTGGCCAAATGGCGCACTTCTAAAGTGGAAAGTGAACAATTTGCCTAAAAAATCATCAGATAATTGTTAATAACAAATGAACAATGCAATATAAAAAAATCCAACCTACTTCTATAGAGATTGTATTTTTCAAGATATATTTAATATTTCAAGTCAATCGGTTTAAAATTGTCTGAGTTATGTTTCCGGCCAACTTAAAAAATGCAGTTTTGAGATACACTCATTTAAAGTTTTGAGTAGTAGAAGAGAAGACCAGGGGGCCTTGTACTAAAATTCGTAAATCGAGTACTTAGAGACTTTTCCCGACCATAATCTTTTGGGATATCATTTTTGAGGTCTTAGGGGACAATTTAAAAAAAAAAAAAGCGATTTTTCAAAAATTCTAGAGTGGTCTAACCCTTTGAATAGGCGACAGTTTCGATGAATTTATCATTAATAAAATTTTCATTTTGTGTATTAATGTAAAACGGGTTATCGCTTTGGATCAAACTTTCCCAAAATTGTTTTGTTACTGCAAGACATATAGCATGCGACAAGTCTACTGGAATTCCCCATACTGGATCGAAGTTTAGCAAATTCAAAAGTGCGCATTTTCCTCTAACGCCATTAATCTGTTTAACTTTATTGTTTGTTACTTCTTCCGCATCGATTGGGTGAGATGATTTTGTTCTTATTTTACAGTCACATGACTTAAATGGGAAATTGTATAATATTTATTACTCAACGGTAGCTTTTTGTATAACTGCCCATCCATAATACTTGAAATATTAGGTGTGGTAAAAAGTAATCCATTATTTTGCCAATAGATGGCTTTAGTAGTCTGTATCTCCCGTTGTAAAAGTGCGATCGGGTTACACTAGATGGCGTTAGAAAGATAAGATTTCGTACTAAAAAAGCGTACGATGTAGTTTTGTGATTGCTTGACTCAGTATTTTTTCAGCACGCGTCAAAGATGGACACCAGCATAGAGAAAATACGCCATATTTTACAGTTTTTCTTCGATAAAGGCGAAAACACAAGCCAGGCAGCTGAAAATGAGAATATTGTTTATGGTCCTGATACTGTAACAGCCAATCACGCGCAATTTTGGTGTCGTCGATTCCGTTCCGGTAATTTTGACGTCAAAGATGCATCACGCTTTGGAAGGCCAATTGTCGAAAGTGTCGATAAAATAATGGAAATCGTCGAGTCCGACCGTCACGTAAGCACTGTTTCGATTGCCCAGGAGCTAAACATTGCACAAAAAACCGTTTGGAACCAATTAAATAAGGCTGGATACAAAAAGAAGTTCGATGTATGGATGCCACACGAGTTATCGCAAAGAAACCTCATGGACCGAATTTCCATCTGCGAATCGCTGCTGAATCGCAACAATATTGATCTATTTTTAAAGCGGATGGTTACTAGTGATGAAAAGTGGGTCACTTACGACAACGTCAAGGGACAACGGTTGTGGTCAGATCGCGGTGAGCCGGCGCAAACGGTGGCCAAGCCAGGATTGACAGTCAGGAAGGTTTTGCTGGGTGTTTGGTGGGACTGGCAGGGAGTCATCTACTATGAGCTGCTGCCCTATAGCCGAACTCTTAATTTGGACCTGTACTGTCAACAATTGGACCGTCTGAAAGAAGCAATCGCCCAGAAGCGGCCAGCTTTGGCCAATAGGAGAGGAATTGTGTTCCATCAGGACAACGCCAGGCCGCATACATCGATAGTGACTCACCAGAAGCTCCGGGAGCTTGGTTGGGAAGTTCTTATGCATCTACCTTATAGTCCGGACCTGGCACCAAGTGATTACCATCTGTTCCTGTCTATGACGAATGATTTTGCAGGTGAAAAATTTGCCTTACGAGAAGATTGTGAAAATCGACTGTCCCAGTTTTTTGACAATAGGGACAAGGGTTTCTACGAGAGAGGCATTATGAAATTACCTCTAAAACGGCAACAAGTTATCGAACAAAACGGTGCATATTTGACCTAAATCGTATCATTCTATCTATGCTAAATAAAACCTTCAATTCAATGCAAAAATAATGGATTTCTTTTTACTACACCTAATATGTGAATTATTTTTTTTCATTTTATGTTCTTGATCATGACAATGTTTAAGTAAAGCCATTCTCAATTTTTGAGATTGTAATAGCTGCCTCAATTGATATTCTATATCAGTAGATGTAAAATACGGTGAGTCTGTGAAAGATATTATTTGTTCTTTTTTACAACTTGAACATACCTTGATTAATTTTTTTATGGAATAATTTTCTGTTGTATGCAGAATGTGTTCTTCACAGAACTTGCAGTAAAAATAGTATTTTATTACACCTTTAGGTACAGAAAAATTTCTAGATATGCTATCAATATTAAATAATAATTGGTAACAAAAACGACTTGGTCCTAATATTTCTATAAAATTACCAAATTGTGTAATAGCAACATCAGATAAATGATACTTTGTTGACGAAGCTATTAAAATTGCACCTATTTCATGTACAGTAATTTTGAATTTACGAAAAATTAGGCGATAATCTTGCATTCTCTTATGAGATAAATATTCTGAAACATCCGATGAATACTCGCTATTTATTGAAGTTTCTATAAAAGTGAGGCAACACCTGCATTATGTCCGTTAAAACTTCTTGCTTTGCAAGGTATGTTGAATTATAACCATTTTATTAACTTAAATTGATTTTCGTTTAATTGATTATATTATTAATAATTTTTTTTTTTTTTTATAATCTAAAAATATGAAATAATATATTGTTATTTTTCATCAAAAATACAGTTTTTTATTAACTGCGATGGATAGTAATACAGTGGAAATCGTTTAGTAAGGCATCGGATACAAAGGCATATCGCTTATAACGTCTCTTTCTAGATGGTTGTTTGCGCCTGCTATCCTAATAATGTTAATATGTATCGGTTACAACAGTATCGTTTAGAACGAAATATCGCCTACAACGTCCACATTTTCTGGCTCCCAGATTGAATTTTATCGGATACAAAGGCAGCCACGTGCTATTATTACAATTTTCTTCGAATTAGCGAATGTTTTGATGTTCCTACTAAAAATTATCTTTTGTTTTGCGTATTGAACTTCGCTTCAGTCTTTTCTTTAGGCCCTGGTGTGCACATGACCAGTGTGTTTTTTCGTCGTTTGTGAAATTTTTTAAGATAAAGTGTTGTGAAGTATGACGTGTCGTAAAGTGTTCTCAATGGAGAAAAAAGCTTACATCCTATGGCGTTTGGAGGCTGGAGACTCAAACGCTGAAATCGCCAAAGACCTAGGGATAAGCCACTCCACTATAACCTCAATCAAGAAAAATCGAGAGGCTATAGAAAATTCGTTTAATGAGGGATGTTCGAGCAATAAAAGGGCTAGATGCAGTACACATGCCGATATTGAAGAAGCACTTTTAGTGTGGTTTAAACAACAAGGGTCAAATAACATCCCAATAAACGGGCCAATTCTACACAACAAAGCGAATGCGTTTGCTCATATGATGGGGAAAGATGTTAAGATTTCGACGGCATGGATACAAAGATTTAGGAAAAGACATAGCATCGTGTTCCGAAAAATTTGTGGTGAATCTGAAGCCATTCACAAGGATGTGACAGACACATGGATAGAAACTGTATTCCCAGATGTCATTAAAGGGTACGAAGACGACGAAATCTTTAATGCAGATGAGACTGGATTGTTTTTTAAACTAACTCCAGATCGAACGATGAAATTTAAAGGAGAAAAGTGCAGTGGTGGAAAACTATCCAAAGAAAAGATTACAGTTATGGCTGCAGCCAATATGAGCAGTACAGTAAAAAGGAAACTTTTAGTGGTCGCTAAATATGCAAAGCCAAAGTGCTTCAAATATGTGAAAACTTTACCGGTGGTGTACAAGAATAATAAAAGTGCATGGATGACGCCAGAATTATTTGCAGATTGGTTAACGGATTGGGACAATGAATTAAAATTGAAAAAGAAAAAAATTTTGCTATTTATTGATAACTGCCCAGCGCATGATAAAATCTCTTTGAAAGCCATCAAGTTAGTATTTTTACCTCCAAATACAACAGCAATCCTACAGCCGATGGACCAAGGGGTTATAAAGCTACTTAAGACCAATTACAGGAAACAGATTGTTTTAAAATTAATTTATAATCTTGAAAATAATATTACAGAAACAAAACTTAACATGTTAGACGCGATTTTAATGTTGGACAAGGCATGGATTGAAGTTTCATCTCAAGCGATTGCTAACTGTCTCAAACATGCAAGATGGCAAAGGAACACATCACTATTGAACGACATAGAACGAAGTGAAACCCTAGCCGAATGAGCTGAGAAGTTCGATCCGGGAATTCCAGAGATTACGTTCGATGAATTTGAAAGCGTCGATAATGAAGTCTACAATTGACCAATGTAACTGATGAAGAAATCGTAGCTAACGCGATGGCATCAGGTACGGATGTCAAAGTTTAATTTTGATTGCATAAATTTTATACTTTTGCTCTTTCAGAGAATTCAACGGTCGAATCTAATCCAGATGAGGCAAAAGAAAACTCCGAAGCTCATGTTGTACCCACCTTGAGCGATGCTTGTGCTGCCTTAAAGACGGTGCCGACTTTTATTTCTTTAAACGATATCACAGATGATATTACAAAATCCAATATTTTTGTATTAGAAAAAAAATTACAACTAATAAAGCACTCAAGGAAAGCACAGAAAACCATTAATGATTATTTCAAAAAAATATGAAAAATGTGTTCATAAAACATTATGTATTTTAGCCAATACATAACTATCTATATTTTCAATACATTTTACGTTGTATATATACATATATTCTGTACTTGTTTATTTAATATTTCATTTTTGTTTAATGATCTCGAGATATCGGATAGAAAGTCTATCGGTTACAAAAGCGAAAAAGGTCGGGTCCGTTGGAAGACGTTATAAGCGATTTCCACTGTAAATAGAATTATATATAATTATTCAAATTATATTTATTTACAGATATGTGCCAATGGTAGATGGTAAAGTGTTTACATTTAGAAGAAGACCAAATTAAAAAAAACCTTCTATCTATAAAAACCATAATTAGTCATCAAATCAATGAATTGAGAACTCCAGAACAAATAAAAAAGCCAGAATAAGAAAAGTAAAAGAAGCTTACGTAGTCTTACTTCTTTATTTGCGAAAAAAAGGTCGCTTTACTCCCTCTCTTTTTCTCGATGAGCTGGTGAGTCCGCTTGGTGCTGTGCCGGGGCGTGGTCGGCTCGTGGTGATCCAGATTGGGCTCTGCCTGCTAGGATCTTACGATGTCCTTCGGTCTGAGGCGCAGTCGGCTCGTTTAGATCCACCAACTTACTCCAATTCTCTAACTTCTTGTCGTCAGTTCGTGTAATTAGCGGTGTCGATGCTCTTCGGCTGATAGTGGTTGACTCTGGCAAACTTAGCGCGTCGGCGGTATTTATGCATATTGGGGGAGAGTTGCTCCGCACCAATAGCTTTTCGAGAAAATTCGGGCCCGGCCCGGGGGCATGGATCTTTTTCGGAAATCCTCCTTCGTTGTAGTCGCAAGAGTGCGAGAGAGAGAGAGAGGAAGCTTGTTTTCTTTCAAATTCTTACAATTTACTCAGAACGATTTAAACAATTTTTGTGACGCTATTTTACATCGTTTAATCGTATTTAGCGCAAAATTTTGATATAGTACAAAAAAAGAATGAAAATTCAGCTACAATATTAAGACTATTAGCAATAAATTTAAAATTATTTGTAATACTAACAAAACTCACAAATTATTGTGTACAATAATATAATAATAATATTTTGAAAGATATAATATTTCAATAATTTTTAAATTTTAGACGTTATATTTTAAATTAAACAACCATCTATTATTGTTTTTCTATCACCTAGAACAAAAAATTGAAATACAAACCTAGAACTTAAATATTGTATATCATTGTGGTAAATCCATATTTCAATCTTATTATGCATAACGTTTATACTTTAATCAATTAAGTTAAAGTATAAATTTTAAAAATGAATAATCCCCTTTTTTTTATTGTTAAAATACTTGATTTGTAGTTATCCTACACAATTAAATTTTTTATTTGGATGTCGAAAATAATTATCAATTATACAGTCATTATTTATTCATTTAACAATTATAAAATTTATTTGGTTAAAATGTAAGTCTGAGGTGGTGGCATATAGAATAAAAAAGTTTCAAGCAAACAAACGCGGCGCAAGATTTTTATACGCATTGTTGTTTTATAAAAAGTTATAAAACTACATAAATTTGTAGTTAAAATATGGCTGTGTATTTTACAGTAACTAATAATTTAAATTTTTGTTTCTATAAATTAAGAATACAAATTTGCAACTTCAAAATAAAATAATATTAACAAGTTTTGATTATGCAAGTGTTTTTTTTTTTATTTTATTTTATTTTAAATCAGTAACAATTAATTTAATAATCTTTAAAATAGCGAGGTGCAACCAGATTTAAATCATAATCGTGTATTTTTATAATGATTTGAGTCCTATTGCATTTATTATATCTCTTTTCTAAATTTTTGAAATATTTATTTTATTTTCTACAATAGAAATTCGTATTTTTAAAATATAAGGTGGCGAATTATATAATTATAAATATAGTTATTTGTTCGCAATAAATAACGCAAATATATATTTATTAAATACTAGGAAAATATGATCGCATAAATTTTTATTTATTTTATTTTATTCATTTCGACATCTCTGTTAGTTTGTAGTTTTTAATCTAATTGTTGATTGTTTTTAATTTAATTTATTTATTTCTCTGGTGTAATTAATAACTTAAAACTATCGCAAAAAGGGAAGTAAATCGTTATAAATTACCTTTTTTATAATAATGTGTTGCATATTTTTGGTTACTATTTTTAATTGGGAATATTTTTATATAATTGTATAAATTAAATTATTAATATTAAAAAAAAATATAAACGCTGTAGATTTTAAAATAATTTTAAGAGAAAGGAATAAAAAATACAATGCACATCTGAGAATGCAGTTGACCATTAGAAAAAAGCGGGAAGGCAATTATCCGTAATTCGGATACATAACCTTTTTTTTTATATAGAGATTCTGCTACTTAAGTGAAAGAGGACTAGAGCAGCATAAAAAAAGGGTCTCCGGAAAATTTATTACTTTTCCAGTGCCTTAGTGTCACGCACGTGTTCGTCAAGATCCGTTTGCGTTGCATCGAAACTTTCCTTTTTTAAGACGGATAAGCTATTTATTTTAAATTTATTTTATGTACATTTATTTGTAAAGTTTAACCTAGGGTTTAAAATTGGAGTCCTAGGGTTTTGTAGGCAAGGAAGTTTTGGTGCACACTGATCTTCTTTACCCGTACTTTTAGGATAAGTGCAGGTAATAGAAAACGAAGATCGATATAGTGGTATTACCGAACGGTTTCGTAACTTGTGAATTTAAAGTGTTTGCGGACGTATGCGTGTAGGTGGCGAAAGAGAAAAATAAAAAAAAATTGTGTGCATTTAAATGTCGAAATTGTATACCGTCATTACATAATAAATAAATCGAAGTTTTAAATAAATTTAATAGGAAGTCTCTTATCTACATTAAAACGAATTGAGTCTTTTCTTTGTCTACATTAAAACGGATTCTTTTTTTATCTACATTGAAACTGATTGAATTTTTTTCTTATTCGGATTTGAAAAGAAGCAAATGAGTTCTAATTATATGTATATTAAATAATGGAATGAGCGAGGTAAGGTTGGATAAAGAAATCAACAATTTATTTCGCGGGAAAAGACGACTTGTATTAGCGTAAAAACTCTCACGGAACAGAGAGAAAAGCCGAGACAAGCGAATATTTTGTTCAAGACGCTAAAGAAATTATACAAAAGAAAGAGACTCTACGATAGACAAAAAAAGGAGAGAAACGCAATTATAATTAAACGCAATTCGCCGCAAGGTACCTTTCGCACGTTGGAGAGCTCTCCTACCTTTACGGTCGCCGGGAACGTGGACAGCACGACGTAAAGTCCTGGTCGCACGTGGGTGGGATGCACCTTCCTCGGTCGCAGGACGCCTCGACGTCTCGAGGGAACCAATCCTGGACCACGGGCAGACCTTCTCAGCCCTGCCGCGTAGGAAGCAATCGCCGGATGGAGATCGGCACGTCGAGGAAGCTCGCACGTGGCCGACGTCCCAACACTCGATGGAAAATACACTCGCCGCACGCCGCTCGCAACACACACACAGTCACACGACGCGACGCACCGGCTACAATAATAAAGAGGTCAACCGCCCTGAAAAGGACGTACGTGAAGACCCAAGACGCACGATAGATATATAAAATTAATTATCAATCAGAGATAAAACGCAAGGGTGACTGATTCCTCGAGAGAAGTTGTCAGTACTAACTGGCACGAACGTGCAAGCCGAGAAAATGCGCGCTAAAAACGGGAGAGACCCCTGGCGGCGCGCGCATGCGCTCGCCCGCTCTCGCCGCCGCGATCGACGCGCTACGACGCGAATTTCATAATCCCTCAATGCTGTACATAACCCGAACATTCCGCCCGCCTTCGTCCAACGGACGAATTTGCCCCTTGAATGTCGGGAGAACAGCTTACTTCCCCTTCTCCTTCAATGTCAGAGGGCAAAGTCGAGTAGCATGTCGTCTGAAAGAAGAGCTGGTTGTCTTGATGGTTACGACTCGCACCAACCCATCTGGACCAGGATGCACCTCGATGACCCTGCCCAATGGCCATTTTGATGGAGGGTACCGATCATCTTTGACTAGCACCAGCTGACCTACCGCAAAGTTTTTGCAAGGATCCCTCCACTTTCCCCTCTCTTGTAAGTGAAGCAGATACTCGGTCGACCAACGCTTCCAGAAGTTGTTACGGATACGCTGAGGCAGCTGGAACCTGGTCAACCGATTTTCTGGCATTTTTGGACAGCCAGCTTCCGGAAGTAAAACCGAGACTTCTTCATTGAGGAAATGAGAGGAAGTAAGCGCCCTTAGATCGTTGACGTCAGCATTCAACGCACCCAGAGGACGAAAATTGAGACAGGCCTCGATTTCTACCAAGACTGTAGAAAACTCCTCAAACGTAAGAGTATGCTCGCCAACAACCCTCTTCAAGTGATACTTCACCGATTTGACCCCTGCTTCCCACAAACCCCCATAATGAGGTGCACTAGGAGGAATGAACGTCCAGTTGGTCCCATCGTTGGCAAGAACAGCGCCAACCTCCTTGTAAAAGTCTGATGCACGATGGAACATACTCTTGGGTTCTTTATCAGCTCCTTGGAAATTTGTGCCGTTGTCGCTGCATTAGGAGCAGCGCTGCGCAACAAAGTAGACATTAATCCGTCTTCAAACAGTATGAAAAAATATGAATGTCCATATTGTGGCAAATTATATAGCGGAAAAATTACTAATCATTTATTTAACGTCCACAAAGATGAAGACGTAGTCAGAAAAATCATGTCATTGCCTCCAGCAAAACGTGTAAAAGGCGTACCTCTAAATGAACTCCAAAAAGAAAGAGAAAAAGTAATTGCATCTTTGAGAAATAAAGGGGCTTTTTTACAAAATTGTGAAGCTGATAAGGCTGATGAAATACAGTTTACAAGATGAGTGCGTATTAATGCACCTAAAAAAACTCTAGCTGATTTCAAAACTTGTGCCTTTTGTCACGGCCTTTTTGCTTCTTCAAATATTTACAAGCATCTGAAAAAGTGCAGAGGAGAAATTGATGTAAGTAAATCCACAAGAGCACTAAATAATCTTACCATAGCAGATATTCATTACGAAGCAAATATTTATTTAAGAGTTATTTTATCTCGATTACGAGATGATTATATTTCAAAAATTTTAAGATATGATTTATTAATTATTTTGTATGGTAATGATAAAGCTTTTAAATATCGCACCTCTAATCACCATAATAAGCAAATTCGTGCAGAAGTAAGGCTTCTTGCAAGAATATTAATTAAAATGAAAGAAAAAAATCACAAAATTAATGATTTAGCTTCTGCCATTGATGCATGCTGCACAAAATCTTTCATCAGCACTGCCAACAAATTAGGTAAATTCAATTCTAATACCAATACCTTTGATGCTCCAGCAACAGCAAGAGATACAGGTAGAATGATGATGGATGTATGTTCTCTTTGGATTGGTAAGTGTATTGAAAGAAAGCTTCCAGAAAAAAAGGAGAGTGCTGAAGATTTTTTGCACATGATTAAACAAAAATTTCCTAAAATAATTGTCAAAACAGTGTCAGAATCACAATCAAAAACTGAAATTGAAAAGGGTTTACCTAAGCTTCCTTCAACTACAGATATTCGCAAACTTAATCAATACGTTCTTGATATCCGTAATAAAAATTACAATGTACTAAGTAATCATAGTAAAGATTTCAGTTATAAATCATGGCTACAGTTCGGTCATGCTATTTTGATTTCTATTTTAGTTTTTAATAGAAAAAGTCCTGGAGAAATTTCTCGTATAAAAGATGTTCCTCACAAAAATTGTAAGGAAAAGTTGCAAAAAACTAATCCTGCTTATTACAATAGCTTATCTAATGCATCCAAAACTATAGCTAAGAAATATGTGCGTGTTTTAATAAGAGGAAAGAAAAATTCTAAAATAACTCCTGTTTTACTTGATAGTGAAATGGAATTATGTGTAGAATTATTTTTATCATATCGAGAAAGTGCAGGAGTTTCTCACGATAATCCGTATATTTTTGGATTACCAAGCCAGATGGATGGACATAAATGGATTGAGGCTGGTCCTCTACTAAGAAAATTTTCCGATGAATGTGCAGCTGCAATTCCTGAATTATTGCGTGGAACTCGATTAAGAAAACATATTGCCACAATTGGAATATCTCTCAATTTAACGGAAGGGCAAATTGAAAATTTGTCTAAGTTTATCGGGCATGATAAAGCCATACATTTAAGTATATACAGACAACCTGTAGGAACAAGTGATATCTTAGAAGTATCACAGTACTTAGAAAAAGCTCAAAATGACTTCTTAGAAACACCACAAGGTCCAATTGCATATGAAGAAACAAACATATCTGATTTAGAAGAAAAAGATGATGAAGATGAAGAGGAAGATATTTATGAAAAAGAAATTTCCAATTGTCAGAAAAAAATAAACAAGTTATCTTCTTGCGAACAAAATGCAGGTATTATAAACATTTTTACAATTATACTACATTATGTCTCGAATTATATATTATTTTTTTGATAAAATTCATTATGCTTTTACTTAATAAATTTTTATGTAATGCATAAAGATACTATTTAAAAATTTATAGCAATATTTTAGAATAATTAAATCTAGTTTATTTAAAAAAATCTCAAATAAAATATAATCAATAATTTTGATGCAGTATACCAAAATATTTTTAAAATCTTAAGTTGATCTAACTAACAAAATAATAATGATAGTAAATTAGTTCTTACATCTAGTCAGCACTATAATAGATATTAGATAATTATTCATAAGAATAGAAATAAAAATATTTTAACAAAATCTGTAAATGAAATTAAAGTTTTTTTAATTTTTATTTGTACACTTCTTATTAATTGGTTATAAATTTTATAATTATAAATAATATCTTATGTCACAGACGCTAAAACTCCATTAAAAAGAACGTGGGATGAACAAAGTATAAACATAGTTAAACAGCATGTCAAAGAAAGAATTTTAAATGGAGTAACAATACCTGGAGCAGAAATTAATACAGTCATAAAACAAAATAAATGTTTAGAAGGTCGCAAAGTAGATCATATGCGCGCCTTTTTCCAATATTACAAAAAATTGCATGCACCAATAACTAACAAAACAAAACAAATTGATAATACAAAGAAAATAATTAAACGTAATAAGCTACCAAAATGTATTTATACTGTAACGGGGTAAATTTATTTACTTCGTTAGCAACGCAGGACCTTCCTCTGGTCCTGCTTTATCTTCTTTTGTGTGTGAGGGGCCTTGCCTAAGGCCCCGCGGTCGGTGTTGCTCCCACCGGGTTTGGCTAGTCAGTTTGTGTGCCAATGCTAGATTGGCACACCCGCGGAGGCGGCGGTATTCGGGATAGGGACGCTGTAGGGAAATAAAATAAGAACGCACCGACTCAGTGCTAAAATGCTTGTTTAATGAGTAAAATTAACAAAATTAATACAAAAATTGATAAATTATTGCGGAGAGGTCTAATTACGCGAAGAGCAATTAGTGTTGCCTCACGCGCAATACTAATTCTCAAGGTGCGCACTGCGCATGCGCACCCTCTTCGCTTCGCGCGGCTACACACACACGTGTAGTCTATGGACGGCAGATATAGAGAGAGCAGTTCCCTCTCTATACTGCCGTAGTCCGTGACTGCTCGAATGAGAGCGTCTCTTACTCTCACTCGACGATGCAGTCTATGGTTGAGCGAGAGAGCTCGTTACTCTCGCTCAACTGCGTGCTCGCAGGTTGTACGAGTAAGAGTGGCTTTCTCTTACTCGTACGCCTATTCTATGATAATGCGAGAGAGAGATCGATCCTCTCACTCGCACTCGCACGGCCTGATCGAGTTTGAGTTGCGCGGTCTCGCGCGTAACTCTGTTATATCTATATATGCCTGACGCGATCGCACACGCGTCAGGAAAATTAAATATAATTACTCGCGGATTAGCTAATACGATTAAGTGGCCACTTACTTTATTACGCTCTGCTCGCGGAATCGTCTCTTCTAAGCTGCCACGGAAAAACTCGGAGGATCGACTTTTTCTCCTTACGTATTTCTTGTCTTCGATATTGACACGTGCGGCTGGTAAAACGGCTCGGACGAGAAGAAAGCTTGAGGGGAGGGCTCCTTTTTCCCCTCTTGCTTATCAGTTTTCCCGCGTAGCGCTATCGATTCTTGATCGATAGCGCCGCGTTTCGGTACGCCGCAGCTTTTCCCGCGTCAAGCCATCGATCGCTTGATCGATGTCGCCGCGTATCGTCGCGCCGCGAACTCTCTTTCTATCGCCTATGGCAGGTGGCTTAGCCTCTATAAGCCACCTGTCACAATACGTATTTTAAAACATTTATAGAGAATCGAAAAATTCCATTAATAGGGGAATATAGCATGACATACAATAAATCGCCATCATTGAAAAATTATAATCCTAAGCAAATACAAACGTTTATAAAAAAAGCTATCGAATTTTAAAACAAAAGCGATAACGAATTTTTTTTAAGAATATTATTTTATATAATGAATATTGTATTTTTAAACCTACAAAAATTATAGAAACTAGGTTATTTTTTTTTTTTTTTTTTTTTTTTTTTTTTGTAATTAATAAATCCTGAAAAAGAACTTTACTTATGGATTAATTGTCCATAACTCACCAGAGTGACTGATTACTCAATACTAGACTATGTGTGTATATGTGTGTAAGCATGAATAAGTCTATAAATTTATTCATTTAGAATGGTTTGTAAAAACTTAACAAATAACAATTACGTAGTTTTAATAGTTCAGTTAATAATATTTTTAAAATTAAGAAATAATTATGTTATAAATATTTAAACGGTGAATTAAAGAAATTTATTTATTTGTATAAGTTATAATAACTTCACATATTATATTTTCTTTGTTATTTTACTTGGTAACGATATACTTTTTAATAAGAGTTTATGTAAAAATTATGAACTCTTTTGTTAAAAGAATATACATGTATATAAAATTGGTTAAATAAATTAAATTATTATTTATAAAATATTTTATTATATTCAGTCCTAGCATTAACGTCCTAGCGCACACTTCCTATATGTTAAAAATACAAAAGGTTTAAAATCTCAGTAAATCCTCAAAAGTTGGGGCAAATATACATATATATTCACTTGACTTCCGAATAGAAATTGATTAATTGAACATTTTAAGGAGATGTTAAATCAAATTGTTAAATAATATTTTAAATTTTATATTATGTAATCCTAAGATTTTTCATGTACATTTATTATTATATTCAATAACATTAAGCAAAAAAGTTAGTTGCAATGATAATATTTGTTGAGTTTTAATACATATTTGTTTAAAACAATATTGCTTTTCTGCACAGTAATTACAAGCATTTAAAAATTTTCATTAGATCCTCAAAAGTTAGGATAGGTTAATATAATCACGAATTTTTTGAGCATTTGTTTCATCATACACTTAAATACGATTTCAAATATTATATTATGCTATCCTAAGATTTTTCATGTACAATCATTATTATATTTATTAACGCTATCTAAAAAAGATAATGCAGTAAAAATATTTGTTATTTTTTAATACATATTTGTTTAAAACAATATGGCTTTTCTGCACAGTAATTAAAAGCATTTGAAAATTTTTATTAGATCCTTAAAAGTAGGGATAGATTGATATAATTACGTATCTTGCGAATAGAAATTGATAGACAGAATATTTTAAGGAATTGTATCATGATGTTTAAAATTTTTTTAGAATTTAGCTAAACGAGCTGTTAATGTTCTATTTATTGTTTTGCAGTAATAAAGTTCATCAGAAATATAAAATATTATATTTCACAAATTATTATTTAACAATATTATGAAATCAATGTTATATGAAAATGAGATTGGTCATATATTGAGTGTACAACTTTGCTTTCGCCGTTTTTTTCCGAAATTCGAGGCTTTATTGTAAAAAACTGGTTATACATTTATGATTCAAAGTATTGTCCATCGCTGGCCACTACTTTCTCCCATCTTTCGGGCAGCATACGAATCCCGCGTTGAAAAAACTGGTCATCTTTTGAATCGATCCACGAATCGATCCAATTTTTTACTTCTTCATAAGACCGGAAGTGCTGGTCAGCCAGGCCGTGTGCCATTAATCGAAACAAGTGATAGTCCGAGGAAGCAACGTCTGGAGAATACGGTGGGTGGGGTAGGATTTCCCATTTCAAAGTTTCCAAGTATGTCTTGATCACTTTCGCAACATGGGGTCGAGCATTGTCATGCTGTAAAATCACTTTATCATGTCTCTCGTTGTATTGCGGCCGTTTGTCTTTTCATGCTCGGCTCAAACGCATTAATTGCGTTCGATAACGAGCGCCTGTGATTGTTCCAGTCGGTTTTAACAACTCATAATACACTACGCCGAGTTAGTCCCACCAAATACTGAGCATGACCTTGGAACCGTGAATATTCGGTTTGGCCGTCGACGTGGAAGCATGGCCGGGATATCCCTATGATTTTCTGCGCTTGGGATTATCGTAGTGAACCCATTTTTCGTCCCCAGTCACAATGCGATGCGGAAATCTCTTCCGTCTTTGCCTTGCAAGCAGCTGTTTACAAACACACTAACGCCGTTCAACATCTCTCGGCTTCAACTCGTACGGCACCCAATTTCCTGGTTTCTGAATCATTCCCATGACTCTCAGGCGTTTTGAAATGGCTTGTTGCGTCACTCTCAATGATCCTGCCAATTCTTGTTGCGTTTGACACGAGTCTTGATCAAGTAATGCCTCCAATTCTGCATCTTCGAAAACCTTCTTTCTTCCACCGCCATGCTGGTCTTAAACGTTAAAATCGCCGTTCTTGAAGCGTTGAAACCACTCTCGGCACGTTCTTTCACTAATAGCGGCCTCACCATATGTTTTTGAGAGCATTCGATGAGCCTCAGTCGCAGATTTCTTCATATTAAAGCAGAAAATTAAAACCTCCCGCAAATGACGAGAATTTGGCTCGTAAGCTGACATGTTTAATCGAGAATAACTTTATGATGCAGACACAAATCGACTAATATTTCGATAGCGTTATGTTTACAAATACCTAAGCTTATTGTATGACATCTATGATCTATTTATTTCAACTACCGCTTACCGCTACAGCCATCTATTGCAAAACGGCGGAAGCAAAGTTGTACACCCAATATTTATTCAATGAAATGCATTTTAAATTTTAACAAAATGTAAAAGCGGGAATTTCCACCTCAGTACAATACACCAATAGTCCACAAAAAATTGGTTTTATGTTTATAAATTTTAAAATTGCAAAATGTTAAAAATCTTCATAAATCCTCAAAAATTGGGATAAATAAATATATTTACTTATCCATCGAATAGAAATTGATTAATAGAATATTTTGAGGGGTTGTTTTGTTATATTCTTTGACGATATTTTAAATTTTACATTATTTAATTCAATGATGGTTCTTGTAAAAAAATTATAATATTTATTATCGTAAAAAAAAAGGTATTTACAGTGATAATATTTGTGGTCTTTTAATACAATACATATCTGTTTGAAACAATTTTACTTAATACTAGCACGTAATTACAAGCATTTGAAAAATTTCAATAGATTCACAGAATTTTGGATAGATGAATATAATTATCTATCTTGCAAATAGAAATTGATAAATAGAACTTTTTGTGGCATTTTATCATATTTGAAAATTTTTTCAGAATTTAGCTTAAAGAGAAGCTATTGTTCAATACATTTTTCTGCTGTAATAAAGTGAATGAGAAATTTTATGTCATTTTTTAAATTAATATATAATAATATTGAAAATTCAATATTATGCGATATCAAAATTTGTTATATATTTATTTTACAAAAGGCATTATATAATTACTTATATTCCGAATAGAAATTGATTAATAGAATATTTTAAGGAATTTTTTTAACATATTCCTAAATAATATTTTAAATTTTATATTATTTATTACTAAGATTTTTCATATAACAACATTATTTTCATTAACGTTTAGCAAAAAAGTTATTTACAGTGATAATATTTATGGATTTTTATTACGTATTTGTTTGAAATAATTTTGCTTTTTTACACTGTAATTACAACCATTTAAAAATATTAATAAATCCTCAAAAGTTGGGATAGGTTAATACAATTCCGAATTTTACGAATACAAATTGATATATAGAATATTTTAAGGAATTGTTTCATCATATTTGAAATTTTTCACAATTGAGCTAAAAGAGCAGCTGATTTTCAGTATATGATTCTGCCATAATCGAAAAATCTTCATAATATTCTATTCATCAATTTCTATTCGCAATATCAGTAATTATGTAAATCTCTTCCAACTTATAAGGATGTATTGAGATGTTAGACATTTTGCAATTTGAACGTATATAAACATCAAGCAAATTTTTTGTGGATTATTTATGTATTGTAATTCGGCAGACAATCCCGTTCTTACTTTTTTCTTTTATTTAAAATGCATTGCGTTGAATAAATATGTGACAAATCTTATTTTCACATAATAATAATCTTTTAATATTGTTAAATGATAATTTGTAAAATGACATACTTAATATTTCTGATTTGCTTTATAACTGCTAAACAATATATAGAGCATTAGTTGCTCTTTTCGCTTGGTTCTGAAAAATTTATAAATATGATTAATCAATTCCTCAAAATATTCTATAGATCAATTTTTATTCGTAAAATAAGTAATTATTTTAATGTATCCCAACTTTGGAGGATCTATTGAAATTTTTCTAATGTTTGTAATTACAGTGTAGAGAAGCGAAACTGTTTTCAACAAATATGTATTAAAACTCGACAAATATTATCATTATAACAATTTTTTTTTCTTAAGATTAATGAATGTTGTATTAAAAATCTTATTTTCAAATAATATAAAATTTAATATATCTAAGAATATTTTTAAAGATCTTCTCAAAATATTCTGTTTATCAATTTTTATTTCCAAGATAAGTAAATATATTTATTTATCCCTACTTTTAAGGATCTATTATAAGGACCTTAAATGTCGGGGATCATAATTCTTATTAATATACAGCTCCTCGAAAGCCTGTCATTAAGTTATATTGTAAATATATATGGTAATTATTGATGGATTTGGTTTAAAATTTATAATCAACTTTATATTATCTATCTATTACTATCTATTCTTTAATAACTTATATATATTAATTATTTTCTTATATATTTGTATCTATAAAAAAATCCTCAAAAGTCTGTAACGATATATATATTTATGCCAATTGGTACTTTTGAGGACATTTATAGATAATATTAAAAACAGTATAGATAGGTATAGTTTGATAATTTAATACCATATAATCATTTTTAATGTTATTTATAACATAGATCGCTATCTTTAGCGAGTTTCCTAAATTTCTTTTCCTAAATTGGTACTTTTGGGGACCTTCTTAAAATATGTTGCATTTGTTTTATGAATATGATATGCATTAATACATGTTGAGAACGTTGTTTCAAGCTAATCGTTAAGACAAATGTTGTATTTTACAAGAACTCGCCGACTTTCACGTCGCAAATAAACTGTAAACAAATATACGTAAGGAACATAAGACGATGAATAAGAAGTCATTTCCTTTTCTACGTTTACTCATTATGTAGACAATGAGTGAAGAATTCACGCCCTGCACTGTAAATGCAACTAATATTTTATTTCTCGACTGTAATAATTACTAACTAATTTTAAAACTAAAGGCGCTAAAATAAGATTAATTACGATTAAATGTTAAAATTTTACTTTAAATCAATACCCACACAGCATGCAAGGTTTCATTGAAAGATTCAACGCAAGGTTTCAGTGAAAAGTTGCAGCAATGTTACACTAAAAACTTGCTGAAATATTATACTGATACATTTCAATGAAACCTTGCAGCAACCTTGCAGCAAGATTTCAATGCTATATTTTTTGGAAACCTTGCAGTAACCTTGCAGCAACATTTCGTGAAACATTTCGAGCAAAATTGCAGCAAGATTTTCTGAAATATTTTGATAATACCTTGCAGCAACCTTGCAGCAAGATTTCAATGATGCTTCTTTCCGCAAACTCACAGCAACCTTGCAGCAACATTTCGCGAAACATATCGTGCAAGATTGCAGCAAGGTTTATTGGAACATTTCAGTAAAACCGTGCAGCAACCATGCAGCAAGATTTTTCTAAAATATTTCATTAAAAAATTGCAAAAACTTGGTAGCAATATTTTTCAAAATATTTCGCACAAAATTACAGCAAGATTTTCTGAAGCGTTTCACTGACATTTTGCAGCAACCTTGCAGCAAGATTTCAATGCTATATTTTTAGGAAACCTTGCAGTAACCTTGCAGCAACATTTCGTGAAACATTTCGAGCAAAATTGCAGCAAGATTTTCTGAAATATTTTGACAATACCTTGCAGCTACCTTGCAGTGAAATTTCAATGATGCTTCTTTGCAAGCTTACAGCAACCTTGCAGCAAGGTTGATGATCAATATGAAGAGTCATATTAAAAACTATAAAAATTGATAAAGTAAATAGATAAAAAAATTTTTTTTATATTTTTATTTAAACTATTTTTTCTTATTTTAAAAGATTTTAATATTGTTTTTACATTATGTATATTTTATTTCCGCCTCAAATTAATTATTTAGTCGCAAATTGTCGTTTATATATGGTATTTATTAATGTCTCACGGAAAAAACGCAGAAAATTTTCTTGACCTATGATGGAATCGAACCCGGGTTCTTCGCATTATGAATCAGATGCCTTGGACCACTATACGCTATACGCAACTTTTGTATATATTTAAATATGAATTTCAGTTATAAGTTGGCGGATGTTGCACTGTTCTCATAAGACTTTTATGCATTGATTAATTGTTCATAATGAGATTTTCAAATTTTAATTGAACTCACTTTATTATAATAATTTATATAATTTGCCTGCATTTATATTGTATCAAGAGTGATGTTATTCATTTAAAGAAATTTACTGTTTTCTAAAGTAGCATTATACTCTTAGACAATTAAAATATAATTTTAATTTAAGTATTTATTTTACGCTAAAGTTTAATAACAAAGTTTACTTCAAGAAAATTTTTTCTTTTTTTTAAACTTGGTTTTAATTGATTCAAACGCTTAAGTATTTAAACGACGGAGCATTCGCCAACAAATAATTAAAATATTAATCTTAGTTGTACAAGCAGTGCTTATAGCTTAGTTGTTAAGGCGTCTGCTTCATAATGCGAAGAATCCGGGTTCGATCTCACCGTAGGTCAAAAAATTTCTCTACGTTTTTTCCGTAAAATATTAATGTATACAATATATTAACGACAATTCGCAACTAAAAAATTAATTTAATGAGGAAATAAAATATATATATACTTTATTGCAAACCTCTAGCAATATCTCATTGCAACTTTGCAGCAATAATTCATCACAACCTTGTAAAAAACTTGCATTGAAATCTTGCAGAAACCTTTTATTGCAACCTTGCTGAATGATTTGTGCAAGGAACATATGAAGTTTGTAGCAACTTCTCAGTGCAACCTTGCAGCAACCTTTCAATGAAACCTCGTAGGAAACTTTTATTGAAACCTTGTAGAGAACTTTTTTTGAAACCTTGCAGCAACCTTTCATTGAAACCTTGCAGAAATCTTCTACCACAAGCTATCAGCAACCTGTCATTAAAACCTTTTAGAAACCTTTCATTGAAACTTTGCTGAAAGATTTGTGCAAGAGACATATTGAGGTTGCTGCTACCTTTCATTGCAACATTGCAGAAACCTTTCAAACCTTACATGAAACCTTGCAGCAACCTTGTAGCAAAATTTCATGCTGTGTGGGTACAAAAAATCACAGTTATATATAAATATACAGTTCGATCCTAATATAAGCGCGTGTCGCCATGCAAGGAGAAGAGTTTTTCTGCGAAAACGTATACTTCTACCTGTTTTAATATTCTTGCCTTCTAGCTTTCACTTTATCTTGCATGTAAAGATTCAGTTTAGCGCTTATTTTGATGATCCCCATTTGTTAATAAGAAATTGAGTTTGAGTTGAGAAAAAGTATGAGGGGTCGTGAGAGTGCAAGTAGGAACGAGAAGGAACAATAGCGGGGGACAAAAAGACAGGGATGAGATGTTTGTAAATGAATTCCGTGCTTACACATCGAATGTTGACACTAAACTCAGTGCATTATTTGATCGTGTCTTAAAACTTAAAGAAGCTAATAGTACTTTATTGCCTCCGCTTACGTCGGGAATTCATAATCTTAAAAGTAATATCAATACTACTATATCGAATATTACAGAAAAAATTTTAATTTCCAATGTGTGTGAAGTTCTCGTATTTGGCATTCCTGCCTCACTAAATCTGTCGTACGAAGAAATTTTCTCTAAGTTACTAAATACTATCCAGTTCTTGGACCTTGCATTAAGTTCAATAAATTTTCATTCGTGGAATCCCCGGCGAGCAAATGCCAAAAGTATTTTAAAATCTAGATGTCTCTCCTGCACTTCATAAGGCTTTCATCATTCAACTAATGTCTTCTACAACCAAAGACTTGCTATTATTCTTAGCTCATAAATTGAAAAATATCAGTCACTCGTAAATGTTTAGTATAAGTACTTCCTTGCACATTTTTCTTAGAGCTCTCTAGATAAAGGAAGTGCATGTGTTCTCAATCATTGAAAATACCTGCGTATCGGAAGTTATGATTTATTTGCTATTATGGAGATCTATTTATCTGATATATACTCCGATTCTTCATTTAATATCGATGGTTATGATTTTCATCATCATGTGAATCGCTTCAACAAAAGAGGTGTGATAATACCCCAGAATTTTGAATTTTAAATATTATTATTAGTCTTAATAAATTACTTTTTGCAGTTGTGTGTCACAGAACTACAGCAACTTTTTTATCGGTATTTTTTGATAGACGCAAAATTTTTACCTAAATATAACAATATTGTTATTACAGGTAATCTCAATATGAATCTTTGTTCGTCCATAACTACCTCTTAATTTCTTTAATTAAATATCGATAACCTGGGCCTTCATCTTGTTGAATCAGAGCCTACCCATCATGTACAATACTTAAATCAATTACAATTAGAGCATACAAGGCTAGACACTTTTGTTATTCATAACGCTGCCAACCTTGTTTGTTATTATATTAAGTTGCTGCAGATGAAATGGCCAATTTAGCAATGACATAAAGTTGGCTGCAATTTTAGTATATTATGTTGGCACAAGGCGGTGTAAATGATATGACATATTGAAGTATAAATACTGCTACCTTGGTTTATGGAGTCATTTCTGTTTTGCACTTCATAGTAATCGTAAAAACAAAAAGAGAAAGTGAACATGAAAGTGAATCAAAAACGGCTAATTTTACAATACGAATTTAAATTAGAGCACAACGCAACGGAAGCAACGAGGAATATCAACAGCGCATTTGGGCCTGATACAGTTAGCAAACGAACCACTTGGTGGTGGTTCGAAAAATTTCGATCCGGAGATACGAACCTTGGAAATGAGCCACGTGGACACCCAGGACTATCGATCGATAACGACGAGCTGCGTGCCTTAGTGGAGTCTGACTCCCGCCAAACCATAAGGAATCTTGCCGAGAAATTAGGCGTTCACAATTCGACAGTTTGCCGCCACTTGCAACAACTTGGAAAAGTGAAAAAGCTTAACAAATGTGTTCCGTATGATCTTACCAAGCAAAACATGACGTGTCGAATGGAGATTTCAAGTTCTCTCCTCTTCCGCAACAAAAAGGAACTGTTATTGCACCGAATTGTGACCTGCGATAAAAAGTGGATTCTATACGATAATCGTCGCCGATCAGCCCAATGGCTAGATGCCGATGAAGCGCCAAGACACATGCCGAAACCAAGCCTTCATCCAAAGAAAATAATGGTAACTGTTTAGTGGTCTGTAGCTGGAGTTATCCACTATTCGTTCCTGCAAACTGGCGAAACCATCAATGCTGAGAAATACTGTTCTCAACTGGATGGAATGCATCAGAAATTGATAGTCTAATGACCTAGGCTTGTCAACAGGGATGGAGTGATACTGCTTCATGATAACGCACGACATCATGTATCGAGAACAACGGTCCAAAAATTAAACGAGTTGTGCTATGAGACTCTTCCTCACCCTCCATATTCACCAGAGCTCTCACCAACAGATTACCATTTCTTTAAACATTTGGATCACTTTTTGACACAAAAAAGATTTAATAATGAAGCTGCTGTCAAAAATGCCTTCGAGGAGTTTCTTCGAACCAGAATCTCGGACTTTTATAAAACTAGAATAAATGTACTTGTATCTCGTTGAGAAAAGTGTGTTGCATCTATTGGTACCTATTTTGATTAAATAAATTGTCTTTATAAAAAGTTGCAGCTCTTTAAAAATTTATTAATCGGCCATTTTATCTGCAGCAACCTAATAAATCAACCGCTATGTTTATTGCACGTCACGATCTCATTGCTTTTAAGCTCCCATGTTTCTTACCACCGTTTGAGCTAAAGTATAACATTTCAAGAGAGTAAATCAAGAATCTATTGTTCATAGATATACGTTTTCTCACCTACTCGTGATCCATTCATCTCAACGTTTAATGATGTCTTTATTGATTCTTGTGTTTGTCTTTTCACACATTTAATAACAAACTTTTGATTTTATTGCATCTGTTAAACGTATGAAAATCTCAAAATCATGAAGGAAAACTTAGGTAAACGATGAGATCCGTAGCCTCATGAAGCACCGCGATGTAGCATACAAAATTGCTAAAAGCTCTGGTCTTGACAATGACTTCCAACGCTTTCGTGAGCTTTGCAGCCTTGTCTCCAATAAGTTGAATTATATTAAAAATAACGTATCCGATAAGGTTGCAAATTCTGCTGACTCGCGGATACTTTGGTATGAACTCAACAAACTAGGCCTGACCAACAAATCACTTCTAATTCCAACAGATTTTTTTCCATTAGTAAAATCAAAACTATATTTTGCTTACTGTTGGATCTTTCAGAGTTGTTATTAATACTTATCATCTACATGAAATTTGCTTGCTGGCTAACTCTGACGAAAGTCAGTTTAATATCTGAACTATTTTTACTACTGTCGTATCTAAATTAATTTTAGCTGCAACATCCAAGACTGTTGGTCCAGATAGCATATCTAATCATATGTAAAGGCTTTCGCCTATCTCTATTCTTGATCATCTCACTAGAATAATTAATTTATCTATCTCAACTTGCTGTATTCCGTCGGACTGGAAAAAAGCATTTATTAGACCGTTAGCTAAATCAAAAACTTTGTCAACTATATCTGAAACTCGTCCTATTTCTATGCTGTGCGAACCATCTAAAATTCTTGAGTATGTGGTGGCTAACCTGCTCTCTACGTACTTAGAGTTTTAAAAACTTCTTGATGACTATTAGCCCGGTTTTAGAAAAGGGCATAGTACGCATATGGCCCTGCTTGAACTCATGGAAGATATCCGATTCCATATTGGCAGTCGTAGACTTACTATTCTGGACCTTATCGATTTTTCACAACCTTTAGACTCTGTACCGCACTATCGACTGCTAGAGAAACTACGAGATTAATTTCTCTGTTTCTTCGATCAAATAGTTTTTCTCATACCTATCGGACAGATTGCAAGCTGCCATAACACCTGATGGACTATCATATGTTTTTATAAACACCTTTGCTGGTGTACTGGAAGGCAGTGTGCTTAGCCTGCTACTCTTCTTTCTCTTCATTAATTAAAAAAAATTAAATTATTCTAAACATATGCTGTATGCAGATGATTTACAGATTTACTTGTCGTATTCGCTTCACGAATTAAATAATCATATTGAATCGATTAATAAGGACCTAAGTGCAATGTTAAACTGTGCAAAATTAAATAACAACGATTAATGAGAAAAAATCACAGGCCATGATATTGGTTAGTGATGCTTTCATTAAAAAAATCCAATTTGATTTACGAGGTCTGGCTATTAAATAACGAGACTGGTTACGAAAAAGGGTTTGATTATAAAAATTATTCTACATTCGAATGCTTCCCTTCAATATACTCCCCTTCCCTCGCCACACACCTTTCCATACGTTTTTTCCATTGATCGAAGCAGTGCTGAAAGTCTTCTTTGGTGAGGGCCTTTAGGAGCTCTGCCGTTTTTTGCTTTACCGCTTTCATCGACTCAAATCGGGTCCCTTTCAAAGCAGATTTTATCTTCGGAAACAAAAAAAAATCACACGGTGCTAAATCTGGCGAGTACAGCGCGTGTTCGAGCACTGGAGTGCGCTTACCGGCCAAATACTGCTTCACAGATAGCGCGTTATGGGCAGGTGCGTTGTTCTGGTGCAAAATCCACGAGTTGTTCTTCCACAACTCGGGCCGTTTCTTACGAACTCGTTCTCGCAGTGTTGCCAAAACTGACAAATAGTAAGTCTGGTTGACAGTTTGACCCTCTGGAACCCATTCAGTCATCACGATACCGCTAATGTCGAAAAAAACGATCGACATTGCCTTGAATTTTGATTTGAACAGCCTTGCTTTTTTGATTCTGGGCGATTCAGGCGTCTTCCAATGCATCGATTGCCGCTTTGTTTCAACATCGTATTGAAAAATCCACGTTTCGTCGCAAGTAATAATGTTTTTCATCAGTCCGGAATCTTTTTTTAACCTTTCAAGGCAATCTGAGCAGACCTGTTGACGCAAGAGCTTTTGGTCAGGAGTCAGGTTTTTTGGCACCAACTTCGCACAGACTTTTGTCATGTGTAATTCCTCGTGTGAAATTTGTCTTAGCGTTTCTTTATCGGCGTTTACAGTCTCGGCAATCATCCGGATGCTCATTCGACGATCTGCACGCACAATTTGGTTGATTTTGGTCACTTTTTCCGGAGTTGAAACAGTGACAGGGCGACCTGGGCGATGGTCGTCTTCAGTGCTCACTCGGCCCTCACTGAAGCGCTTGCACCACTCAAAAACACGCGCACGAGATAGAGAATTCTAGGTCCCTATAGGCCTCTTGCAACAATTTACAGCACTCAGTCAGAGTTTTTTTCAATTTAACGAGAAATTTGAGATTGGTACGTTGTTCCTGTTTTTTGTCACACATGGTTTTCGGCACGAGAAAAGAACACGTTCGTTTCAAACCGCTACTGCACAAATACAATAATAGTGACGAGAATGTATTTTGGTACGTGCATAAAGATGTCTAGATACCCAACGCACTACTCGTTTTTTTCTCCACCCCTCTACGGCGCTTTCTAGGCGCGCAGTCTCGTTATTTAATATCCAGACCTCGTACTTCCACCCATTATACTAAATGAAAATCTAATACTGTGTGAGTCATCAATCAGAAATCTTGGTTTTCTTATGTCACCAATACTTGATTGGAAGAATCGCACAGGCTCCATTTGTATGTGAATCTTCGTTACCCTCGCTAAAATTAAAAGATTTAAGCATGCACTCACTCCGCAAATCCGGGGAAAATTGACTGACTTGCTGATTTTCCCTTACCTCGACTATGCTTGCGCAGTCTATAATGATCTCTTTTAATATCAAAATCGTCAGCTGCATCGTGTACTAAATAAAAGTGTACGTTTTGTATGTGGCAACATTGAAGCTATGAAGCGTGTTACTCCTTTCAGAACTGAACTTGGTTGACTTTCGGTGAGCAATGGAAAAAAGCTTATCTTATCGTCTTTACCATTCTCTGTTCTTGTTCACAATTCGCCAAGACACCTGTCATATACAGAGTGCGTACGGTATTTGAGGACAACTTGAGAGTAAAATTAATTAGCTTGGATTTTTGATAAAATTTAATGAAATTTAAGGAATTTTTCATACAACGTTAAATTAATATATGGCTATATAGTTATTCAATAAAATCTCCATTAGCAGCAATAACCTTTTCGATCTGGGTCCGGAAACGATTACATGCCCGAATCAAATGCTCCTTGTTCATATTGACCATAACGGCATTAATACATAGCAGTCTTCAGCGAAGAAGTGGTGTTATGAGGACGCTTATTGGTCTCACGCTCAACTACGCCCCATACGTAATAATCCAAAGGATTAAGGTCTGGGGAGCTAGGTGGCCATAGATTTGGTGTTATGTGGTCATGAAAATTTTCGGCCATCCAATCTTGTGTCGCCATCGCTTTATGTGAAGGAGCAGAGTCTTGTTGAAAAATGTATGGTCTGCCTCCGCTTACATTGTCTATCCAGGGTTTCACTACCGTCTCCAAAACCTCGATGTATACAGCAGAGTTCACTCGAAGTCCTTGAGTAAAAAAGTGTGGTGGCATAACATGTCCTTCGTTGCTGACAACACCTAAAACCATAACAGTGGCTGGAAATTTTGTGTGCATAACAACAGGAACTTCCGTGGGATTTGAAAATAGCCATCTGTCATTTCTGCAATTGGTCTTTTGATCTTGGTCAAAATTTTTTTCGTCGGAAAAAAACCATAACATTTTGGGCGCCTCAGGGTGTTTGATTTTGTTTAAAAGACGTTTTGATCGGAGAACTCTCTGTTCCCGTGTTCGTTCCGACATGAACTGTTCTCTGCGCATCACGTAAGACTTATACCGAAGGTCTTCGTGGTCAACTCTACGAATAAGGCGCTCAGAAACATGAAGCTCACTCGCAAGGACCCTCATTGATTTTGAAGGGTCCTCGTCTATGATCGCTTGCACTTGCTCTAAAAATTCTGCAGATCGGACAGTGTCAGAACGTTGTTCGTGCTTTTTGCGTTTTGCAACCGATTCTGTATCGCCTCCTGATGCTTCCAATTCACGGCGAACCTTATGCACGAATGAACAGGCGCAATTAAGAAAATTAAAGATCTCTAAATCTGTATGGTTCGCACATATAGCGACGATGACAGCATGTCATTTCATTTCTTGAGTGATGTTGTAGTCCGCCATTTCTTATCTGAAAAAGAAAAAAAATTAAAAAAAAAATTCGCGAAGTTATAGTCACATTTATGCATGTCCTCAAATACCGTACGTACCCTGTATTTACCAGAACAAATATTGACTTCTCCGTCAGGCTATCGTCTGAAAGACTTTCGAAACTTCTAGAATGTCCTGAACCTAGGACTGAAGCGGTTCGTGATTCATTAACATATACTGTTTCAGAGACGATTAACGCTCTTAGTCCCCCTTCATTTGTTTTACCAAATCTATGAGACTTCAATAATAAGCTCTATAATGAACTTTTAACCGGTGAGATAACTTTTTAAAGATAACTGTCAATACTACTGAGTTTTTTACAATACAAGCGAGACTTAAATCTTAAATCTCAATCTGATGCCTGGTTTTAAAATTTTTTAATCTTAATTATTCTATGTTCTTATTTCATATTAAGTCTAATAATCTTTGACTTGTATTACTCTAGATTTTAGTCTTAATTTACGTTCTTTCATAATATTTATTCTTTTGTTTTCTTTTCTACTTTTATTTTCATAGTGTATTGTTCTAACAATATAATATTAATTATTATTAATATAGTTTGTAAGATTTGTACAGTATTATTGTTAATCACTGAATAAATCTTAACTATGTCTGTAAGTCTGATATGGTTTTACTCTTTGGATTAATAAACACTTAAATCTAAAAGATCTAAATCTCTTTCTTATACCCTTACGCTCTCACCCTGAAACTCATACTCACACTCTCACTATACTCTCACACTCACATCTCACACACTCTTATACTCACACTCTCGCACTTACTTACAGTTTCATACTTAGGCTCTCGCACCAAGTACCCACACACATACACGCATTACACAAATTACTGGATCAACGCCTGGATAACGAGTTCTGCGAGGCAAAGCGTCAGACTGACTGGTGGGAAGAATGGTTTACCTATTAGATGGTAATAAGTAGGCTCATGGAGAAGGCGCATACTTGCCTCTGTCTCTCGAAGAGCATCCCGTGTCGTCGGTAAACGAATTGCTGGGAGTAAAGTAAAGCCATACCTACTGAATAATGCTGTCGTCTCAATAAGAAAGAGGGCACGATTCTAGCGTTGATGGACAAAGGCATGGTGGAGTAACACGCGACTTTGCGCCTTACATCAGCTAGGCGGGTGATTCCACCATAGTGGCACCCCGCTAGAATAAGTCGGCTAAGGAGCAGCGCTTTATAGCAGGTTTCTTACGGGTAATTTGGACATCAGGAAACGGTACGTAAGCCATCCTATAAACTTAGGGCTACTAATCATGATTACTGGATTGAGAAGGTACTGCCTCAAAACACATGTTAAGATGAAGGAACCATGAAACAATGGCCACTAACAAGGCCCCATGATGGTGGATTTCCCGTGAAGCAGCGGACCGCTTCTAGGAGTATACTATATAACGCATAATGGCAGATTCTAAGACCAAGACAAACAAAATAAGATAAAGAGAGCATTTGGTATTGACATCACGCTTGCTTCTGGCATGAAACAGAAAAAAATCCCGGTAGACGGTAAAGTCTGCACAGACTCTAGGGTTGACCAATTCCCACAAAAAGGTGTTGCAGAAACTGTACAATGGGTCTTTACAAGGGAAAAGTCAATTAATGACAAACAAAGTGACACCTTATTTATGAAAATGGAAAAAAAAATCTAGATGCTGATAGAGTTTATAATGGAGAAGAACCTCCATGAAGAACTCGAAGACATAACAAGGAGTACAACAAAAGCACTATAAGATTGTAAAAAGCTATGTCGAGATAAAAGGGTAGACGCATGCTCAGAGCCTTACCGAAAGCAGAACAACTCAAACGTCTTATATCTTTTAAAACAGAGAAATTAAAGAGTTTAAGGGGAAACAAGGATGAACTTTATTGCTCACAGTACCAAAAGTAAAAGAAGTTAAAATGGACACTCCAACTACCAATCCACACCAGCTAAAAGAAAAGTACCGAGTTAAGGTGGTGGGAAAATAAAAAGAGTCGACTAAAGAGACAAAAGGGTCTACCTAAGCAGTAAACAAGAGTGCGCTTAGCATGCCGAGCTTTAATAAGACTTCTACGGCCAAATTAAAGCACTCTCACCCGAATGTCATAAACATCAAGACGGTAGGGGAAATCTCCTACGCAGAAATTTTTAGGAGGGTGTGGATGTCCGCTGATCTGACGAGTTTAGAAGAAAGGATGAAACATTTGACGCTCTACAGCGGAGGAGCTACTGCTCAAATCAGGAAAAGCCGGAACGCAGATACCCCAACTGGAAAAATTAGTAACGACTACGCTCAAGGAGGTAGCAATAATATGGTCCTTAACACACAAAGAAACTTTGACAATGCTGGACATAGATGAGGTCTTAACGTTAGAAGAGGTCACAGGAGTAATGTGAGTGACCTCCGGGCTAGAAAACCTAAATCCAGGTTTTGGTGGTTGAAAGCTCTATACTTTCGCTAGTATTGACTAATAGAGCTTCCTATTATCGCGACGATAAGAAAAAAAAAGCACACACTCACACCATCACCAATACAATACACACAGTCACTCACACCTTCACCAACACAATACACAGACTTACTCACAGTCCTACTCACACTCACACACTGACACTTACTCTCACACTCGTACACAGAAAAACATACACACAGATACACACTCAGACAACGTACACATAGACACACACGTACACGCACTCTTACACTCACAACACTCACACTGACACTTATTCACACACTGACACTCTCTTACTCACACTGACACTTATTCACACACTGACACTCTCTGACTCAAACTCATACTCACACACTGATACTCTCTCACTTACCTCATACTCACACACTGACACTCTCACTTTCACAATAAATACTGACTCTCACAGTAAATACAGACCCTTACACACACACACACACACACACACATACATACACGCGCGCATGCACGCACACACTCTCGTTCTCACACTCACACCCTAAGACTCACACCCTAAGACTCACACTCATACTTATTCTCACACACTGACACTCTCTCACTCATACTTATACTCACACATTAGCACTCTCTCACAATCGCACACAGACAGACATGCAAAATGATACTAACACTCACACACTGACTCTGTCACACTCACAGTGTCTCACACTCACACGAAAACAAACTACAGTCATAGATACACACCCACGCACACTTCCAGCCTCCCTCCTACTCTCCTTCTTTCCTTTTCTCCCTCTTTAATGCATTAATTTTTGCTACCACTTTCTTTGGTGTATCGCAGGGTAGTGTCTTCGGCCTTTTGTTTTTCTTAATTTTCATCAATGCTTTTGCTCACTTCGTCAGTGCCTCCTTCTGCTGATCATTTGCCATATGTTAATTATCTGTAGACTTGCTATATATTTAGTGTTATTCCTAAAACGTGATCTACTATAGCGTACGTATCTGGAAGCATCGAACGATGTATCGTGACGCGAATTATAGTAAAGAGCGAATTATGCAAGATGTTACTATCGCATTCAATATACATCTAAATAAAGATACTCCAAAAAAAATTAATTTTTAATGAAACATCAGACACAGTACAAAAAAGAAACAGAGTTTCAAGTAGCATCCATGTGAATTTTTAAAATGATATAAAATCTAAAATTATTCCCAACGTGCACAGAGTATGCGAAGCTATTTCAAAATCTCCATCATTACAAAAGTACAGTACTACTGAAATAAAAGATTTAGTTTCAAAAGCCATTGAATACGACACTGAGTAAAATTGTAATGAATAATTATAAAATTTATTATAATTTAGAACTGAAATAAATTTCATTGTATAGTTAATAAAAATTAAAAACGATATGACATTTTGTTATAATTTTATAGCTCTATCCAGTTTTTATTAATTTTTAAAGTTTTGATATATAAGTAAAACACACGCGCAACGAACGAAATGAAACAAGAAAACGGCAACTTCACGTTAATCCTCTGCGGCTGATGCATGAGCTACCTAAATGTGCTTTAAATTTAGGTTTTATCAGAAATAACATTACTTTGTTTTATTCTTTTTTTTCAATTTTATTTGAATACGAGCCTATTAAGTATTCGACATAACATATACATCTGCAATTGTTTTATAATTTGTTATATAAAAAGATAATAGTTCAAATATTAAATGGGATTATAAACAGCGCAATGTTAAGATTGCTTTCTTAAGATTTTTAAGGATAAAAAATGTTTTCCAAGTGTACAGGATATTGCCAATTTAATAGAAACAACACCATGTCTAAAACAAAAAACAGCAGATCAAGTAAGAAGTTGGCTGCACCTCCGAAAAAAATTGAGTCTTGATGAATCATCACAGACAGTAAAAAAGAAGGAATGTCGAATAGCACCTATTTGAATTTCGAGAATAAAATAAAATCTAAAATTATTCCCAACGTGTACAATGAATGCGAAGCTATTTAAAAGTATCCATCATAATAGAAGTAAAGTACTACTGAAATAAAAGATTTAGTATTAAAAGTTGTTGGATAAGACACTGCGAAAAATTGTTATGAAAAATTATAAAATAATATATAAAAATATAAAATCAAAAGCACGCTCACATTATCACACTTATACTCACACACACACACACACTTTCTCTCACGCTCACATACACTTATATATTCACATTCATACTGATGTTTCACACTTATACATTCACACTCTTAATCTCACACTTACACTCACACACTGACACTTTCTCAAACTCACGCTGACACTCACACACTCACACTAACTTTCTCAAACTCACTCTTACACTAACATTCTTCAAGTTTTTTAACGTTGTAGTCGAAACCATTGCACTTTCTTAAGCAAGCAGCTTTGGAGGCATATTTACGCCTCAATAATTATACTTCATTAATTATTAAAAAATCTGAGAACTTACATGTGGAATACGTATGCTTCTCGTCTTGATGTATGATAATTTAGTGGTTGCGCGGATAATTTTTTAATTTTTGCGAGAGCAAAAAGAATTCCAGAATTAAATGTTTATTTGGTTATGCATTTGATTACTTTATTATTCATAATAAATCGACTCTTCTTTCTAATTGCACATTCGATTCTTTCTGATTCGCCTTACATTTTTTATCATAAATTTATCAATTTGTGTTTGGAACTTAAGATTACGCTTTCAATTGGTAAAAACTTCATTTTTTGTAACTTTAAAAATGTTGATCTAGATCTTCTTGTATCTTCTTTTCTAGTTTCTTTTTTTAATTATGCACTTTCATTCGTTTTATTGTTTTGTTTTACTTTGCGCTTTATCATTTTTCATAAGCCGATCCTTTTCTTTTATTGCTCATACATATACTTACGATCAGAAAAAATACGATTCCTTATACGTGATAGAGATCGTATAAAATAAAACCAATGTTACAAATTGTTTGTCAATAGTGTACAATGTACAATAGAACAACACAAACAGTAGAAAAAGAAATAATAATTAATTTACTTATGAAGTCCTCAAAAGTACCATTTCGTATAAAACCTTTTTGAGGACTGTCCCCAAAAATCCCACAAGGTCCCTAAAAATACCAAAAGATGGGTAGGATTTTTGAGGACCGTCCCCAAAAGTACAAAACGTCCCCAAAAATACCAATTCTTGAATTAAAACGTCCCCAAAAGTACCAATTGGCGTAAATATATATATATTGTAACGGGGTGGCAGTTTCAGCGTTAACCGCCACAGAAGCAATTAGCTTCGGGGGACGCGCAATTTGCAAAAGGTGCGAAAATGCCCGTTGCGCCTCCTTTTTAGGTATCTGAAGTCTCGGACGACTTAGCTCCTGGATCCAGGCACGAGAAGCCGTTCTGCGGACCCAACTTACCCGTTGCAACGCCACGCGAACGTCGTTGCGCGTGTCGTGCGTCGTCTTCACCTGGCTAGTTGAATCTCGGAGAGGGCGGTATTCCGGAGGAGAGCTGAAAGCTCCTCGTCACGCAAATAATAAAGAATCGAAATGATAAAAAAGAAGCTATATAAGTTAAACGAAAAATTAATAAAATAAAAAGAATGTTAATAATCTATTGTTACCTAAAAAAAAATTAAAGTATAAAAAAAAATGACAGAAAAATCGATAATGTCAAATAAGGAAAGAAAGGGAAAAAAGAAAAGAGTAGATTATAATAAATAAAATAATTTAATAAAATTTAGAATAGAATAAATAGCAACGATAGACGTTATAAACAAAAGAAAAACAAACAATAAAAATAAATTATAATTAACGCGTACGAGAAGCGCAGGTAATAAGACTAGCTATATTGCGCGAAAAGGGCTCCCGCGTGCAGCGTATTATACGAGTGCGAGAGAGAAAGAACGGCTATCGCACTACGCCTATAAGAGTGAGAGAGAAAGGCCTCTCTCACTGGCACGCGCCGTTTAACGTACGGATGCGAGAGAGAAGGATACTCTCTCGCACGGAGCCCGTTGGAGCGAGAGAAAGAGCGCTCTCCCACTCCTGCGCGCCGCGTCTACTGCGAGTACTAGAGAGACAACGAGTCTCCCGTACTGCGCCGTAGGAGTAAGAGAGAAAGCGCTCTCCCACTCTTGCGCGCCTAGCCTTACGCGAGTGCGAGAGAAAACGCAACTCTCTCGCACTGATCTTGCTCGGGTGGGAGATAGAGGTTTCTCCCACTCGCGCGCGCCGTATATGCTACGAGTGCGAGAGAGCAAGCGACTCTCCCGCACTGCTGCCACTAGAGTGAGAGAGATACCGCTCTTTCACTCACGCGCGCTTATGCTTTTATAGGTGCAAGAGAGAACGCAACTCTCTCGCCCTGTATACGAGAGTGAGAGAGATAGCGCTCTTTCACTCGCACGAACCGTAAAAAACGAATGTTCTAAAGGAGGGAGTAACCGGCGGAGGCTACTCCCACGCAAACGCGAATAGATACAAAAAAACGCGCGAAAAATTTAAGTTTGAACAACTTACTTTTAGCTGGCCAGCCACGCACGCTAAACGCTAGATTAAAGGCGGCGAAGACGAAGAGGCAGCATGCCGTCGTCTTGTACAGCAATCTGGCTAAGTTCCCGGTCGCCGGTGTCGCACGTTCACGCCGTCGGCCGATGAAAACTCCTTTGGCTGCCTGCGCAGCCAATGCACGCCAAGAAAAAAGGTACACAAAAAAAACTCCGCACGCGCGAGAAAACTTGACAAAGGACTCGGCGCGTCCCAAAATGGCGGATCACTATCGAAAAGAACTCTGTAATAATCGCGTATCAATAATGAAGGTGCGAGACGAACTAACTGAAAAACGCGGGAAGAAGCTAGCTTGCCTAGCCTAAATTCGCCTATCTTTTCTATACGACACGCGACTATTCTATCTATCGGCGTGTACCGTATTTTCCCGCCCGGGGCCGTCACGTTACCGAAATTAAATTTGGCTTGTGGACCGCGGAATCGCGCGAAATATAAACACGCGCGGAAAACGGAGTGTTCTCCGTGACACCCCCTCCCGGAAATTGCTTATTCTTGATAAGCGGATTCTGCCACGCTCCGCGCGTGTGGAATCAATAGCAGATCGGGTACGGGGTGAACCGGAGGAAAATCACGTGCAAATTTCCGCAACTCTCGGTCTGCCCCGGCCGCGAAGCTGGGGGGTCCGCACGCTCGCACTGTTTCGCGGTCTACCCCTTCTCCTTTTAGGCTCGGGGTTAACCTCGGATGGATCGGGTTTAGGCTCAACGGGCTCCGCTAAGCCTTCGCTCGTTGGCTGTGGCTCGGACGCAGGAGCCAAAGCACTCGCTAGCGGCGGGTCGCTCATCGCCTGCCCTTCCCCCGGTGGTCGGGGCTCCCGGTGTACCTCGGTGGGGTCGACGTCGTCTTCTTCGAGCGTTTGCCTACCGTAGTACGCCTTAAAATGTTCAGCGTGAACTAGATCTTCAAGCTCACCTCGCTCGCTGATGAGCTTGAAGCAGTTAGAGCCCCTGGTCTCCACTATCCAATAAGGACCCATAAATCTCGGCGCTAATTTGGCCGATAACACGGTCCATTACGTGCTGAAAGGTAGCGCCGGCATACGAAAGGCCGTATTACATCCTTAAATTGAACCCATCCCAACTTTATCCCTAAATTGAAAAAAGACTGATGCCGGGTACCGTGAACGCCGTTAAAGGTCGCGAGTCAACCTTTAGTGGTATCTGATGGTACGCGCTGCTCAGGTCGAGGGTAGAAATGTACCTCGCCTTCCACCGCTTACGCAAGATATGCTGCATACAAGGCAAAGTATATGCGTCCGGCTTCGTAACAGCGTTGACTTTGCGAAAGTCAATGCAGAAGCGGTACGAGCCGTTCTCCTTGCACACAATTACCACCGGGCTAGACCAGCCACTGGTTGACGATTCTATTACGTCCTACTGGAGCATCTCTCGGATTTGGCGATGCATCTCTTCCTGAATCTTGTCCGAGACGGGGTAATAGCGTTGCTTGATGGGCGAGGTGTCGCCTACATCAATCGCATGTTCTACCCCGTGTGTGCATCCCAGGGTGGACCCTCCGCTCGGCGAAACTGCGTCGAGCACAGCTTGGAGTCGGGCACGCTGGTCGTCCGTTACGTCGGCAACGCCGGCAGACGCTAGCGCACCCACGCCGGCAGCTATGCTGGCGACTTCCAGGCCGACACTTACATTTGCGTCTTTAAAATGTAGGCGATCGGTGTCGGGGTCCAAAACCGCGCGAAATGCTCGAATAAAATTAACTCCGACATAGCATTCCTCGTCAAGCTGAGGTATTATGGCAACCCTAATGTCTTGAGTTAACTCCGCGACAGCGAAGGGCAATTTGACATATCCCAACAGCGGGAGGTGCCTGCCATCAGCGACTTTTACGCGCCCTTATTCGGCTGGGATGAGCTCACGGTCTAGGGCATTGGCAATTTGCAAGCCAATAGGACCCATGACCGTGTTTGATGCTCCTAAATCGTATAATGCGCGTAGGCGGTAACCTCCTATTGCCACCTGAAGCCACCAACGGGTCTCGTCTTCAGGTTTATACGCGCGTGCGACCTGTCCTGCGAGGGATAAAGCTTCTCGCAGGTCGGCGGGGGTCGTAGCGTGCTCCGTTAACGGTGGAGACGCCGAGCTGGTTGAGGGGACCGTCAAGGACGAGTCGGTTAATTCCCCGCTTAACCGCTCTTCGACCCATTTCCCGCACATTTGGGACACGTCCTTACCGTGTACCCGAGCTCGCCGCAGGTGTGGCACTTTATCGGCCCTTGTAGCACGGTGGTGCGCACGGGGGAGGCGTTCTTCGCTGACGGTGCATTCTGGCGCTCGTCGCGCTTCTCTTTGGGCGGTGGCGAGCTGCGCTTTGGCTTGCTTTCGCCTTTGCCCCTCGGGGAAGACCTCCGACTGCGGTGAGTCGGCTGGGGGGAAGTCCTGGCAGACTTCAAATCTTGCTGCCAAGACTTCATGTGGTCGCCTAAAATGCGGGCGACCGTTGCTGCGAAAGTGGCAGCATCTAGTGCCGGGGGCGTCGCAGCGACCGCGCTGACTTTTGCCCTCGCCGGCTTGCACTCTGCATTCGGTTGATGCTTGGTCCTTTGCCTTCGTGTTTCGGACCAAAGCTTGTAGGCCATCTCTGGCAAGAGCGTGGCTTCGGGTGGTGGAGGCGGACGGTAGGTTTTGCGGCACTCTAACGTCTGTTCCGCTTCTACCGCTAGGTCAAGCAGCGTCTCGACGCTGTCGACTTCTACCTGCCGGACCATCGATTGCAGCTCTGGCCGCAAATTACGATGCAGCATATCGAGCTGCTGGTCTCGGCTGGGCATGGGGGAGAGCTTGCGCATAATCGCGACCAGGCAGGTGATGTAATCACGTACCAGCTCATCAACCCCTTGCGTCCGACTGTTCGCTCCGGACGCGAGCCTCTGTTGGAACCTTCTGGAGGTTCCATACCACCGTCTTGCTACTGCCTCAAAGTCGGCCCAGCAAGACCATTTGCTCTTTTCGTTGCGGTACCACGTTGCCGCATTGTCAGTGAAGAGTTGTTCCGATAGAGACGTCAGAACCTCTTCTTCTGACAGGTTTGCCAGAGCTCGGCAGTCTTCCAGTCGAGCCAGGAATACATCAATACTTCGATTCTTGGCTCCGGAGAAGCGGATTTGCCATTTCCGCACTATTTGGCCGATATCCCGCGAAGATTGCCGCGTCGAGTGCCCGATAAAGGTTTCGGGTCCTCCGACGCTCGCGGGATAGGCAGAATTGCTGTCCGGGGCGAACGTTGTCGCCGGACAGGCCCCCCCCCCTCCTTAGACACGCCATGCGGTGCTTGGCGTGCAGGACGTGGGTTGGGGGTTTGCTGTGGGTGAGCACGTAGAGGTGTGCTGCCGGCTACAGGCTCGCCTGCATAATGGCATGTGTATGTGTCGGCGAACTGCATTTGTGTTCGCCGACCCTCCGCTTCTTGACTGCTTGTTTTGGCGTCGAGCTCGTTCACTTTGGCCGTTAATACTCTGACCTCTGTGAGGAGGTTGGCCATCATCGCTGCGAAAGAGGCTGGCACTCTGAACTGGTTATTATTCTCGCTAACCAACGTTATCCAGCTCTCTTCGTGCCTGCCAGTGCCCTGGGCTTCGCTGTCAGGGTTAGCTGACGTGCGATGGTGAACGTCTTGTTCAACCGATGCATTCATTTGGATTGGCTCGTTGTCCAGCCTGGAGGACTCTGCAGTCGGAGCTTCAGCGATCCTATCCGGCTGCTAGGTTACTCCTACCGTCCGCTCGAGGTTATGTTTTACCCTCTCGTCGCGGAGGAGTAGTTCCCACGGGTGCTTACTATGCACTATTATTAGGCGCTGACGTAGTTCGTTGCGGCGTACTACGGTTTGGGGATCTTGGCTCCCCTCTTCTGCGAAGTCCGCCGCCGTATAATTTCCGAGCAGCCAGTTTTGTAGCCAGTCTGCTCGGGCGAACCTGCTGCCATCGGTGCGCAATTGGAGCTGGGCCAAGTTCTCCTCGAGCTCCCTTCCGTTGAGGGTTAAGGCCCAGTCCTCGATGGCAGCTGAAGTCCGTTCCGCCATAATGTTCGCTTCCGCAATGAAGTGGTGCTCACCTTTGCTTACGCTGTTTTCGCTTCGGTTGTTGTGAGCACCAACTTCTGAGCGCTCTCAAGGGACTTGTCTGCCTTTGGCCGTTTATCTAATTTTGGTCTACTGACCGATAACTTGGTGCTTTTACCCGCGGAGATTCCTGATTTGACTATTTGTCAGAACAGGTGCGCTCTCGAGTTTCGGTTATCCAGTAGCCAAGCGAGTTTGGTCCGCGTGAACGCTTTAGTTCCGTGCCAGCTAGACAAAATTAAAACTAATTTTTCAGAAAAAAAAATTTTAAAACATTTATTATTTTATTCGAAATTGAATTTCCTTGCTGGCCGGAACGATTCTTCTCCCTGCTAGTTCACAATTTGTTTTGAACTTAGAGAAGAATCCTGCGCTGCCTTGAGGGTGCTCCGAATATTTATATATGTTATTTAAAAAAAATATAAGTTTCTTCTTCCTGAAACAGAAAAAAAAACAGAAAAAAGAATATGTTTCCTGAGAGCACTCTCAAGCCAGATTACTCGCTTGCTATTGCGCAGGTCAGAAATTTCCGCACCCCTTGCGTGTGCTCTTAACAATCAAAAATACAAATTTCTACTTTTCGATAGCTATACCGGGAAAAAGAGAAGAGAAAACAAAATTATAAAAATTATAAATATTTTATTTTTCGCGTGCGGTTCTTGCTTCACGTTTTTATTCCCTATTACCTGCTCTCAGCTCCTCTACACACGTTGGGCGCTAGTTGTAACGGAGTAGCAGTTTCAGCGTTAAGGGGGAAAGTCCATGTAGAAGCCCCAAAATCGGTCATTTTTTAATAATATTTTTAACGATGATAAAATAATTTTATTGTTTTTAAATTTCAACACAACTTTAATGAATCTTTTAAGAACACAAAAATAATTTTTTTTTTTTTTTAATTCAAAATGGTGGCTCAGTATGATTTGTTGTCTGCTGCCTCCGACGCGAGGTCCCAAACTGCTCCAGTTGTCACTCATTAACCGTTGATCCGAAACACAAAAATCAGAGTTGTTTTTTTTTAGGACATATAAACGGAAAGGATGAACCTATAAAATAAAAAAAAAGCATAAAATTCAATATAAAATAAACCTTTAAAAAAAAGTCAGAATTTAGGGCTATTTTTTGACATTTTTGACCCCAAAAAAATATTTTATTAACGCGGAATATCTGAAATTTTAGGTTTATCCTTCCGATATTAATGTAAAGAAAGGCCTCGAAAAATTTTAGCCAAATCGGTCAATAACTTTTTGAGTTACAACACGAGCACTTTTGAAAAATAAAGTTTCGAGATAATCGCATTTAAAGTTGAAGTACAGGAAAATGGCCAGTTTTAATTACTTACCGATTAATCGGCAATCCCAGGTCTATACAACAGTCCTTCCTCCTCTTCGAAAAGCTGATTTTCTTCCATTTGTTGTTGCCTGCGAGCTGTACGAGCATCTTTGGTTTCTAAAAAGCTCTTACGATTCTGTCGGGTTATTCGCGCTTCGTCTGTATTATAAGCAAATACTTTAGCATAAGTGCCAATAGTCAAATTCAGAAGGTTCATTATTCTTAATACTGAACTAAAACATTCATTAAATATCCCAGCAGCAATGTATGCCGAGATTTCAACTACTTTTAGTCCAGAATGCAGATGTTTATCATATATTTTTTTATCACCACATGGACACGTGAACACAATTTTAAAACCCAGACCTCTAGAGCCACACTCACTGAATTTTATCTTCTGATTACATACCGAGCACTTTACAATTTCAGACAAAGCTGGAAACACTGTAAAAAATTCAATTATTCTGTACCCGTGCAAAGGATTAGTTATTATATCTTCACTATCACGCGTATACAATTTTTTTCCACTAGCACTATCATTATGGCTTGTACTGGCTTCAAATTTTTCACCTTCTTTATCGGTAAACTGATTGCCCAGATATTATCGTTTTCTGGGGTTATTTCGTGCAATATTGCCTCGCGTACCTTTTTTAAAATTCGGCATTTTTACGTTCCGAAATCAACTTAACACGATGAATTCTCCGGCTAAACTACCTATATTTCTCGACTAACCTTTATTCGTATAGCAATATTACACGTGTACAGGAACGTAAATGTAGATATATATACTTACATATATACTATAATATAAAGTATTATTTCCGGGTATGGGACAAAAGAAGTTTTTCAAGTTATTATGAAGGAGAGAGCCCTTTTGTCTGAAGCGCTCCGACTACCTGGCTCGCTACTTTACAATACGTACTCCGGCCCGCTCCATTATATTAGCTGTAAGTTCGTAAATATTTGAGATTTTTTTTTTTCGTCTCGTCAGTACACGCTCAACATAGTATATTTTTAGATTATCGAAAAAAAAAGAAATCGATTTTTTGAAAATTCTATATGGACTTCCTCCCTTAACCGCCACAGAAGCAATTAGCTTCGGAGGACGCGCAATTCGCAAAAGGTGCGAAAATGTCCGTTGCGCACCCTTTTTAGGTAGCTAAAACCTCGGACGACTTGGCTCCTGGGTCCAGGCACGAGAAGCCGTTCTACGGACTCAACTTACCCGTTGCAACGCCGCGCAAACGTCGCTGCGTGGCTCGTGTATCGTCCTCACCTAACTAGTTGAATCTCGGATAGGGCGGTATTCGGGAGAAGAGCTGAAAGCTCCTCGTCGCGCAAATAATAAAGAATCGAAATGATAAAGAAGAAGCTAAATAAGTTAAACGAAAAATTAATAAAATAAAAACAATGTGAATAATCTATTGTTACCTAAAAAAAAATAAAAGTATAAAAAAAAATGACAGAAAAATCGATAATGTCAAATAAGGGAAGAAAGGGAAAAAAGAAAAGAGTAGATTATAATAAATAAAATAATTTAATAAAATTTAGCATAGAATAAATAGCAACAATAGACGTTATAAACAAAAGAAGAACAAACAATAAAAATAAATTATAATTAACGCGTACGAGAAGCGCAGGTAATAAGACTAGCTATATTGCGCGAAAACGGCTCCAGCGCGCAGCATACTATACGAGTGCGAGAGAGAAAGAGCGTCTCTTGCACTACGCCTATAACAGTGAGAGAGAAAGGCCTCTCTCACTCGCGCGCACCGTTTAACGTACGGGTGCGAGAGAGAAGGATACTCCCACACGGAGCCCGTTGGAGCCAGAGAGAGAGAGCGCTCTCCCACTCCTGCGCACCGCGTTTACTGCGAGTACGAGAGAAACAACGAGTCTCCCGTACTGCGCCATAGGAGTGAGAGAGAAAGCGCTCTCCTACTCTTGCGCGCCTAGCCTTACGCGAGTGCGAGAGAAAACGCAACTCTCTCGCACTGATCTTCCTCAGGTGGGAGATACAGATTTCTCCCACTCGCGCGTGCGCCGTATATGCTGCGAGTGCGAGAGAGCAAGCGACTCTCCCGCACTGCTGCCACTAGAGTGAGAGAGATACCGCTCTCTCACTCACGCGCGCTTATGCTTTTATAGGTGTGAGAGAGAACGCAACTCTCTCGCCCTGTATACGAGAGTGAGAGAGATAGCGCTCTCTCACTCGCACGAACCGTAAAAAACGAATGTACTAAGGGAGGGAGTAACCGGTGGAGGCTACTCCCACGCAAACGCGAATAGATACAAAAAGACGCGCGAAAAATTTAAGTTTTAACAACTTACTTTTGGCTGGCTAGCCACGCACGCTAAGCGCTAGATTGAAGGCGGCGAAGACGAAGAGGCAGCGTGCCGTCGCCTTGTGCAGCAATCTGGCTAAGTTCCCGGTCGCCAGTGTCGCACGTTCACGCCGTCAGCCGATGGAAACTCCCTTGGCTGCCTGCGCAGCCGGTGCACGCCAACAAAAAAGGTACACAAAAAAAACTCCGCACGCGCGAGAAAACTTGACAAAGGACTCGGCACGTGCCAAAATGGCGGATCACTATCAAAAAGAACTCTGTAATAATCGCGTATCAATAATGAAGGCGCGAGACGAACTAACTGAAAAACGCGGGAAGAAGCTAGCTTGCCTAGCCTGAACTCGCCTATCTTTTCTATACGGCACACGACTATTCTATCTATCGGCGTGTACCGTATTTTCCCGCCCGGGGCCGTCACGTTACCGAAATTAAATTCGGCTCGTGGACCGCAGAATCGTGCGAAATATAAACACGCGCGGAAAACGGAGTGTTCTCCGTGACAATATATATATATATATATATATATTTATTTATTTATTAAGGCATGTAATTAATTTTTTAATCGCAAGTGGTCGTTAAAATTTTATATACATTAATATCTCACCGAAAAAACGCAGAAAAATTTTTCACCTACGGTGGGATTGAACGCGGGTCCTTCACATTATGAAATAGACACCCTAATTACTACGCTACACGCACCACTTGACCAACTAAGATTTATATTTTAGTTATTTGTTGGCGGATATTGCGTCGCTTAATCAATTGCAACCGAATTAAAAAAAAAAAAATTTTTGCGCAGTATACTTAGAGAGAAAGAGATCGAGAGATATAGAGAGAGACAGAGAGATTGTTTAATAATGCCTTGGGGTAAAACTACATATGGCTCAAAAGAAAATATTGGGTTGTTCGCTAATTAATGTCGCTTTTTTCTCATAGATGGCGTGAACTGCGTATTTCATGTAGTAGCGGTTGCGTGGCGTATATTATTATATACTATTATAAAGGTTAGACTGTACACTATCTTCTGTCAAAAGCTGAGCGTCATTAGTAAATAACAAGTTGGTTAAAAATTAAGTTCAAAATGGACAATCAAAGTGAGCATTATCGGCATGTTTTATTGTTTTACTTCCGAAAGGGCAAAAATGTGGTGCAAGCTCGGAAGAAATTGTGTGAGGTTTATGGTGAGGGCTGCCTTACTGTACGCCAGTGTCAGCGTTGGTTTGCTCGCTTTCGTTCTGGAAATTTTAATATGCAAGATGCACCATACACTGGTCGTCCAACTACTACTGATGACGACAAAATAAAGGCGTTAATCGAAACTAACTAGCATATTACAGCTCGAGAGATAGCAGAGAAGCTCGGCTATCGAATTCAACCGTTCACTTGCACTTACAACAGCTTGGTTACATAAACAAATTGGATGTTTGGGTTCCTCACGAATTAAAGGAAATCCACCTCTCCAAACGCATTAACATATGCGACTCTTTGCTAAATCGTAACAAAAACAACCCATTTTTAAAAATAATCATAACGAGTGATGAAGCATGGATTGTGTACAATAATGTAGTCCGAAAACGATCATGGATCAAGCAAAATAAGCCCCCACGATCGACGTCCAAAGCCAATATTCACCAAAAGAAGAGTATGCTTTCCATGTGGTGAGATTACAAGGGTATAGTCTACTTTGAGCTGCTTCTAAGAAACCAAACTATTGATATGAATGTCTACTGTCGCCAACTATCGAAATTGAACGAAGCAATCAAGAAAAAACGCCCTGAACTGGCCAATTGCATAGGTGTGATGTTCTATCATGATAACGCCGAACCTCACACCTCTTTGATAACCCGTCAAAAATTAATGGAGCTCAATTGGGAACTGATGCCACATCTACCCTATAACACTGACTTAGCACCATCAGACTATCATTTGTTTCGCTCTCTTAAAAACCATTTGAATGGTAAAACTTTCGATTCCGATCAAGCTCTTAAAAATGAGTTGGACCAGTTCTTCGCTTCTAAAAACCAAGGCTTCTTCAAACATGGAATTTTTCAACTTACCGCAAGATGGCAAAAGGTCATCCAACAAAACGGTCAATATATCATTGATTAATGTTTGTTGTTAATATAAATAAATACACTTTGAAAAACATGAAAAAAATGACATTAATTATCGAACAATCCAATATACTATAATTATAATAAATATAAGATAATATAACAAAAGAGTGATAAAACAAAATAACATACAATATTGTAATATAAAAATAAATACAAATAGAATAAAATAAATAGAAATAAATAATAATATAGCAATGAAAATAAATTTGAGAAATGTATGATAACTAGAAACGCAAGTGACTCACAAATAAGACTAACGTCGCTGCATAGTAGTGAGTGAGAATAAAATATATAATAAATAAATAAGTAAACAAATAAATGAGTTATAAATTAATAAATAATTAAAACACATAAAAGTAAAAAACGAGACACAACAAGGAATATAATAGCTATTGAAATTAAAAAATAATAACAGATAAATGAACTGGTGAATGAAGAAGTAAAATTAAAATTGAAGTAGGTAAGAGAAGTAAGAAGCATCAATAGGAATGTATAAAAGTCGAAAAATAAAAAAATACAAATAATATCGTAATAATCAATCAATAAAAAATGTAATATAATAATAAAAGTTTAAATGTAAAAAGAATAAAAATAAAAATGAGAATATAAATAGTGATTCTACGCTGATCAATGTTACGTTCGATGCCCTTAGTAAATTTTAGGACAGCCTGTTGTGTTATATGCCTACGACGGAAACCCGATTGCTTAAAATTAAACAAGTTGTTTGTTTCTAAGTAATTAGATGATTGTACTGCAGCAACCTTCTCAGTATAGAAATAGGGCGTAATACCAACATGATCTCTATTATATTAGACTTCAGTAATGGCTTCACACAAGATCTCTTCTAAATTGAGGGAAAGATTCAATTAAAGATTTTATAATCTCAAGAAATATAGTAATTGTGAGACAAGAGGTGAAGCAAGCTTGAATATGTGATTTGAGGTACCGTTAGGGCCTACTGTTTTAGATGAGGCCACACTGACTGTTTTCTCAATGAAATCAAAATTCCCTCGCTAAAAAAAGAACTGTGGTTGATCGAAAATCAATAAAATCTCAGAAAATTCAGTGTCAGTGAGTGCAGAGTTTCTAAGAAAAGCCAAAGCTAAATGAGAGGCACTTACTTGAAATGCCAAGTCTATTAATTTAATTCCAAAGCGATCTCAAATCAGTAGTAGAAATTAATTTGTTCTTAGCTATGTCAAATAGATTTGAAACTAAACTTCTGAGAGACTTAAAGGCGCCAAAATCAGAATCCAATTGTGTAAAACAGGCTTTACGGTAAGCTTTATCACAGTCCTTGATAAGCTTCTTAATCTCTAATTGAACGCCTTAACTATGTCCTTAGAAGAGAGATTATTAAAATGTCGAGCCATTTTAAATCTTGAGTTAACTTGCCTTTCGATGTTTAGTTTTAGATAGATAAAATCATGTCCTGCGATAAAAGATACATCTAATTTAAAAAAAATCTTTTTTAATTTTTCTTATTTGTAAAAAATTGGCTGTAGTGGACTCAATAATGAAATTCATGTTAAAATTAACTGTAATTATAAGTTTAAAATATTTCGGTAAAAGATTCTCGAAGAACAGTGTCAAGAAGACTGCAGTGGGATTACGATACATAATAGCAAATAAAAGTTTCTTATATTTTAATGAGGTTTCCATAAAAATAAATTCTGGAGTATCGTTGTAAAGAGGATCTGAGATAGTGATAATCGTTGAAGATATATGATCTTTTAAATGGACACCAACGCCTTCGCCTACCCTGCCAACTCTGTCCAAATAAGTGAAGTGTGAAAGAGAGCTATCCATACCACTAAGAATAGTTTCCGAAATAGCCAGAACATCAAAAGATTTTAAAAGACTTATAAAAATATCAAAAACTTTCAAGAGGATTCATGCTTGATAATAGCGTGATGAGTTAATAGATGATTTGAGTTTATATGTGCGCAGGCTAAATAGCATGAAGGAGGTTGACAAGACGACGCATTGTGCTGGCATCGGTTGCAAGAGATAGGGGAGATGGACTCGAGATATGTTTCGGAGGTGATCAAAATTGGCTGCGAAGATAGATCTTTACGCATAAAATGTTTAAGATTTTTAATAATAGGATGAGCATTCACGAGTACCTTCTGCTTATTTAAGGCCTTAGTCCAAATTAAGTGAAGAGTCTTTGGCAATAGAGAACGAAAGAAAACTTGTGTATCTCCACTAGTAATAAAGAGTTTTCTAGAGGACGGAATTATCAAGTCTCGTACCTGTAGTGAAGCAAGTTTAATAACAAAATTGCTAAAATTACAAGAAGATTCACGGGTACGAGGACTTAAATCGTGATACTGCAAAACATGTGATATTAATTCAGGAAACTCAATGGCTCCCAAGATTTTACTAAGAATCTCTTTGCGAGTGAGATAAAAAGCAGCTAGAATCCTATTTACCAGAATCTCACAGGCAACACTGTAAACTGTCGTGGATAAAAATTTAATCTCTTCTTCCAACGCCACAAAATCACTTGAGACACTCGCCATGGACTCTTAAAAATCTTTAACTTCGTCTTTAACCAATGAAACTTCGCTTGTAATACTCGATATGCTGACCTTAAGGTTCCTATTATGAGCTTCAATGTTGTCAAGTCTATCAGATAGCGAGTTAAGTTTAGAGAAAATATCGTGTTGAACAGTGCATTATTCAAGCACAAATTCTCTTAACTCACGTAGTGATAACGTGTTTTGGTCTGCCTCATTAGAATCAGAAGTCATACTAACAGTACTAGAAGAATTGATTGATAGGAGAGGAGCGGACAATCAGCAAACAATTGCTTCGCAGTGGGAGTTGGTGATAGTAAAAGAGGTGAGGCTACACACAACCGAATTATAATTGGCGGTGGACGTGGCTAGAGCGGGAGGAGAAGCGATCGCACTGCGCTGAGAAAACAGCTCTATAATTGTATGAGTCAATGTTAAGTCAGAATTAGCTTATACAGTAGTATGAGTAGGCGTTGTGTCAGACTTAATATTGAGAGAGCTAATGCTACTCTGTGGAGATACAGTGGATAATGAGTCGACAGTGGCACAAGTGAAGTTACCGACAAACAGAGAGTATTGGTAGGCACAGCAGGGGGGGAGTTTAGGATCAGGTGCAATACTAAAACACTAACTATGCACTAACTTACCGCAAGATATGCATATGATGGCTCCTGATTTTTTCTTATTGAAGACTGTTACAGATGTGGCACTTCGCAGGCATCAAAAACTATGTATAGTTATGATGAATTACTACAACTGAAACGATTGAAAGAACTATGCAGCCAGGTTGTAATAGTTAATAGAAGATGTTATCAACCATGAATCCAAGACTAGAGGAAGCGGCGTAGCAAAACAAAAGTTGACACTTGAGGCGCCACCTACCGGGCTAAGGGTGAGTCAGCAAAGATTTTCTCGATATCCAATGATTCCACTTTACAACGAATAAGCTGCAACTACTTGCACGTATTCATAACGCAGTAATTCAGTAAAATAAACGTTTTTGAAAATTAACAGAGAACTACGTTTCTCATCGACAACAAATTACCAAAAGAAAATAGAGGAATATAAGAAGATTTCTAGGGACACACATCAAGTTTTACCTTAGGCATAGGCAATTAGCGGCCCTTTTACAATAACCTGCGACATTAGTCTCGAAATTGAGACGCTCAGCGAAGCAATAGAAACAACCGCCGCGTAGACGTGCCAAGCTCAAGAAGAAGTAGATAAAATCACCGCGCTAATAATAAAGGGAACCAACAAGCAATAGAAGTAACCCATATAGCATGAAAGCTTCCTGTAAGCTTACTGTAAGCATTCAAGAAAAGTTCAGACACTTACGTGAAGTTTTTACAGAATATTGCTGTAAAATCAAAATGCACGACTTAAAAAACTGTCAGTTATCTCCAATAAAAGATTCCAGTAACCTTTTATAGAATCTTTTTGAAATATCATATAAGTATTTTATATATAAAATTTTAAAATTTCATTATTCATTATGATTATTTATATTATTAAATATTCGTATTTCATTTAATCGTTTATTTGCATTATCACAAATGTTATTTTACATATTATTTTACGGAAAAAAACGCAGAAAAATTTGCAACCTACGTTGGAATCGGACCGGGGTCATTCGCATTATAAAGCAGATGCACAAACCATTATGTTACGAAACGTTTGTAGAACTAAGATTTAAATTTGAGTCATATATTTTAAGGCGATCTATGCACGCTTGTATTAATTCTACGTTTAAAATGTCTTTTATAGTGTGAAGTATTTTTTAAAATTGAGAAATAATTAAAAAATTAATATTTGTTTGTATTTAAATTAATAAATTCGCTCTTAAAATTTTATTACTTAATACAAGCATAATAAATTTTAATTATCGATCTATTTTTATCCAAAATAAAAAATAAATTGTGTTTTTATAAGATAACAGAGAGCTCTGCAGCAAGATTACGATTAATATTCAATGCACTTATCAAGGAAGCGTACAACAAACTTATATGCAAATTACTTAGAACCTTCCCGATAAACTTCTTTAGAAGCTTATGATAACCTCTTCTTAAAGGCTTCATTAGCTGAAATTTACATTTATATTAACGTGAAGTTGTATTTATATTATTACATTGTGACAGGTGGCTTATCGAGGTTAGGCCACCTGCCATGCGGTGCGAGGTAGAGTTCACGGTGCGACTACACGCAGTGCCATCGATCAAGCAATCGATGGCGCTACGCGGGAAAATCGATAGGCGCGACGCGAGAGGGGAAGGTGGAGACCTTCCCTCGATCTTCTTCTCCTCCCGACCGCCAAGCAAGTGACACACGAGTTAGATTTTTCGATAATTTTCACTGCCACTGGAGAAGTTTTTCGAGCAGGACGTTCGCAGAGATTCGAGAGGACAATTCTCAACATTGATAGAAGTAAGTGGCCATTCCGATTTAGCCTGCGAGTACTTATAATTTTCTGTCACGTGCGCGATTGTGGCAGGTTATTAATTTTCCTGATACGCGGGATAGACCACGTTAGATTTTGCGCGTATAGGCCGTACGAGAGGACTGAGTTCTCTCGCTCAACTATAGACTGAGTAGGCGAGTGAGAGAACCGCTCTCACCCACCCAGTCATAGACCACGCTGATATAGAGGGAGAACTGCTCTCTCTATATCGAGCATCCATATACTACACGTGTGTGTATAGCCGCGCGAATTGAAGAAGGTGTAGTGCGTAGTGCGCACCTAGCGAATTAGTATTGCGCGTTAAGCAATACTAATTGCGCTTAGCGTAACTGAACCTCCCTGCGATAAATAATCGACTTTTGTAAATTTATGTGAACATTTAGCAGTAAATAAGTTATTAGCGCAGAACGGGTGCGCGTTATTTATCGCTCTTTCTATTTAGCTTCCCTATCCTGAATACCGCCGCCTCCGCGGGTGTACCAACCGACTGTTGGCACACATACTGAGCAGCCGAGCCTGGTGGAAGCAGCACCGGCAGTGGGGCCTTAGGCAAGGCCCCTCACACGTGAGTAAAAGTAGGATTCAAGAAGGATCTTACGTTGTCAACGGTCGGCACTGCAAGGAAGTGCCATTGCACGACGGTTAACGTCCGTCGGCACTCTAAGCCGCATCGAGGGACTGAGCGGCTTGACAGGCCCAACCCGGGGCCGACTGCAGTGCCCACGTGCGAGGGAGCGTCTCGCACGTGCTTTCCCAATTATACCCGTTACAATATTGCAATATTAACGTGAGTTAAAAAATTTTATAACTTACAGTAACATTGCAGATTACTTGCAAGGAAGCTTCTAGCGTTTGTTTTTTAAAAGGTTGCAGGAAGATCCTCGGAAACTTTCAAGAAATATTCACGTAGGTTTTTACTCTCAGTTATCGGAACATTTATGTTTTATTACAGGAATTTTACGAAAATTTGACAAAGAATATTCGTTAATTTTCTTTATATAAGATAATAAATAGCTTACTAGAAGCTTATATAAAAGTTTCTTGGAACCTTCCAAATAAACTTTTGTGAAAGTTTGCAGAAATTTTTTCTAAAAGATTCCGTTAATATTTTTATGCAACATTAACATGAAAAATTGCAAAAAGCTTAATGTTAGCTTCCTGAAAGCTTACAAGGAAACTTCCAGTTTAAATTTATTACATAAGTTTAGTGAAAGATTATCGTTATCTTATAGAAAGAACATTCTAGAGAGTTTACTTTAAATCTTTTTATGTATTATAATATTACTAAGAGTTTCATTTAGTTTATAAAAAGATTACGGAAAGCTAACAATGGAATATTTTCTTCAAAGTCTCATTGGAAGCTTTCATGCTGTGTGAAAAATTATAAATTAACAAACGACAAAGTTTTCAAAAGAAATAAAATACGTGTGATTGAATCTAGAAAATAAACATATCAATTAAAGAAGAAAATAACAAACATTAGAAGATGTATAAAAAAAATATTAAATATTAGCATTTCAAAGAATGAAATAATTATGCAAGGAGAAGACATAGACGCTTCAAGAAAATTTTATAAATACTATAAATAGATTCTAAAGATATAAAGGTAAAAAAAAAAAAGAAAACAAATTTTAAATATAGCTAAACGAAGCGAATGAAAAGGTAACGAAAATGAATTATAAGTAAACAAATAACGAAGTATCAAGGAAAAAGAAACTTGTGTAATCAAATCAAATAAATAAATATATAAGTAAGAGAAGCAAGTCGAATGGTATACTATAAACAAATAGATCGAATATTATGAACAAATAAACAAAAGACAGGAGTAACCATTGAAGCAAGAATAAACAATAATAAATAATGACGAATAAATATAATAAACAAATAAATAGTATGAAAGCCGCAAAAGCTCGATTGGAAAGGCTCGCTCGAGAAGAGAGAATCGAAAAATTCCATTATTTACCATATTAATAGTCCTAATGAGTAAGTATGAATATAAAAAATAGTGTGAAAGTCTGAAAATAAGCATCAGTAAAATGAAAAGAATCTCATTATACATATTGTAAAACTGTATATTGTCAGTGTCTGATGTACCTGAAACTCCTAAGCCTGAAAGGGATGATGAGGTAAGTAGCGAAACGGATACATCGTCAAATACTACTTTTAGTATGCAAGTCCTTCCGTCAGACAGTCAAAAGACACTTAATGATTTTTTCCCAAGTAATTTTGGCGTGTCAATTGATAACTTTAACTGTTTGAGTGCAGCGAAGCGCGATAGCACTTCGCTTGTTCTTCGAAAAACTTCTTCCGCACTCAAACGGTCAATCTATCAAGTACATAGAAAATTGTAAAAAGTAATGTAGTTTTTCGCAAAAATAATGTAGTTTCTCGCAAAATGAAGATTTTATACCGCAAGACGTGTTGGATAGAGCATAAAAAGCTACGCATGATTTATTGCCTGCAAAATGTAAGCAAAAACATAAAGCAACTAATCATAAATTTATTGAACGAAGACAGACCAGAAACATAAAAAGATTATCTGAAACTGTGATTTTAGCTTATTTTATAAAAAAAATTATTTTATGAAAAATAAGCACCTTCTAGCTATTGGGCTACCTATTCAATGCTTAGAAGTAGAATTCAAGCAGAACATAACTTAAATATTCATAAGTATGGTAGACTCATATAACTTTTAAAAATAATTCTATAATACAAAACATATTTTAAAGAAAGTTAAAGTTCTAAGTCTAGAAAAAATTCGTCATTTTATTAATACAGCTCCTAATAATATATAGGGTGTACAACTTTGCTTCCACCGTTTTTTTCCAAAATTCGAGGCTTTATTGTAAAAAACTGGTTATACATTTATGATTCAAAGTATTGTCTATCGTTGGCCACTACTTTCTCCCATCTTTCGGGCAGCATACGAATTCCGCGTTGAAAAAACTGGTCATCTTTTGAATCAATCCACGAATCGATCCAATTTTTTACTTCTTCATAAGATCGGAAGTGCTGGTCAGCCAGGCCGTGTGCCATTGATCGAAACAAGTGATAGTCCGAGAAAGCAACGTCTGGAGAATACGGTGGGTGAAGTAGGATTTCCCATTCCAAAGTTTCCAAGTATGTCTTGACCACTTTCGCAACATGGGGTCGAGCATTGTCATGCTGTAAAATCACTTTATCATGTCTCTCGTTGTATTGCGGCCGTTTTTCTTTCAATGCTCGGCTCAAACGCATTAATTGCGTTCGATAACGATCGCCTGTGATTGTTCCAGTCAGTTTTAACAACTCATAATACACTACGCCGAGCTGGTCCCACCAAATACTGAGCATGACCTTGGAACCGTGAATATTCGGTTTGGCCGTCGACGTGGAAGCATGGCCGGGATATCCCCATGATTTTCTGCGTTTGGGATTATCGTAGTGAACCCATTTTTCGTCCCCAGTCACAATGCGATGCATAAATCCCTTCCGTCTTTGCCTTGCAAGCAGTTGTTCACAAACACACGAACGCCGTTCAACATCTCTTGGCTTCAACTCGTACGGCACCCAATTTCCTTGTTTCTGAATCATTCCCATGACTCTCAGGCGTTTTGAAATGGCTTATTGCGTCACTCCCAATGATCCTGCCAATTCTTGTTGCGTTTGACACGAGTCTTAATCAAGTAATGCCTCTAATTCTGCATCTTCGAAAACCTTCTTTCTTCCACCGCCATGCTGGTCTTCGACGTTAAAATCGCCGTTCTTGAAGCGTTGAAAGCACTCTCGGCACGTTCTTTTACTAATAGCGGCCTCACCATAGGTATTTGAGAGCATTCGATGTGCCTCAGTCGCAGATTTCTTCATATGAAAGCAGAAAATTAAAATCTCCCGCAAATGACGAGAATTTGGCTTGTAAGCTGACATGTTTAATCGAGAATAACTTTATGATGCAGACATAAATCGACTAATATTTCGATTGCGCCATGTTTACAAATACCTAAGCTTATTGTATGACATCTATAATCTATTTATTTCAACTACCACTTACCGCTACAGCCATCTATTGCAAAACGGTGGAACCAAAGTTGTACACCCAATATATTTGGCTATTAAGGTTGTGACGTGGCAGTTACGCGCTGCCTAATTTTATTTTAATATTAATAATTTAATATTATTTATGGGCGCCTTGGCAGCGTCCCGGCTTACTCACGAGAGCACATAACCTCTGAGATGACGAAGTTCACTGATGGCTGGAAATGCACTGCAAATATCTTCCTAATAAAACGCGAAAACAACCATCTCCACTCTGCTGACCCTAGATGGCTTCTTTCTGCCCAGAGCCTCAAGTCGTTTGGAGGCAGAATGGCCGCCGCTGACACCCACCGCGTCACTAACTGTTGCCTTTCTCTGCTGTCCTTGACTGCTTCACCTCCTTACGTCTCGCCTGACTGTCTCTAACTCTTTTTCCTAACTTCTCCCCTTTACCTTTCTTTTCCTCCTCTTTCTTAATCTCTCTTCTCTACTTCGGTGATTAATAAGGATAATTCAAAATAGAGCAAAATGGTGGTTGCGTACGCGCTTCTCCGATACAAGAACAAGACTACTACTATCTCTAGCGACTACCAACGGTTTTACCGAACTCGCCATCTCTGGTGTTTGAACTCGCTTTCGCCTTCTTCCTTCTTTCTTACTACGCTAGTCAAATTCGGTATCTCCCATTCTTTTTCCAACTTGCGATCAGTATATCGATAGTCCATCGATCGGCTAATTCGCGTATTTGATTATTTAGACGTTCACGCATGCGTATCTCACGAATTTATAATTGCACGGTCACAAGACGTCAGTTTACTATATGTTCGCTCGTCCACTAGGGTACTAACCCTAGATTCGTGCGTGCGTGTGGGTGTGTGGGGAACGCGGTCGTAAGTGCTATGCACTGCCGCCTAATCTCACCCGTCAATATTGACAGCACTGCCAAGGACACTGGAAGCAGAGGAGAGAACTTCATCATCGAAGCACTACTCAGTCGTTTTGTATTTTATTAAATATCTAAATTCACTACCTTCGTTCCTTCTGTTTTTACATCATCTGTCTACCTTTAATTTACGTTACTTTCTTTCCCACTTTTTACTAACTCTAAATATTTACAATTCTTTCTTTGCCTTGCTTTCTTCAATTTTAATACAATTTCATTTACTTATTATTTTATTGTAATTCTAAGTGCAGCCTGTGATGTGCTACATCACATATCCCCCCCCCCCTTAAGCGGGACATCGCCCCGATGTATCGTTTTACTCTCATCCCGACGATGTTATTGTTCTCTCCTCATCGACTCGAGTGCCCTTTACATTATTAATCTTATAACTAACAACTTAACCTATTAACATGCTTCATCCATCACCATTTAGCACCCACTTCGACATGCATTTCATAAAATTATGATATCAATTAAATAAATAAATTATATATTGATATAAGTGAAAATAAAAATAATTCTTATTCTTAATCATACTTTAGCTGGGGGAAGAGAGCCTACAGAAAAGTAAAGAAACAAAATAAAAAAAAAAAAAATTGTAAAAAAAACTACCAAAACTACGGAGACGTGAGCACTGTGATAGGTAGCTACCTGCTGGCCCCAATAAAGAGTTGCGTCTTCGTCGTTTCTCTGGTCTCTAACCGCTTTTTTCTGCTGCGCCCCGTGGCACCCGTTTTCAGTCGATTGAAGCCATAAAACAAAATTCGGCGCGCGAGCTGAAGGCCACTGACTTAACCAGCTACTGTAAACACACTCGTTGACAGATTCCGCTCAAACTTGGCATAGTCATTAAGGACAGTTGTACCAACCTAGAAAAAAAAATTTACCTGCCTAAATTGCCCCACCAGATTTAAATCGACAATTCCCGGTACTTTTTTGACAGAATGTATAAATCTTTTCAGCTCCAAAACGTGTGCCTTCGCGATTCTACGTGAGTTTCTTACTTCCGTTACTAATACATAAACCGAAGGTGATTTAATCTCAACTATCTCATACGATCCCTCGTATTTTGTTGCAAGTTTCGCGGAAAACCGTTGTTGCGCGTTCGACAACGCGTGCGTTTGCCTCATTACCCTCTCTCATCTCCCACCTGAAAATTAGCTCCTTTTCTTCCCCTATTATAAACTGCTGCCTGCTTCTCTCTTACATCTTGAATGTGCTTTGTATCTAAATCCCTCAACGCGTATAAACGCTTTATCCTGTCTAACCAAATCGATGTATCTAGTTGTAATATCGGCTTTTTTCCCTCAACCTCTCTTTTTAAGTTTTTGACTGGTCTAGGATGTCTATCGTAATACAAGTAGGCTGGTGACGTCTTTAACGTCACCTGCGTAGCCGTGTTCACTGCGTGTCGAAACTCATGTAAGTGCATAGCCCAGTCCCTATGATTTTCTTTCACGAACATCGCTATCATTGTCTTAAACGTGCGGCTGCTTCTTTCCAACGGATTTGCATTTGGGGTGATACAGTGGCGTTGTCACATGCTTTACCCCTTATTCTTCTAACACTCCCGTCAAATGCTTATTTATAAATTCCCTGCCGTTATCCTTTAGTAAGTAATCCGGCGTCTTTCATCTAAATAATATCAATTCTCCCAACGCTTTTGCTACGGCTTTTCCCTCTACCGTCCTTACTGCCTTCATCTCAATCCACCGAGTAAACAAGCACTGAAACACAATAATATACTTATTCCGACTTTTGATAGGTACAAATTCACTTCGTGCCGAACTCCAGGCCAATAATAAACTCTCGCGATCCTATCATATGTTCTCTACTCCAATATGTCCACTGAAAGCTGTACAATACAAGTCCTTCAAAACTTGCTCCTGTACTCTGCTGGCACCACCAGCTTCCAGCCTTCTTCCCCTCTGTCAATAGGATGCAGCAATGGATCCTTCCTATAACAATATAATCGATCCTCTTCCGACCGCCAATTTGTATATTTAAATGGGAACTTTCTTACTTTCTTTGTCATCTTCAAGTACCATGGATCTTTAATCGTTTCAAACGCTGCTACTTCTCCATATTCGTTCTCGTATTTCCTTGACAACGCATCAGGAACATGGTGTAACGCGCCCTTCTGATGCACTATCTCGTAATCCAACTGCTGCATTTCTAACGCCCATCTTGCTAAACACCCTGTTGGCTCTTTCAGATAACGGAGCCATTTGAGAGCACTATGGTCCGCAATCGCGGTGAAATAATATCTTTCCAAATATGGTCTGAGCTTCTTTATCGCCCAGATCAATGCCAGACATTCCTTCTCTGTTATCGTATAGTTTCTCTCTGCCGGCGTTAAGACTTTGCTGACATAAACTATTGAGCGCTCTCTGTCCTCTTGCTCCTGCGTTAAAACCGGACCTATTGCATAACTACTGGCATCACACTGTACTGTAAAATGCTTACTAAAGTCTGGTCTCGCCAGTACTGGCGCATACGTCAAAGCTCTCTTCAGGTTCTCAAATAACGCCTGCTACTTCTGTCCCCACTGCCATTCCTTGCCTTTTCTCAATAACTTCAACAGTGGAATCTTCACTTCGGCGTCCTTCTCTATGAATCTAGAGTACCAGCCCATCATGCCGAGAAATCGGCACAATTGCTTCATATTTTGGGGCGCTGGATAATCCATTAGAGACGCGACTTTCTCGGGGTCGGGCCTCAAATCTTCGTTATCTAATAGAAATCGTAAATAAGCGACGCGCAGAGACACATCCACCTCGCCTTCAATGTAACTATTCAGGTCGGGAAGATGCCTCAGGTTGCACTCTCCATTCACCCCTCTCTGCCGGTAGCGATGTTTCTATCCTGTCTTCAAACGTAACCGGGCTGATTGCAGGCCTGGCGTTAGCCGCTTTACTTATCTGCGGTGCAGGACTCGCTCTGGAGCTTATAACGCTATCTTGCCTGCTGATCTCTTAAATTATTGGTAACGACCGAGGATCTATTGTCCATCTTGCCGAATTGTCGAGCCATTAATCCTGCAGTTCCTTGGTGAGGGTTAGCTTCATGCGCGAGCTCGTTAGTATACCGAGAAACCGCTCACTCGCAAAGCTACCTTGCACCATTGTCCATACTCCCGTTGGTGCTACTCCACTGTTGCTTAACGACGTCGTGGTGGTCACCGTTGTAGTCGTGCTCGTGTTGGTGTCGCGGATGGTGATAGTAAGTGGTGAGTGTTGGTCCCGTAGTTCTAATTGCCTTGCTGGTTCGGCTACCGGCCTCATACAAACCTGCCCGTCTTCCGTCTGCACTACTTCCACGATTACGGGAGGCTGTGTATTTTGCGCTGTATAATATTTTCGATATACGTATAATATTCATTGAATATACTACAATGATCAAAAAGTAAGACCAATTTTCAATTTAAATTTCGGGGGCTTATCGATTTGACGAAACTTTTTTTTTAAGTTAGTAGCACTGTGAGAGACATCTGTGACAAATTTCATATTAATATATTTATTAGTTTGCAAGTGATTCTCGTTTTTGTAAATATTAAAAAGTGATTTCAGCGATTTTTATAATGTCAGATTTTAGTGACCAAAGAAGTTGCATTGAATTTTGTCTTTAGAATGAAATTTCTTGTGTAGAAACGTTCAGAATGTTGCAGAAGGCCTTCGGTGAGCAGACTTTTTTGGAAAGAAATGTTTACAAGTGGTACAAAGAGTTCAAAGAAGGCAGAAACAGCACCGAAGACAATGAGCGTCCAGGACGACCATCGACATTAACTGATGAGAAATACATCAAATAAATCAAAAACCTTGTGCTCAAAGATTATTGGTTGACAATTAGAGACCTCGTTGATACTGCTGGCATTTCATTTGGATCAACTTGAGCAATTTTGAAAGATCATTTGGGTCTCAAACGCGTCAAATCTCGATTGGTTCCAAAAACACTCAATTTTCTTAAAAAGAGCGTCGTGTTAATGTGTGCGAAGAGAACTTTCTGACTACCGGAACGTCATGGAACGCATTATTAAGGGAGATGAAATATGGATCTATGCCTACGATCCACAAATAACCGATCAACCGAGCGAATATCGTGCCAAAGGTAAAGCAAGACCAAGAAGATTACGTCAAAGTAATTTAAAAATTAAGGTCATGTTGACAGTTTTCTTCTATTATCGTGGTGTTGTGCATTTAGAATTTCTTCAGCCAGGCCTAATTGTTAACAAGGAATATTATTTGAGTGTTATGTGTCGTTTACGTGAAGCTATTTACAAAAAGAGGCCGGAATTGTGGCAAGACAACTCATGGTTTTTGCATCATGATGTTGCACCGTCTCCCACCGCATTGATTATTATTCGCGACTTTTTGGCCAAAAATTCAACTCATATCGTTCCACAACCACCGTATTTGCCTGATTTAGCGCCGTGTGACTTATGGCTGTTCGATAAACTTAAAAGACCACTCCGGGGATATCGTTTTGACTCGATTGAGGAGATTAAACGTGAATCGATGCGTCAATTGAAGGCAACTCCGGAAAAGGGCTTTTCTGACTGTTTTGAGGATTGGAAAAAGACGTTGGCATAAGTATATTGTATCGGGTGAGGACTACTTTAAAGGCAACAAAATAGATTTAAAAAAATTAATAAACAATTTAAAAAATAAAAAATCGGTCTTATTTTTTGATCATAGTAGTAAATGAATAATCGTAATGCAATTGCTTTAATTTTTTTTGTAGCATTAATTTTCGATATACAAAGAACCTATCGCAGACAAGAATTGTTTTATATAACAATTGACATGATAACTGATAAAGGTGACATGATTTTAGCCAAGCTTTCTAAAACTAAGTGCGAACCAAGGTTATTTGTAGTGACTGATGATTTCTACAATTTATACAAGTAGTATGCTAACTTAATTCCATAAGATGTAAAAACAGATTCTTTTTATGTTACCATAATGGTAAATATACAAAACAAGTTATTGGTATAATAAATAAATACATTTATTTTATAAATACATTTGGCAGTATACCAAAAGTTGTAGCTAGAAAATTAATGTTACCTAACACAGATACTTATACTCGCCACATCTTTCGAAATACTTCTGCTACCTTATTAGCAGATGCAGGTGCTATTGATATGGATCTTAGACGTCACAAAGAATGGAAAAGTTTAGCTACTACTCAAGGTTATACAGAGTCCGGCAATAAAACCTCCTTCATTTTAGTAGGTTGTCACAGAAAAACAAAAGAAGATAAAGAAAAAGTACTTTTATTTATGAAAAATATATACTTTAAAATTTTAGATTATTTGGTTTTAAAAATTATATCCCCTAAATGACGTCCTCCATTGTTGACACATTGACGAAGTCTTTCCTGAAAGTTCTCCATACATCTTCGTGTCATTTCTCATGGAATGGCTGCCACCTCGTAAAGAGATAAAATGACCAGGAACCAACTCCCTCGACATATTCATAAAACGCCAAAAGGTGTAAGATGTTGCTCCGTCTTGCTGAAACCACACTTCTTGATCTTCATGATCTGCAACAAACTGGTTTAGCCTAGGTTGGAGGAAGATCTCTAACATGTAACAATAACGGTTTGAATTAATTATTACGGTTTGGCCACCTTTTTCGAAAAAATACGGTCCCCACACAAAATATTCAGCAACGGCGCACCGAATTGCCACATAAGGGCTCTGTAGTAGCCGCTGATGAATTTCACAAGAGTTTTCTGCAGCCCAGTAGCAGAAATTCTGTTTGTTTAAAGTTTGAATCGTATCCAAAACGCTTGCTGAGTACGTATCACAGAACCACCGTTACTAATAAATTCCTCCACAACAAACGCACGATGCTCACCGAGCCGAGCCATGGCGCACACTGAAAATGGCACGTACACCGCTTTCAAACAATACCCCCTCCATATTAGTACTCCTACTACAACTCGCACGCCGGCTACTTCAAATACGGGAGATTTTATTGTCGGACCCTGTACAAATGACTGTTGAAAAAAAAAACAAAAATAAGTAAAACGATAGTAGGTCAAGTTGCAAATGTTACAAACAAGTCATCTGTCAACCAAAATAATGTCATCAATTCAGTTAGAGCAAATCAATCAACTGAATTAAGAAAAGGAAATTTTGCAATAAATTCGCTAGATCATACTAAAGCATTCAATCTAAATTTTTTAAGCTCGAGTAATGTTACTAATCGGGGCTTTGCCCCTCCCCCCCTCCTAAACCCCTTCATCCGCTCCTTTAACCCTTTATTTTTAATTTTAAAAGAGAAAGCGGTTTCCGTAAATTTATAATAAGTAGTATGTGCAAAGTATGTCTGAGAATCTGGGTATGATTTGAGGATAGAAAATGATAAAGATTCGTTTTTTTTACAAATAACTAACTTTAGTTGTAGAAACAAAGAAACTTATGAATGACAAGAAAAAGAAAACTTATAACTAAACAAATCGAATAAAGTCCTTAACCTTATTTACAAATTAACTTATAAAACTAATACAAAAATTTTTTATTTGCGTAACTCCGGTTACTTTGGTGTTTTCTAAATTTAGAACAAAAAAAATGAGACAATATAAATTATCACGTAATACTAAAAGATTCTAGTATGTTAACGTTACGCGTTGTTTGTTATGTAGTGCTCTGAGCGTGAAGTGAGTAGGTGTGATGATAGTGTATATTTTGCAATCAAGGAGCCCCTTGTAGCACTGAAATCGATTATCCAGCGTACGGGTAGGCGTACCAGTGCGTACACTGATTTTTAAATTGGAGAGGTTTCCATGAACTCGTAGTTCGGCGGCGTATACTTTTAAGGGATCATTCTACTTTTGATGTATAGAAAAAAAGTCATTTTTAAGAATTATTTTTGAGAATCGTAACGCGACGTAAAAATTGAAATCTTAAAATTAAAATTAATTAAATTAAAACCTTTAAATTATAAATAAATTCATCAATCAATTTGATACATTCATAATTATAAGTAAGTTGGTAATAAATTAAACTTGTAAAAGATATACCGAAAACCATATTTTATCTTATACCAATCAAAGCCATAAAAACAAATATACAGAATATAAATGTTAGATAAATATTGTAATGTACGATGACGCTATGCGCTCTATGCGATGGAACGTCTGACAGTGTGCTGGTTCCTACCATATATAAAATGTATAATGCTTGCAACGATACTGCAAATTGATGCCTGTGAAAAAATCCAGAAAACATGGATATTAACATTATTCTTATAATTTAAGAATAAGATTTTTCCAATACATGCATAGAGACTCGAGTAACCTAACTCCCATCGGTATACACACATTAAGAGAAATAAATATACCAAAATTGCATTTTTGTTGGAAAGCGCGGGGCAGACTCAGGAGTCTTAAAAGACTTATGATGATGCCCAATAAGCATTAATCCCCACAATGTGTCTGCGATCGAGTCTTCGAACCTAGAGAAGAGCGGGCCCGCCGCAGAGTCATTTTCCGACATCGGTAACAATCAAACAATCAATTTTTTTTTCTGGTATAGCAATTAATTTTTTTAAGGTTCATATTCATTTGGCCAATATTCACCAAAAGAAGATTATGCTTTCTGTGTAGTTGGATTACAAGGGTATAGTCTACTTTAAGCTACTTCCAAAAAACCAAACTAGTGATACAAATGTCTTCTGTCGTCAACTATAGAAATTGAACGAAGCTATCAAAAAAAACGCCCTGAATTGGCCAATCGCAAAGGTGTGATGTTCCATCATGATGACGCCAAACCTCACACCTCTTTGATAACTCGTCAAAAATTAATGGAGCTCAATTGGGAACTGATACCACATCCACCTTATAGCCCTGACTTAGCACCATCAGACAATCATTTGTTTCGCTCCCTTAAAAACCATTTGAATGGTAAAACTTTCGATTCCGATCAGGCTGTCAAAAATAAGTTGAACCAGTTCTTCGCTTCTCAAAACCAAGTTTCATAACGCCTAGGTAATACTCTTTGTTTACCGTCTAACCCTCTGAAACGAATTCGTAGTGCACCACGCCACGGATATCGAAGCAAACAATGAGCATCACTTTCACTTTTGAGTGGCTTTGGCGTGGTTTTTTCGGTTTTGGCTCGTTTTTTCCCATCCATTTCGATGCTTGCTAGCTTGTTTGCATATCGTACTCGTACACCCACGTTTCGTCACCAGTCATGATGCATTCCATGAATGCGGGATCGGAATTGGCGCAATCCAGCATGTCCGAAGCGACCTGTTCGCGATAGCGTTTTCGAAGAAAATTAAGCTCTTTTGGAACGAGTCTTGCGGCCACCTTTCTCATGCCCAAAATATCAATTAAAATCGTACGTGTGGACTCGTGGGATATCTCAAGTTCATGTGCTATCTCTCTCAAGCTGGCATGACGGTTTTCAAGCACCATTTCCTTAATTTTATCGACGTTATCTGCGGTCGAAGCCGTCGATGGGCATCCGGAACGAGGCAAGTCTTCGACGACTTCACAACCCTTCTTGAAGGCTTTGGACCACTCATACGTACGGGTTTTCGATAGTGCTTTGTCACCAAAAGCCTTTTGCAACATTTTCAATGTATCGGCACACGAAATTTCATTCGTAAAACAAAATTTTAGACAAATAATTTGTTTAACGTAATCACCCATTGTAAAAAATCGGAACGCACTATTGACATCCGCTGACTTAACTAGCTACTGTAAACACACTCGTTGGCAGATTCCGTTCAAATTTGGCATAGTCATTAAGGACAGCTGTACCAACCTCGAAAAAAAATTTTCACCTGCCTAAATTGCCCCGCCACATTTAAATCGACAGTTCCCGGCACTTTGACAGAATGTATATACGAGGGTGGTCTGAAAAGTTCCAAATCTCAACGTGAAGATAGCAGCACTCGTCAATAAAAGCAAGCAAATTTCATTGTTCATCTCTTGACAGTTGCTCACCAAAGTTGTAGCCATTTTGGATGCGCAGTTGTTAGTTGACAGTCGTTTGAGTGATTCGATGTGAGTGTTGTTGTGAAAATGAACAAAACTGAGTATCGAGCTGTCATTAAATTTTTGTTTTTCAAAAGCAATACGCCTACGCAAATCAAAAATGAGTTGAACTCTGTGTATGGGGACTTTGCATCATCATTTATTACAGTGAAATTTTGGGCAGCTGAATTCAAACGTGGCCGTGAGAGCTTGGGAGAAGATTAACGTTCGGGACGTCCAAAAACTGCAACCACTGACGATAACATCGCTAAAGTTCATCAAATTGTGCTAGACGACCGCCGAATTAAAGTGAGAGAGATAGCAGAGGTGATGAACTTGTCCAAAGAACGTGTTTGCTGCATATTAAATCAAGATTTAGGCATGAGAAAGCTGTCCGCACGTTGGGTGCCGCGTTTGCTCACGTTAGACCAAAAACTCGTTCGAATGAACATTTCCAACGCTCTATTGGCGCAGTTTAAGCGCAATAAATCCGAGTTTTGGCGCCGATTAATTACTGTAGATGAAACTTGGATACACCATTATACGCACGAAACAAAAATACAGTCAAAATCGTAAACTGCAAAGGGGGAACCGGCTCCAAGAAAAGCAAAAACTGTTTTTTCGGCTGGGAAAGTAATGGCGACTGTTTTTATGGGATAGTCATTATTTTAATCGATTATCTTCAAAAAGGAATAACTATTACAGGAGCATACTACGCATCATTACTTGACAAGCTGAAGGCAGAACTTGCAGAAAAACGTCCACATTTGCAGAAAAAGAACATCCTGTTTCACCAAGACAACGCGCCGTCTCACACCTCAGCGGTTACCATGGCGAAAATCCACGAATTACGGTTTCAGCTGCTTGACCATCCGTCTTACTCACCAGACCTAGCTCCTAGCGACTCCTTTTTATTCCCTCATCTGAAAAGTGCACTCGGAGGACAGAGATTTTCGTCAAATGAGGAGATAATCACCTTCGTGAACAGTCATTTTGCAGAGAAAAACGCCGAGTACTATTTGGATAGGTTAAGGAGATGGGAGCATCGCTGGGAGAAGTGTGTAGAATTGCAAGTAGACTATGTTGAGAAATAAAAAAAAAAATTAAGAAAAAATGTCTTGTATCTATGTTAGGTCGGAAAGTTTTAAGACCACCCTCCTATATATATACATATATATGTATATATATATATATATATATATATATATATATATATATATATATATTATTCATATTAAGGAAATTAGAGTTATTTATTTAGTTGCCCCCGATTCCTCCAACTTATCTCTCTTGCACGCGAGAATCTAAAACGGACTTTGAGGCTCCAGGAACCACCAGTACTATCAGATTAGAGTTATTATCGATTTCTATGTATTTATTTTTTTTTGATTACCTCTTTTGCCATAACGGCATGATCCGGTATCCGATGAGACAGAGGTGCCTTTAGAAATTTCCGTAAGTTATGCTTAACAAAAGGGCGCTTTTCAGATCGCGATAAGCGAGTGGGCCTGTACGAGACGGGTTGGTGGGTCTTGCATAAAATAAATATTAAAGTTTCCGGCTTTGCGCGTTGCCCCGCACGTAACAAGAATATAATTATATTTATTGATCCAAAACTATAAAAGTTTAATAATAACAGTCTTAAATTACAAAAAATTCTTTTTCATTCATTTTGAAAACTTTTTATGTATGAAAACGGCAGCTACACAGTAATTCCCTCGAGTCTGCGTGCCCTTTCACTCTGGAGGGTACATCTGTAAAACCGGTAAGGCACTGCTGGGCCACCAAAAGTTGGGGGGGGGGGGTCGGATTTAGCCTAGCCAGCATGGGAGGCTGCCCCACCCATTGGTAGAGCGTTACGCCAAATCTCGTCCTTCGTAGTAGTGCTGATCGGCGTTCGGATAAGACCCTGCTGTGGAGAGCGGGGAGTCACTTTTGAGGCCACCGGACTGTAGAAGAGCTCAGCTCTAGGGGGAATTCAGGACTGTTCGCTGTATTGACCACTTTCTGAGCCTCCTGACCACTACGATATATACAAAAAACAAAAAACAAACAAAAAATGGACAAAACAAATAAAAATGCAGGCTCGACAGTGCCACCTGTAACGATTACGGACTCTGAGGAGTCCAGGGTGCAGCCCAGCACCCTCACCGCAGCAATAGGTAACTTGGCTGTTGCGGAGGTTAAAGCGACAAGACAGACAAAGACTGACGAAACGTCCCCCCAGCTGGCTCTTCGAGCTCCGCTAGTACGAATACAGACTGCCCTTACAACCATGGAGGCATAGACTAAAAAACAACGAAACGTCGGGGCATTCATAAAGACGGACATGGCTATTATACAAGAGGCTGTAGCCCGCGCAGAAAGAATGCGACCGCCTTCACCTCCTTTCGGAGACCACGGCGAAAAGAGACCCGACAATGACAGCGACGAAACGGAAACAGGAGGCAATGGGACTCAGCCCTTAACAGTCGGCTGCATATCAAAAGGTGGGAGATGACGGGGGCTGGAAGAGAGTCGTCTCAAGAAAAACAGTAACGGAGACGAAAAAGGAGTCGGAACACGCGGAATCGACTCCATTAAAGCAAAACGCGAAGAAAGCCGCAACAAAAAAGACAGAAAGGGCGGGGCACGCACCAGCGCAGTGCTTATCAAGCCAAGCGACGGGGTGACGTACGCGGAGGCACTTAGACATTTGAAGGCGGGGGTCGACCTCGCGGATAAGTCGGTGGCGAGTGATCGATGACTTTACGGCCAGCGATCACCAGTACATTGTCTTTGAAGTGGTGAGCAGTACCTCGACACCACGAAACGTACAAAGGGGGAGTCTGCAACCAAAAAGGTTCAACCTCGCGAGACAGAACCATGACCGATTTAGGGAGGCACTGTTGGAAGCAGTAGTGCCTTCCGAGGCCGTTCCAGAAGACTTTACGGAAGGCACGGTCTCGTGGACTGACTGGATAGTGGTGAAAACCATGACACTGATAACGCGTCTGTGCGAGGTTTCTATACTTAGTAAACGAAACGTACCGTACAGAGGAGCTATGTGCTGGTGGTCAGACGAAATCAGTCTCATCTAGAGAGACTGCATCTCGTGCCGTAGACGTTTAAACCACGCTCATGAAAGGGGAAAATCCAACGTCGATGAATTAACGGTTGCATATAAAACGGCACGGAAGCGACTGACTCGTGCTATCAAGGGCAGTAAAAAACGGTGTTGACAAAGACTGTGCGAGGAGGTAGACGGGGACTCCTAGGGACTGGGTTGCAAAATCGTGACCCAGAAACTTGGTTGTTTCGGCCCAACCGAGCGCAAAGACAAAGCCACCATGGACGTGATAGTGGGTGGTTTCTTGCCGTTCCATCCGGTAACGGAGGAGCCCTCAGACTATCGTGACCTGGCTGTCCCGAAATTCAGTGAGGTGGAGCTACTCCAAGCTACGTCCTCGCTTAAATCCGGTAAGCGCCTAAACCGAACTGTATCCCGGAGGAGATTCTGTGGCAGATCTTCATTGTAAGTCCGAGACCACTCTTGGATATGTAAAATGCAAGCCTACGGACTGGGAGGTTTGCAGCCTAATGGAAGACGGATCGATGGGTCCTCTTGTATTTGGAGTACAAATTAATTCGGTCCGCTTTTTTGCGGTCAAAAATGCATTTATTTCAAAATTAAAATAATTAAAAGATTAATCAAAGTATCATCGATTGCTAGTTAGTACTTTTTTCCACCTCACAGGAAATTTTCGAATTCCATCTCGAAAAAATGTCTCTCCTTTTGAGGTGATCCAAGTTAGAAGCAAATTTTCGATTTCTGCAAAAGAAGTTAACCGATGACCTGCCAGATCGTACTGCATCCCTCAGAAAAACCAGTAATCCAAAGGAGCAATGTCCGGAAAATACGGTGGGTGCAGCAAAATATCTCACTTAAGCGTTTCCAAATATTTTTTCACGATTTGTACGACATGAGGCCGAGCGTTGTCATGCACAAAAATTTCTTGTCATGTCTTCCCTTGTATTTTGGCCGTTTTTCTCGTAATGCATGACTCAAACGAATTAATTGTATCCTATACGATCGGCCGTTATGGTATCGCCAGGTTGTAGCAGCTCACAGTACATAACACCCTTTTAGTCCTACCAGATACACAACATGATATTTGAACCATGAATATTCGGCTTTGGTGTTGATGTTTAGGTCGATGGCAGCGATTCACCGGACATAGCGTAGTATTTTTTCTTGGGGTTATCATAGAATATCCATTTTTCATCCCTAGTAACAATTCTATGTAGCAAACCCTTTTCTTGTTGCCTTTGAATCAGATGCTTGCAACAGAAAAATCGCCTGTCATCGTCTCTCAGTTTCAGTACATAAGGCACCCAATTGCCTTGCTTTTGAATCATTTCCATTGGTTTCAATCCTACACAAACTGCTTGTTGAGTCACTTCCAATGATTCTGCAAGCTCCTCTTGCGTTTGACTCAGATCTTCATCGAGTGATGCCTCTAACTTATTGTCTTCGAACTTTTTTCGCTGTTCAGATCGAGGCTTGTCTTCAACGCTAAATACTCCATTCTTAAAACGTTAAAACCATTACCTACAAGATTTATCAGTTGAAGCATTGTCACCATAAACTTCTACAAGCATTCGATGCGCTTCAGCTGCACTTTTCTTCCAATTAAAACAGAAAACTAAAACCTCCCGCAAATGCTGCTTAGTTAACACAAAACTTGACATATTTAACACAGATGAAAAGAAGATTTTCTGATGAAATTCAAAGCGATATAAACTGAGCATTATTGACAGATGTTTAACCTCTCTGAAACTACCGACTTTAGCTGTTACTATTGAATATTCATAATAGCTATAGCCATCTTTCGTAAACGGGCCGAACTAATTGATTCTCCTAATATTAGAGTAAAAGGGAACTCGAGACACCATCGTCTTATAGGCCCCTGAGTCTTCTCGACACAACGAGCGAACTTTACGAAGCGTTGTTTAAACCGCGGATAACGAGCGTGATAGCAGCCGCCGGAGGGCTGACCTAAGTGATAATTAGCATGGCTTTCAGAAGGGCTACTCAAGGATAGGCGCGATAAAGGGTGACCAAATCTTTCCTATTGACAAGATGATGCGCTCGAGGTAAAGAAATACCGCAAGCGACTGACGAACGTACAGAGGCAAGGGGCTTTACGAATTGCGTGTCCATTCAGGACGGTCTCAGTGGAGGCCGTTCCGATGGTAGCGAGCGTAATACCAATTTATCTGCTCACTAAGGAACGAAAACGGACATACAAACGAAGTGCCGACGTAGGAAGGACAAATACGGCAATTGAGGAACGTGACAGGACAATGTGCAAATGTAACGACCGTTGGCTAACGGACGCTTCTGCAACGTGGACAAGACGCTTGATAATCTGTCTGGAATCGTGGATCAGACGAGGGTTGGAGAAGGTTAATTTTAACCAAATCCAGTTTCTGACGGGGCACGGTTACTTAAGACAGTATTTATTTCGGTGCAACAGAGTTAGGTCGCCGTAATGCAAATACCGTTTTATGTGTGCCGACGATGAACCATAGACAGACTGTCACTTGAGACGAGAACAAGCAGCATCACGCCCAAATATAGTGGCGAGGATGCTGTAAGACGAGGACAGTTGGACGGCGATAGCTACCTTAGTCGAGACTGTTCTGAGTGGTAAAAATGCGGGCAGGTGTCTGGAATAATTGGTGGTGAGTAGCATGATTCGGTAAGAGAATGTAAATGAAAGGATTGTATGAAAGGAATACGAGACAGATACAGGTTACATCGTAAGACGAAACGGACTGACGCATAGACAAAACCTACAGCGGCGAAGTAATACAAAAGTAGTTCCACGCTGCATGTTGGACAGAAGGTGGATATTCTATCTGCGTATCATATGTCTACGGTTTTGCATCAGACATATGCTGGCGTATGGCAGGTTAGACGATTCCCGGATTCGTCGATGCCTTCGCCACGGATGTACCCGAGCAATCGAGTCCATCCGAGGCCAGAGCTGATACGACTACGGAAACCGTCACACCGGTGGGGCCCTCTGCATCTACAGTTAGGCAAAGAGGTCCTCACTGAGGGTCGAGTTTAGGCGATTCCCTGTTATTTTACCACCGGACAAAAAAGAGTTAATAATAGTGATAACTATAACGATAACGATAACGATAACGATAACGATAACGATAACGATAACGATAACGATAACGATAACGATAACGATAACGATAACGATAACGATAACGATAACGATAACGATAACGATAACGATAACGATAACGATAACGATAACGATAACGATAACGATAACGATAACGATAACGATAACGATAACGATAACGATAACGATAACGATAACGATAACGATAACGATAACGATAACGATAACGATAACGATAACGATAACGATAACGATAACGATAACGATAACGATAACGATAACGATAACGATAACGATAACGATAACGATAACGATAACGATAACGATAACGATAACGATAACGATAACGATAACGATAACGATAACGATAACGATAACGATAACGATAACGATAACGATAACGATAACGATAACGATAACGATAACGATAACGATAACGATAACGATAACGATAACGATAACGATAACGATAACGATAACGATAACGATAACGATAACGATAACGATAACGATAACGATAACGATAACGATAACGATAACGATAACGATAACGATAACGATAACGATAACGATAACGATAACGATAACGATAACGATAACGATAACGATAACGATAACGATAACGATAACGATAACGATAACGATAACGATAACGATAACGATAACGATAACGATAACGATAACGATAACGATAACGATAACGATAACGATAACGATAACGATAACGATAACGATAACGATAACGATAACGATAACGATAACGATAACGATAACGATAACGATAACGATAACGATAACGATAACGATAACGATAACGATAACGATAACGATAACGATAACGATAACGATAACGATAACGATAACGATAACGATAACGATAACGATAACGATAACGATAATGATAATGATAATAATAATAATAATTTATTAATAATAATGATGATAATAATAATTTATTAATAATAATGATCATAATAATAGTTATCATTTATAATAAGTCAGTAAAATAGTAAGATTTATTGTATGTGTACGTGGAATATATTACAGTTGAATATACATATTAACTACAGTCTTGTACCTTTCGTTATATTAAATTTCTTATAGGTATTGTACAATATCTATTATTTTACAAAATTCTGAAAGTAATGATAATGCTCAAAAAAATGTTTGAAATACTATAATTTTTTCTACCATCAGCAACGTACAATTGCAATGTTTGCACACCCTTTAATTTCGCAACTCACTTCACAAGAATTTTTAAAACTGAAATGTACAGGATTATTAAATTTCTCTGGCCTCTTGTCAAGATAACCACTTTTATACCAGGAATGTTTGAAGAGATTTTTATATCTTGGTAAAGACAGTTGGTTGTGAACTAATGGTTGTAATTTTATTACATTATTTCTTTAATGTAAATTCATGCCACAGGTATACAACATTACATTATCAGAAAAAAATTTTCGGACAAAATTTTTCCAAATACGGAATTTGTAAACATCAAGTAGTTGAATTTTTCTTGTAGTTACTGTTGTAATTTCTTACGTTAACCATTTTATTTTCTGGCATTATTTCCTCTATGACTATCACAATGATCACTCCAAGAATCAAGCAATAGTATGGAGTTTTGTTCCACGTGTGAATAAAATACTTTTTCCAACCAAATTCAGTGATCTGCAATTGAACGACTTATTAGTCAAGTTATCCGTAATATTACAACATAATTGTTGTTGACGTGCTTACCTGTTCTTAATTTTGCAGATTCCGAAGCTTCCAAGTTTACATTATCTGGTCTGAATAAGTTTTGTTCTATAACGGGGCCAAATTTACCACTCGGTTCCTTTAAAATAAGAAAAAGCGGAGATAGTAACTATCTAGTAGCTGATATGAGTGGTTATATCGTGTAACTGTACGTTATAGCTGAAACAGATTGTACAAGGCATTGCACGTGTTTTTCTCCTGCCACTGATAATGTTCTGCCAGAATGCATTTCTAGCTGAAACCCACTCTGATCCGAATTGTATAAATTTTGAAGCTGAATACTTGATATACACGATCGAATATCAGTGAGGAAAGCGTCCGCTGCGCTTGAAAGTTCTGCTGCATTTTCTAGTATTTTTCTTGTCAAAAACTAATTTATTTTTTAGACACTATTTTGTGTCCGTGTTTAAATTTTAATAACCAATTATTAGAAGCTTTGAATCTAATATAAAATTTAAGTTCTTTTTTAGTTTGTAAGACCCATCGAATTATATCGCGGTCATGAGTAATTGTAATGCTGTCGACAGCAGCTTTGAAATTATCCAGCGTATCATGACAAATACGTGCAAATTTTTCTATTACCTTTATTAATTGCATAAGCCCAACGTTGCAGCTAACTTATAAATGTAACTTTTCTTAATCTGTCTTGAAAAGTTTTGAGACTTAAATTTTCCTTTTTTTTACCACTTCTCTAAAACTCTACTATTTAATTCTATTCTTTTGTGCACTGATTTTTTGGTCAACATGTGGTTCAGGAAAATAATGAAGCACTTCATCCTCTGCTATTTTTGCATTATGGTCTTTATATTCTTTTTGTAAATCAAAAGTTTCATCAATTATCATTTCTACATTATTAAATTCCCTTTTTGCATCTAGTAAAATATATTTTATTTTTTCTGCTAGCTGAATTTCACGATAATTTGTTACATTTAAAGGATTTACTGTCATCTTTCAATCTAAAATGATCAAAATAAACAGTGAATTATTATCATCACTTCTTATACTCGAAACTATTTAATAAGAGACTGCAGTAATCTGAAAATTTTCATTCATAAAAGCTACTCAAAAGATGTGTAAATTCGTTTTACAAAAGTTTCTCAAAAACCAATATTATTTCTTCGAAATCGATTTTTTTTCTCTTCTATACAAACCTTGTAACATTAATGAAAAAATATGGAATGAAAACTCAGTAGTATCAATTTCATAAAAAATTCCGTTACTTTATTCAATCCTCAAATCTAGGCCATGTGGTATTAAAATATTTAATCAGTAGCATAGCAAAATAAGTTTATTGTGTTTTTTTTTCGGTGATTTACAATTGATAAAAAAAAAGAATATTCAAATAAATTACAAAAAATTTCGAAAATCTGAAAAACTGTACGCGGCAATTTACAGGAAAAACTATGAAAAAATCTATCTAAAGTTTTTTATAAAAATTCAAATGATCAATGTAAAAATTTTATAAATAAAAGCGTAATATTTTACGTAGAATCGATTGCCGAATTTAGTTTTTCGGAATTCTGAAATTTTCGGAAATTTGATCGGATGAATATTTTAAAGTAACTGTAAATATACGAATAAGGAATGAATAAATAAATAATAAAATAAATAAATTAATAAATAAATAGATGGTAATACCAATTAATAAACAGAAAAATGAAATCTATTTTTCAACGATCTCTTTAGCAGCAAGATTATTACCAATTCAAAATAGTTTACAGAAATAAGATGGCTCTCAAGAAGATCGTTAAAAATTATTTTTATGCATTTATCAAGAGGAGTGAACATATATTATTCAATGAATAAATACAATAAATAAAAGTTTAGTAAACGAAAATTAAATAAAAATAAAGAAACAAAAACCCTTGTGTATTTTTTTTAGCTTTGCCACCAATCAAGTATCCTCACCGTCTAAAAGTACAAAAAACTGATTTATGAATCTATCAATCTTATTTTAATAATATTTAATTTAATAATTAAAATATGTTTTTGCTTAAATAAGTAAACTAATAATGAGTAGCTAGATACAAATATTAAATAAAAAAATAAAGAACCTAGTTGATTGGCAAATCACGTTCGTCACGAATAAAATATTGAATAATTCATTTAGAATTAAAGAAAAGTTGTTAAAAAGAATCAATAAAATAATTTTAGAAATATCAAGAATTATTTTTTATAAACTAAGTCTGAACTTGCAATTGATAAGAATATTCTTAACCCATTAAGTCCTAAAATGACGAAATTTCTTACTTACGTTTGAGCTTAAAAATTTTTATGAAAACGGCATGAAATATTTTAGAAAATACCCTTACCTACTATTTTGAGGTATGCTGAAAACGATGCAATAGCTTAAAAACCCAAAAATTTCATTTTCAATTAATAATTTACAAATTGAAAAAAAAAATGTGTTTTTTTGAAGCAAATTTTTTTTTCAACCAAAAAATAAAGTAGGAAGGAAATTTTTTTTACGGTCACAAATATGCACAAAGTGCACACAATGTTTCAACTTTCCAAATCTGTTTGTGTTTTTCGTCTACGATTTTTTTTAAACAAGTTCGAAAAAGATGATATACTGTAACGTCGGTAGCGCTACTTTTCGACTGATTTTAGTCAGTACTGCAATTTTTGCCGTTTTTGAGCCTAAGCAGTGAAGCTTATGGGCTCGGGTTGGCAGAGGATAATCGTAAGAGTTCTTAGGAGACGTGTGTAGTGCGAGATTGAGCAGTTGCAAGAGCCTCTATTCCTAAATCGGAAGCAGGCTCGAGCCCTACTCTGGATGAGGACCTACCAAAGTGACTTAGGTTCAGAATAATCGGCCGCTTTTCGGCCAAAAACTCTGTTGGAGGATTGAGATAGATGTGGGGAAAAGAATGCGTAAAGCAATTTTACAATTAAATCTCACTCTCTTTATTGAAGGTATTAGGCAGTGGTGTCCAGTCCTCTCTCTCTCTTTCTCTCTCTCTCTCTCTCTCTCTTGCTGTGGTTGACTTCTCGTCGTCTTCTTCTTCTTATTTATAAAATTGAATAGTCTGTTTGGCGTAGCTGGTTTGTAGTGGCTTCCTAGTAATTTCCTTGTAGTTGCTTAAGATCTGCTCGTAGTGATAATACCTTGCTTGCTTGTAGTAGTATAACTTGTTCCTTAGTAATGTTCCTCGTAGTAATATTTCCGTAGTAATGTTTCCGTAGTAATATTTCCGTAATAATGTTTTGTGTAGTTCGTGGTTCTCGAGTGCTGCCTGAGGTCTGCTACCTGGTGATCATTTGGTGCCGTATTTAACTGCGTTGGAGAAACTACTCAGCAAATTCCTTCTTTGACCGGGAAATTCGGGGAGAGGCCGAGTTTTTCAGGCCCCCCTCTTCCGGGCGGCTTCTCGGTTAGAGAGAGAGAGAGAGTTAGAGAAAGAGATAAACCATTTATACAGAGTTTTAACAATAAAATTACGTTAATGTAAATTGTATTTAAGGTCTAACGCGTATTACAACAGAACGAAGTTTTTCGTCGTATTTTACATAATTGGGTAAAGAATGAGTATTTAAATAATAGAGAAAAGATTAATATGAGTGTTTTATTATTACAAAGGAGAAAATAATGATATTTTTAAATAGTCATTCTGCAAAAGTCATAATTTTTAATTAATGGACTGTTGTGGAGGAGTACTTGTTTTAAAAAATTATTAAATAAATGATTGTAAATTTATATTAAAATTTCTATTATTAATAATAATTTTGATTACAAAATGTAATTATTAATACAATTTCTTTTTGTACAATTTGGTTTATAAAATAAAATTGCTGGTCGCGGACTATCATTCTATTCTAGTGAAATAGTAATAATTAGGATCGTTGAATGGTTAATTTAAATTACTTATTTCTTTTAATTTATATAATTAATTACTTATTTTTATCTTATTAATTATAAAAAAAAAATTATTTTGAGTGTATTACAAGAATTCATGACATTCCAGATGATTGCGCGATGTTCTAAATTACGCTATAAGAAAGACTACCTTGCATGAATTTGTGTGTCAAAGGTCAATGAAATTTGTATTGACTGACTTAGCGATTTAGTTATTTCCTCACTTAGAAGGAAGAATTTTATTTTATTATGACATGTGTGCAATTGTCTGTAAAAATTGCATTGTAGTAAAACAGTTTAACGAGAGCGGCTATTCAACTCTCGGTTTAAGCTTAGGTTGAGTTTGCCAATGGTCTACGTCAGTGGAGAGTGCCTCGAGTAGGTTGTGGAGAGGATTGTTGTGTTAGTAGAGAACTTTTCGGCTGACAAAACACAAAAAAATGGAGGTCATGCACCGACGTTACAATACTATTTATTTTATTGATATTTTACGATAAAATAACGTAAGACCTCAAAATAAAATGATTCTTCTTAACCTTAGAATTAATATTTTATATTTTTTATACTAATTATTCCTTTTCTAATTGAAAATTAATTATTTAAATTTATTTTCACTGAAATAATTAACTATTTATGTAATGTAATTGAAAAAAACTATTAAAAAGTCTATAAATCGAAAACTACAATTTTTAGCGTTCGCTTTTTGACCGCCATCTTGTTTAAAAAAAATCGTAGACGAAAAACACAAACAGATTTGGAAAGTTTAAACATTTTGTGCACTTTTGTGCATATTTTGGACGCTAAAATAAAAATTCCTTCCTACTTTATTTTTCGATTGAAAAAAAAATTTGCTTTAAAAAAACGCATTGTTTTTTAATTTGTAAATTATTAATTTGAAAATCAAATTTCTGAGTTTTTCAAGCTATTGCGTCGTATTCAGCCTCCCTTAAAATAGTAAGAAAGGGTATTTTCCAAAACATTCCATGGCTTTTTCATAAAAATTTTTAAGCTCAAACGCAAGTAAGAAATTTCGTCATTCTTGGACTTAATGGGTTAATCAATGTTCCCATAATTTCTATTGAATGTAGATTAGTTTTTTTTTATTCAGAAAGATTTTACATAGAAACCTTCTTTTACTATGATATGTATAACTTTTTGATATCAAACAACTATAAAAATCATATATTTGGTATTAATTGCATTGTCAAATAGTATTTCACGACATACCGAATCGAATTAATATTTGCAATCACAAAAAAACCAGGAAATTTCCTTATTTACCAATTTATAAAGTATTTAAGGAACAAGAATTTTATTCATAGATTTTTATAAATTCAACAACAAACATAAATATTTAATAATATCGTAAAAAACTCACGTTTTTGTCAACTAATCATTGATAAAAACAAATGAATTATAAAAGACTTTTTCAAATTAAAGTTTCAAACAATATGTAATCATTTGAAAAACTTAATGTTTAATTCAGAAGAATCGATCTTACAGCTACATTTATCAAGGTATTGGTGCTAAAGCTCTATTATTAACCGTTACTGACGTTATCGCTACCGTACTCTTATCACTCATTCTCTCAAAAATAGTATAACTGAGGACTATATACAGTTATGACGTAATCGTCAAAACAAATAAAAATATTTTTAAAAACTTTTTATGAAATATCAACAAGACCAATAAAAAATTTAAGATTAAAGAAGAAGTAATGATAATTACAACGTAAGAATTCCAAAATTAAAACAGAATCATGAATTAATGCATATAAAATTTACTTTTAATGAGAACTTGTATCATCAATATAGTTTATATACTAACATATTTTTTTAATTAATCATCATTGAATATCTTGAAGTATTATAACGTCGGCACGCGACCTCCGTTTTTTTGTGTCAGCCGATAAGTTTGCTACCTGCCTTTCCAGCCCTCGGTCACTATTCAAAAAAAAAAATATTGACCGCCCGCATCGATCCACACCCAAGTACTCCACCACGATAAAGCCTCCCTCAACAATCAACGTGACGCACCCTCCACCGACCCAAACCATTGTGAAACCTAACTTAAGCGCGGGCCAAGAGTTTGCAAGTCTCTTGAAATACATGTATTATTTATATAAAAATAGGTGCAATCGTTGAACATAATTTAATTGTTTTATTTCAAATAACGCAATTGTTCTTTTTTATTTTATTTTAAAAATATGTACATTGTAACAGGGTTATTTTGGAATACACGTGCAGGTATCCTCGCACGTGCGCACTGCCGTCGGCCCCGGTTTTAGGCCTGACAAGTCACTAGATCCACCGATGCGGCCTAGAGTGTCGACAGACGTTAGCTGTCGGTACAATGACACTCTCGTACAGTGCCGGTCCGCTTACAACGCAGGATCCTCCTCGAATCCTGCTTTACTTACGTGTGAAGGGCCTTGCCCTAAGGCCCCACTGCCGGTGCTGTTTCCATCGGGCTTGGCGGCTCAGTATGCGTGTCAACAGTCGGTTGGCACACCCGCGGAGGCGGCAGTATTCGGGACAAGAAAGCTAGATAGGAAAGGCGATAAATAACGCGCACCTTGTTTATTACTAAATAATAACAACGATTGAAAAGTTAGTTATTAATCGTGTAGAGGCTTATTAACGGTGATCGCAATTAGTATTGCTTAACGCGCAATACTAATGTGCTAGGTGCACACTGCGCATGCGCACTGTTCACTTGTCTGGCTGTATTCACTCAGCAAGACGTGTGAATTAGCCCTAATACACGCAGGCTGGTATCAGACGGTGAGTCGGCCTCAATCTTTGGTGCGCTCACTGTCGGTTGGTCGCGACCTCTTGCAGCCTACCGGAAGACTACACGCGTGCAGACTCTCGCACGTCTATACACACACACTAACAGGTTACTATCTATGTGTGAGTGAGGGCGGATCTCTCACTCACTGTTGGCACGAATAATATATATTATAATATAATATATACTATAATATATAATAATACATCGGACCGGAATACTAATGCTAAAAGTGGCCATTTACTTTTAATTTACGGCTAGTCAGTTCGGCTCAATGCTTGCGCGGGAAAACGTGTGACAATTGACGGCGTCCCGGAATTCTCTCTCTCTCTCTCTCACTTGACAGCACGTCGTTGCTGCTTGGAAGTTAGGAAGAAAAGGCTCCCCTCTTCCTCCTTTTACGTCGCGCCACTCATCTTTTTCCGCGTCGCGCTGTGGGTTGCTTGATCGATGGCGCCATGTGTTAGCAGAGATGAAAAGGGAGATTGCTAAAGGCATTGTAAAACAGTGTGGCAAATTTTACGCGTAAGAATGTGCTTCCTCTTACGGCGGAGCGGTCGAACTATACACAAGTAGAGTGCAAGTGTACTTACCGAATTTATATACACAAGTTCGATGCAAACGTTTCTATTAGGTTGCTGCAGATGAAATGGCCGATTTAGCAATGACATAAAGTTGGCTGCAATTTTAGTGTATTATGTTGGCACAAGGCGGCGCAAATGATATGACATGTTAAAGTATAAATACTACTACCTTGGTTTATGGAGTCATATCTGCTTTGCACTTCATAGTGATCGTGAAAACAAAAAGAGAAAGGAACATGGAAGTGTATCAAAAGCGGCTACTTTTACAATACGAATTTAAATTAAAGCACAACGCAATGGAAGCAACGAGGAATATCAACAGCGCATTTCTGCCTGATACAGTTAGCGAACGAACCACTCGGCAGTGGTTCGAAAAATTTTGATCCGGAGATATGGACCTTGGAAATGAGCCACGTAGACACACAGGACCATCGATCGATAACGACGAGCTGCGTGCATTAGTGAAGTCTGACCCTCGCCAAACCATAAGGGATCTTGCCGAGAAATTAGGCGTTCACAATTCGACAGTTTGCCGTCACTTGCAACAACTTGGAAAAGTAAAAAAGCTTGACAAATGGGTTCCGCATGATCTTACCGAGCAAAACATGACGTGTCAAATGAAGATTTTAAGTTCTCTTTTCTCCCGCAACAAAAAGGAACCGTTCTTGCACTGAATTGTGACCTGCAATGAAAAGTGGATTTTATACGATAATTGTCGCCGATCGGCCCAATGGCTAGATGCCGATAAAGCGCCAAGACACATGCCGAAACCAAGCTTTCATCCAAAGAAAATAATGGTAACTGTTTGGTGGTCCAAAGCTAGAGTTATCCACTATTCGTTCCTGCAACCTGGCGAAACCATCAATGCTTAGAAATACTGTGCCTAACTGGATAAAATGCATCAGAAATCGATAGTCCAACGACCTAGGCTTGTCAACAGGGATGGAGTGATACTGCTTCATGATAACGCACGACCTCATGTATCAAGAATAACAGTCCAAAAATTAAACGAGTTGTGCTACGAGGGCAGTCCCAAAAGTACCCGACCCGACAAAGAAAATAGTAAAAAAATTGCGAAAATGTTTTTTATTTTTCAACAGATTCTCCTTTCAGTTCGATACACTTTTCCCAACGATGTTCAATAGCTTTGATTCCCGCTTTATAGTAGGAACCGTCAAGCTCCTCAAAATACCTATAAACCGCAGACTCTACCTCTTCATTGTTGGCAAATCTTTTACCGCCGAGTCATTTTTTCAAATTTGGAAAAAGAAAATAATCCGAGGGAGCCAGATCTGGCGAGTAGGGTGCGTGAGGAAGCAATTTAAACTTTAACTCATTGATTTTAGCCATCGCAATGACGCACGTGTGGACTGGTGCGTTGTCGTGATAAAACAACACTTTTTTTTACGTCAGATGGGGCCGTTTTTTCTTGATTTCATCACTCAAACGCTGCAATAAGGCTGCATAATATGCGCCGTTGATTGTTTTTCCTTTTTCGAGATAATCAATAAATATTATTCCACGCGCATCCCAGAAAACGGATGCCATGACCTTGCCAGCTGACTGAACTGTCTTTACTTTCTTTGGAGCCGGTTCTCCCTTTTTAGTCCACTGCTTTGACTGCTCCTTGCTCTTAGGTGTAAAATGATGGATCCATGATTCGTCCATGGTTATGAATCGACGCAAATACTCGGCTTTATTGCTGCGAAACATTGTCAAACACTCGATGGAAACATCTTCACGTTGCTGTTTGTGCTATATTGTGAGCAAATGCGGCACCCATCTTGCGCACAGCTTTCTCATGTCCAAATTTTCGGTCGAAATGCGATGCACAGCACTTTTTGAAATGCCTGCCATGTCTGCTATCTCACGCACTTTTAGTCGACGGTCTTCCAATACCATTTTGTGGATTTTCTTCACATTTTCTGACGTAGTGACCTCACTTGGTCGACCACTGTGGTGTTTATCTTGGCAGCTCGTACGACCTCGCTTAAACTCAGCTACCCAATATTTGACCGTTGTAAACAAAGGAGCAGACTTCCCCAGAGTAGAATCCAACTTGGCTTTGATATCGGTTGGACTTAGACCTTTCAAATGAAGTATTGTATCACATAAGGATGCCCGATTTTTTCTATATTTACAAATTCACTGAGAGCGTTCACTTTGGATGTCTGTGAAAAAAATAATAATAAACGTGCCGTTATGAATTTTTCACATTAAGTTGTTAAAAGGTGGTATTGTCAATCGCAGTAATTGTTTTCTTAAAACTACCTGTATTCATAAGTCAGATCGGGTACTTTTGGGACTACCCTTGTACGAGACTCTTCCTCACCCATCATATTCACCATACCTTTAACCAACAGATTACCATTTCTTTAAATATTTGCATCACTTTTTGATAGGAAAAAGATTTAATAATGAAGCTGCTGTCAAAAATGCCTTCGAGGAGTTTCTTCGAACCAGAAACTCGGGCTTCTACAAAACTGGAATAAATGTACTTGTATCTCGTTGGGAAAAGTGTGTTGCATCTATTGGTACCTATTTTGATTAAATAAATTGTCTTTATAAAAAGTTACAGCTGTTTAAAAATTTATTACTAAATTGGCCTTTCATCTGCAGCAACCTAATGATCAATAATTTAAGATTGATGGAACCGAGTGTTTAAATTTTACTGACTGAAATAATTTGATGTAAAAAATTAGAATATATAGCATTATATATTTTATTACTTTTTATATTACATTTAAAATTTATTAACTAATAAATGTTTATAACCATATATTTGGTGTTTTAAAATTAAAACATTTATTTATATTGATTCCATATATTTTTCCTTACTTAATTTCTATATAGATCTTTCTAAAAAATATACAGCTCTTATTTTATTTAAATATTGTATAATAATAAAGAATATATAAATAAAATTAAAAATTTTAATACATACAATGTATATATATATATATATTACAATGTGTAAGGTTTGATTCCAAAACTAATAAAAGTGTATGTTTTAAAAATATTTACATTTCATTTAATTTACATCATAATAATATTGCATCTTTATCTCAATTATAAAATGAAAAAATAGAACAAAAATTTTTATTTATAGTCTTCTTTTTACTTAAGTTTGCCTTAGCTAGCACTCTAGAATCAGATTCTTTTCTAAACGCACTTTTTTTTATTACTCTTTAATTTGTCTTTTTTTACTACACATATTTTTTCAATCGATGCATCAAATTTGAAAACTATTATTCTTGAACGTGAAACATCGTCCAATGTAACTTCTTCAATATGATTAGTTTCTTTAATATTTTATTTATCTATTTAATTAAGTCAATCGTAATCACTTTCTTTGTCAGCAGACTTGACTTATTATTCACAAAAATAATATTATCATTTTTTTTATCAACTTCGATTCTTGATACGATTTCTTGTTTTATTACACAGCAACCCTTTAAATTAATACAATATAATAATCATCGAATATTCGTTATTAATTAATTCAATAATTTTATTTACATACATTTCATATTTTTTATGAGAAAAAATAGTTAAAAAAAATTTCTCATGCAGCAGGACTTGAACGCTGGTCCTTGCGTGTAATGGAGGTAAAATATTATCGCTACTTATGCCTTAACCGATTGAGCTAAATTCGACATAGTTAGTCAATGCAAAAACTTATATAAACGTTGTAACCTTCAGTAAGCTTTTAAATATATAATATTTTTATAAATTTTTTAAATGTGAAAAATTCATCTTCATTTAATATTTTTTGAATTAAAATTTTTATTTAAAAGGCTACATCGTTAAAATTTTTTTACTACAGTGCTAGTATATATATGTTATTACTTGCATAGCTATTTAAAGGGCCGGCGTTTGTTTTCACTAATCTAATACGTGGAAATGAAGCGTGGTTATAATCGACGCGTCGCAATTTGCGCGCGTGTTGTTTGTTTTTATAACTGTTCAAAGATCTTGTATTTATTTTCTTCGCTACAAGCTGACGAATGTTTACATGTAAAAATTCGTTCGTTTGACTAATCATAAGACCAAAATTCATCGTCAACTGTATTTTAATTTTTGTTTATCCATTAAAAATTTTTAATAAAAAAAATTCATCAAATTATTTTATATTCAAAATCATCGCTAAAGGTTACAATTTTTTTATAAGTTTTTACGTAATTTATTATAATCATGAGAAATTTAGCTCAATCATCTAGGGCATGAGCAACGATAACATTTTGCCCCGATTACACGCAAGTATCAGCGTTCGAGTCCTTCAGCATGAGAAACTTTTTTTACAAAAATGCATTTACATTTATCGGTTCCTTACAGCTTCTCTATCCCGAATACCGCCGCCTCCGCGGGTGTGCCAACCGAATGCTGGCACAGATTTTGAGCAGCCAAGCCCGATGGAAGCAGCACCGGCAGTGGGGCCTTAGGCAAGGCCTCTCACACGTAAGTTAAAGCAGGATCTGAGGAAGATCCTGCATTGTCAACGAGCATATGCCCACTATACCCGTTACAGCTGGCGCCCGACGTGAGGCACAGGCATAAGGACGCGCGATACCAGAGAGCGTGCGCAGTATGGAGCGAGAGGTTCGAACCGTTCGCAGAGGGCGCAACAGGCACACACACACACAGACACACAAGCGCGTATAGGTAGAGTAGACACGAAGAATAAGTGTCCCACGCGTGGCAATGGGTACAGGAGAGTAATAAAAGAGTAGAAACTTTTTTTTTCTTTCTCATTTTTGTTGTTTTTCTTTTTCTTTGGGGGGTCATTACAACTTGCTTGTAGCACCGAGGCTTGAGCAAGTAAAAAGTCAGAAAGGACTAACTCCCCACAGCCACGCCAGTGCGAGTTGCGGTACCGTAGGTAGAGGGCCGAGGTAAATCCCTCTTAGAAATTTTATTGTATATATTTACCTATTTATTTATTTATTTAATTATTTATTTAGCGATTAAGTATACATTGCGTGTGGTACCCACAATATCGCAACCACTCAATTGTATCGATTCATAGCGAGAAAAACAATCAACACCGAGTATTATGCGAACTTATTTCAACGTTCTGCTTGGACTGCTCGGGAAACGACCAGGGAAAAGCGTAGACGAGATCCTTACGCCCTTCCCCGCCGAGTCTGGGATCCAAGTCCCTCAAGGGACCACCGAAGAGCTCGTCAGCGCCGAGCCTGCGCTCGAGCCGGCGCTGAACCACCCAGAGCAGGGTGTTCAAAAAGGTTCCAGGTGGTGGTTACTGGTGTACGAAGGGGGGTACACCCTTCACGCGCTGTACGACTCGGACGCGTCACACAACGTGATAAGTGGCGTAGGCTTACAAATAGCCACTTCGTGTGGACGCGTGGTCACGCCGAGCCAAGACAAGAGAGCAATGGTAGCAAATGGCCACTACGCTCCCATAGTTAGGTTCGTCCAACTGCCCTTTGAGGTGGCCGGCGTGACGAAGGTCATCGAGAAGCCAATTCTGCTTAGTTTACCAGCAGATTGTTACCTTGGTGTCAATTTCATTCGGGGATTGAAGGCCGTCCTCGATCCAGCAAGGAACCAGCTCCTTATACAAGAGGCCAGGAGAGAGCTGGCTTTGTTGTTAGCCTCGCTGGAAACTGCTGGCAATCCTGCGGTGTCAACAATAGGATTGGCTGACGTTCAGCCCTCGGAGCAGGAGCAGCTCCAGGAACTGCTGAATTGAATGCTGGCGGAGAAGCCAGCGAGCCTGGGGTGTACGGAGTGGATCAAGCACGCCATTGATGTCGGCGATGCTCGATCCAAAAAGCAGAAAGCCTACCCGTACTCCCTGAAGATCCAGGAGGTGATGCACGCCCAAACAAAAGAGATGTTGGAGGGTGGCATTATCGAGCCTTCGCGTAGCGGCTGGTCAAGCCCAGTCGTTATGATCAAGAAGGCTAACAGAAGTTACCGATTCTGCATTGATTTTCGAAAAGTCAATGCAGTATCGAAGCCGGATGCGTATCCATTGCCGAGGATGAATAGCATCCTGCGCAAGTTGCAGAGGACGAGATATATCTCGACGATCGACCTCAGCAGCGCCTATCACCAAATACGGCTTGAAGAGGAGTCGAAGCCGATCACGGCATTTACTGTGCCAGGAATTGGACTCTTCTAGTTCATCCAGATACCGTATGGTCTGAGCTACGCTAGTGCAACCTTCTAGCGGCTTATTGACATGATGATAGGCCCGGAGCTTGAGCTGTTCGCGTTCTCCTACCTCGACGATGTGATCATCAAACGTTCGAAGAACACTTGCGACGGATCGAGCATGTATTGCGACGCATTCGAGCAGCCGGTCTAAGGATCAACCGCGATAAGAGCGCGTTCTGCCAAGAGGAGGCAAAATACCTCGGGGTGCTGGTGAACCGAGAAGGATTTCGCCCGGATCCAGCAAAAGTCGCTCCTATGATCGGCTTCCCAGCACCCAAGAATCTGTGACAGCTGCGCAGATTCTTAAGCATAGCATCGTAGCATCGCAAGTTTCTGAAGGACTTAGCGACGATTGCCGAACAGCTCGTGCGCTTGACCAAGAAGGGCCGGTGCTACGAATGGGGAGAGGAGCAGCAAGCTGCCTTTGAGCAGGTAAAGGCCCTGCTAGCTTCTACTGCTATCATGCAAAGTCCCAGGTTTGACGAGGAGTTCGTCATTCAAAAGGACGCGAGTGACACGGGAGTCGGAGCCATGCTACTCCAAGTCATCATTGGAGAGTAGCGACCGCTAGAGTACGCAAGTCGCACCTTGAGCCCAGCAGAGAGGAACTACAGCGTCACTGAGAGAAAGTGCCTCGCTGTAGTTTGGGCCATCGAGAAGTTTAGACCGTATGTGGAGGGCTACGAGTTCAGGGTAATAACTGACCACAGCAGTTAACGCTGCTTCAGTAGCCTTCACAACCGACCGGAAGGCTGGCGCGGTGAGCCTTAGAGCTACAAGGCCACCGCTTCACTATCGAACATCGAAAGGGGGCACTTAACCATGTGCCCGATGCCCTTTCGAGGATGTTCGAGGAAGAAGGTGACGTGCTAGCCATAACGGCCTTATCCTGGGTGGAAGGTACCACGGACGAGTGGTACCTTCGACTATTGAATGAGGTGCAAGAGAAGCCCTTAAGGCATCCTCGTTTAAAACTAGTTGGAGGTCAGTTATACAAATACGACCCCAACCCCGCCATCAAAGATGCCCTAGGAGTCGACGACGATGTCTAGGAAGTCATCGTCCCCGCCGAACGGAGAAAGCAAGTCCTCTAGGAGTGCCACGACGACCCTACGGCAGGGCACCTGGGTCGCAAAAAGACGCACTCTAGGGTCGCGCGGCAGTACTACTGGCCGAAGCTGGCGGGCTACAGTCTGTCAAGTAAGAGCGTGGTCGATTTCACCGACAAGTAATAGAAGATTTTGCTCTAATTTCTTCGCGAGCCGATAGAGAAAAGTTTTGTCCTTGATGCATTGTTAACAAAGATTGAGTTGTCGTTGATCTTTTGTAAGAGAATCACGTTAAACGCCATGAGTGCTAAGTACGCGTCGCGCTACGAGGCTGTGTTCCTTTGCATCCACCCGAAAGGTCCCAAAATGTCGCAATCAGCGGCTGCTAAACATATGAGAAAGTCGAAGGCATTTGTACAGAAGTGGATACAGCGATATAAAGTGGCTAAAAATGTCGATGATTTACCAGAACGTGACTCGATAGGAAAAGTGAACAAAAAAGATGAAAAAAGAATAGTGAATCTGTTTTCGCGGAATCCTGCTTTAACACTGCGGCAAGGACAAGCAAAATTAATATCAAAAGGTTTAGATATATCCTACGAAACCATTCGAACCCATCTTCGTACTCATCATCTAAAATGGCGCAACACAATGAAGAAGCCTCTGTTGACTGAAAAACATGTGAAAAAGCGACTCGCTTGGGCGCATGAGAATATTGATAGAGATTATGAAAATGTCATTTTTACTGATGAATGTTCTATATGGGCACGTTCTGTCCTCACGCGAGCCTGGTCAACTTCCACCAATAGGCTTGTTTAGCGGACCGTAAAACATGAAATAAAGGTGCATCTTTGGGGCTGCTTCTTAAAGCAGGGATTCGGCACTTTGCACCTCTTTACTGACAACCTAAATGCCGAGAAAATGATGAAAATCTACAAAAAGGCTTCACTGCCATCTGCCAAACGAAGGTTGATCACAAAAAATGAAGATTGGATTCTGCAGGAGGACAACGATCCTAAACACCGCAGCAAGCTCTGTACTCAGTGGAAGACTCAATCTGGCATCGTTACATTGGATTGGCCGTCGCAGTCGCCCGATGCAAACCCTATTAAAAATGTGTGGGCATATATTAAACGGAAGCTTCGTGGAAGACGCACATACACTTTGAAGCAGTTGTCTTACGAAATTCGTCGGATCTGGAGATCCTTGCCACTAGAATACGCCGTCAAATTAGTAGAAAGCATGCCTCGGAGATGCCAGGCAATTATCAACGCCGGTGGTGACTAGACACATTATTGACCGAATTGCATCATTGTTTGTAATGTGTACAATGTATATATAAATATGAAAGTTTCATCAAATAAATTTTTTTATAAATTAACACGACCACGCTCTTACTTGACAGACTGTATGAAGCAGACTACGTGCGTAGATGTCAAGTCTGCCAACAATTTAAGGTGGAGCAGAAAGCTCCGGCCGGCTTCATGGGCAGGAGGCTTATTAAGCGGCAATGGCAGGTAGTAACTGGTGACGTGATGGGGCCATTCGTTCGAAGCCACAAGGGCTTTGAATACATCCAGGTCTTCTAGGATCTATTCACCAGGTGGGTCGAATGTGTCCTGCTATAAAAGGTGAGGGCTGAGGTCGTCCTTAAGGCCCTTATTGAGCGTGTCGTGCTCCGATTTGGTTTGCCTGAAGTACTCCTAACCGACAACGGGACGGAGTTAAAGAACCAGATCGTTGATGGGTACCTGCAGAAGCACGGTATCCATCATTCCACGGCATCAGCCTACCACCCGCAGGCGAATCCTGTCGAGCGGGCCAACGGGACGATCAACACGATGATCGTGGCATGCTTGGAGGAGTCGCACGACCGTTGGGACGAACACCTATACTCGGTGGTGTTTGCCTTCAACACGGCCAAGCAGAGCGCTGTCGAAGCAAGCCTGGCAATGCTTAACTATGGCCGCCAGCCCGCCCCTCCGAAGAGCAAAGCCCACATTTTGCGCGAGGCTTCAGCTAAAGCATTGCAGGAGGAAGCAGTGCGAGGCTGGGCGGAGCGCGTGCGAAAGCTGCCAGAGCTTTACGCGCGCACTTCCGAGATCGCCACCAAAGAGCAGGAAAGGCAAGCGCGCTACTACGATGCGCGCCACCGAGAGCCCTCCTTTAAAGAAGGCGACTGGGTGTTGAAGAAGAACAAGTTGCTTTCTTCCACAGCCCAGGGGATAGTGGGGAAGCTAGCCCCTAATTTTGCAGGGCCTTACATGGTCAGTAAGGTCCTGAGTTCGTGGCGTGACTAAACGCGGCGCCATCGATCAAGAATCGATAGAGCTACGCGGGAAAATCGATAGGCACGACGCGAGAGGGGAAGGAGGAGACGTCCCCTCGATCTTCTGTTCTCAACCGTCAAGTTGCGAGCACGCGAGTTCGCGCCAACGAGATATTTTTCCCGCCGTCAACGCTATTCCGAGGGGTTTTAGCTAAGCGAATTTCGAGAGGACGGTCCTCCACGAGTATTTAAAGTAAGTGGCCACTTCACATTACTCTGCGATTCGTAATATTCCCGCACACGTGCGCGATTGTGTGGCAGGTAAAAATTCGCATTGTGCGCGCGAGACCGCGCGGAATTTCCATTAGTATAGGCCGTGCGAGTGCGAGTGAAAGAAACGACCTCACTCGCACAATCTTAGAGTATACAGGTGAGTGAGAGAGAGCCACTCTCGCTCGCTTAAGCATAGGTTGGATAGACAAGTGAGAGGACCGCTTTCACTTGTTCAATCATAGAGTATACAGATGAGCGGGAGGACCATTCTCGCTCGATCTGCCATGGACCACGCCGATATAGAGAGGGAGAACTGCTCTCTCTCTACATCACTCATCCATAGACTACGCGTGTGTGTGTAGCCATGCGAATCGAAGAGAGTGCTCATGCGCAGTGCGCACTTAGCGAATTAGTATTGCGCGGTAGGCAATACTAATTGCTCTTCATACCTATGGACCTCTACGCGATAGCTATTTAAGTTTTGTATTCTTTTTGTCATCTTTTAGCAATAAATAAGCTATTTGCACGCAACAGGTGAATTTTCATTTATCGGTTCCTTACAGCTTCCCTATCCCGAATACCGCCGACTCCGCGGGTGTGCCAACCGATTGTTGGTACACATTCTGAGCAGCCAAGTTCGGTGGAAACAGCACCGGCAGCGGGGCCTTAGGCAAGGCCTCTCACACGTAAGTTAAAGCAGGATCTGAGGAAGATCCTGCGTTGTCAACGAGTATATCTCCACTATACCCGTTACAATATTTAAAAGCTTACTGAAGGTTACAACTTTTATATAAGTTTTTGCATTGGCTAACTATGTCGAATTTGGCTTAATCGGTTAAGGCATAAGTAGCGATAATATTTTACCTCCATTACACGCAAGGACCAGCGTTCAAGTCCTGTTGCATAAGAAATTTTTTTTAACTATTTTTTCTCATAAAAAATATGAAATATATGTAAATAAAATTATTGAATTAATTAAAAACGAATATTCGATGATTATTATATTGTATAAATTCAAAGGGTTGCTGTATAATAAAACAAGAAATCATATCAAGAATCGAAGTTGATAAAAAAAATGATAATATTATTTTTGTGAATAAAAAGTAAAGTCTGCTGACAAAGAAAGTGATTACGATCTAATTAATTAAATAAATAAATAAAATATTAAAGAAACTAATCATATTGAAGAAGTTACATTGGACGATGTTTCACGTTCAAGAATAGTAGTTTTCAAATTTGATGCATCGATTGAAAAAATATGTGTATTAAAAAACAATAAATTAAAGAGTAATAAAAAAAAGTGCATTTAGAAAAGAATCTTATTCTAGAGAGCTAGCTAAGGCAAACTTGAATAAAAAGAAGACTATAAATATAAAATTTTGTTCTATTTTTTCATTTTTAAATTGAGATAAAGATGCAATATTATTATGACGTAAATTAAATAAAATATAAATATTTTTTAAACATACACTTTTATTAGTTTTGGAATCAAACTTTACACATTGTAATATATATATATATATATATATATATATATACATTGTATGTATGAAAATTTTTAATTTTATTTATATATTCTATATTATTATATTGGGTGTACAACTTTGCTTCCGCCGTTTTGCAATAGATGGCTGTAGCGGTAAGTGGTAGTTGAAATAAATAGATCATAGATGTCATACAATAAGCTTAGGTATCTGTTAACAACGCCATCGAAATATTAGTCGATTTGTGTCTGCATCATAAAGTCATTCTCGATTAAACGTGTCAGCTTACGAGCCAAATTCTCGTCATTTGCGGGAGGTTTTAATTTCCTACTTTAATATTAAGAAATCTGCAACTGAGGCTCATCGAATGCTCTCAAATACCTATGGTGAGGCCGCTATTAGTGAAAGAACGTGCTGAGAGTGGTTTAAACGCTTCATGAACGGCGACTTTAACGTCGAAGACTAGCATGGCAATGGAAAAAAGAAGGTTTTCGAAGATGCAGAATTGGAGGCATTACTTGATCAAGACTCGTGTCAAACGCAACAAGAATTGGCAGGATCATTGGGAGTGACGCAACAAGCCATTTCAAAACGCCTGAGAGTCATGGGAATAATTTAGAAACAAGGAAATTGGGTGCCGTACGAGTTGAGGCCGAGAGACGTTGAACGGCGTTTGTGTGTTTGTGAACAGCTGCTTGCAAGGCAAAGACGGAAGGGATTTCTGCATCGCATTGTGACTGGGGACGAAAAATGGGTTCACTACAATAATCCCAAGCGCAGAAAATTATGGGGATATTCCGGCCATGCTTCCACGTCGACAGCCAAACCGAATATTCACGGTTCCAAGGTCATGCTCAGTATTTGGTGGGCTTAGCTCGGCGTAGTGTACTATGAGTTGTTAAAACCGACTGAAACAATCACAGGCGATCGTTATTGAACGCAATTAATGCGTTTGAGCCGAGCATTGAAAGCCAAACGGCCACAATGCAACGAGAGACATGACAAAGTGATTTTACAGCATGACAATGCTCGACCCTATGTTGCGAAAGTGGTCAAGACATACTTAGAAACTTTGAAATGGGAAGTCCTACCCCACCCAACGTATTCTCCAGACGTTGCTCCCTCGGACTATCTTTTGTTTCGATCAATGGCACACGGCCTGGCTGACCAGTACTTCCGGTCTTATGAAAAAGTAAAAAATTGGATCGATTCGCGGATCGATTTAAAAGATGACCAGTTTTTTTAACGCGGGATTCGTATGCTGCCTGAAAGATGGGAGAAAGTAGTGGCCGGCGATGGACAATACTTTGAATCATAAATGTATAACCAGTTTTTTACAATAAAGCCTCAAATTTCGGAAAAAAACGGCGAAAGCAAAGTTGTACACCCAATACAATATTTAAATAAAATAAGAGCAGTATATTTTTTAGAAAGATCTGTATAGAAATTGAGTAAGGAAAAATATACGGAATCAATATGAATAAATGTTTTAATTTTAAAACACCAAATATATTGTTATAAACATTTATTAGTTAATAAATTTTAAATGTAATATAAAAAGTAATAAAATATATAATGCTATACATTCTAATTTTTCACATTAAATTATTTCAGTCAGTAAAATTTAAACACTCGGTTCCATCAATCTTAAATCATTTATTAGAAACGTTTGCACCGAACTTGTGTAAGTATATAAATTCGGTAAGTACACTTGTACTCTACTTGTGTATAGTTCGACCGCTCGTCCGTAAGAGGCAGCACTTTCTTGCACGAAAGACTTGCCACACTTTTTACATTGCCTTTAGCGATCTTCCTTTTTATCTCTGGTGTTAGCGGGCCGCGAATTTTCGCGCCTTTTCTCGCGTCACGCCATCGATCGCTTGATCGATGGCACCGCGTGTAATGATGCCGCGAACTCTATCTCGCACCGCATGGCAGGTGGCCTAACCTTAAATAGCCACCTGTCAGAATATGTATATATATATATATATACAGTCTGTCAAGTAAGAGCGTGGTCGACTTCACTGTCAGGTAATGAAAGATTCTGCTCTAATTTTTTCGCGAGCCGATAGAAAAAAGCTTTGTCCTTGATGCATTGTCAACAAAGATTCAATTGTCGTTGATCTTTGAAAGAGAATCACGTTAAACGCCATGAGTGCTAAGTACGCGTCGCGCTACGAGGCTGTGTTCCTTTGCATCCACCCAAAAGGTCCCAAAATGTCGCAATCAGCGGCTGCTAAATATATGAGAAAGTCGAAGGCATTTGTACAGAAGTGGATACAGCGATATAAAGTGGCTAAAAATGTCGATGATTTACCAGAACGTGGCTCGATAGGAAAAGTGAACAAAAAAGATGAAAAAAGAATAGTGAATCTGTTTTCGCGGAATCCTGCTTTAACACTGCGGCAAGGACAAGCAAAATTAATGGCAAAAGGTTTAGATATATCCTACGAAACTATCTGAACCCATCTTCGTACTCATCATCTGAAATGGCGCAACACAATAAAGAAGCCTCTGTTGACTGAAAAACATGTGACAAAGCGACTCGCTTGGGCGCATGAGAATATTGATACAGATTATGAAAATGTCATTTTTAGTGACGAATGTTCTATATGGGCACGTTCTGTCCTCACGCAAGCCTGGTCAACTTCCACCAATAGGCTTGTTCAGCGGACCGTAAAACATGGAATAAAGGTGCATCTTTGGGGCTGCTTCTCAAAGCAGGGATTCGGCACTTTGCACCTCTTTACTGACAACCTAAATGCCGAGAAAATGATAAAAATCTACAAAAAGGCTTTACTGCCATCTGCCAAACGATGGTTCATCACAAAAAATGAAGATTGGATTCTGCAGGAGGACAACGATCCTAAACACCGCAGCAAGCTCTGTACTCAGTGGAAGACTCAATCTAGCATCGTTACATTGGATTGGCCGTCGCAGTCGCCCGATGCAAACCCTATTGAAAATGTGTGGGTATATATCAAACGGAAGCTTCGTGGAAGACGCACATACACTTTGAAGCAGTTGTCTTACGAAATTCGTCGGATCTGGAGATCCTTGCCACTAGAATACGCCGTCAAATTAGTAGAAAGCATGCCTCGAAGATGCCAGGCAATTATCGACGCCGGTGGTGACTGGACACATTATTGACCATATTGCATCATTGTTTGTAATGTGTACAATGTATTGTGACGTATGGTTTTTGCACCAGTCACATGAGGAGGCCAAGGCATAGCTTATGCGCCTCCTCGTAGCTAAAATGCCCCCCTGTTACAATCTAGGCAGCCTCGCAGGACTGCCATGCACTATCCTAACTAACAGCCACGCAGGGCTGTACATACGTTAACTTCACCAGGTACATGGGCTTCAAGCTCAAGTAAAGGCTCCAGCGAGGAGCCAGTCTCAGGAGCCCTTGAATAAGTCGTAGCAGTGCTCGCACACACTGCAGCAGGTTCCATTTCCATGCTCCTTCCTATCCTCGTAGTGATCCCTGTACCTGCAACCTCCCAGACAGCAATTAAACAAAGAACAGAATAATAATAGCAGCTGCACCTTGGAAAGAAGTACAAGCTGCCACACAATACAAAAAGAAAGTGGAAGAGGAGGTTAGAAGGCACGCAACACATAGAAGCACAGCATGAGTGCAAGTAAATACGCACCTGGAGGTGTCTGATAGTGTTGCCTCGCTACCGCTGCAAGCAGGCTATAGCTGTCACCGACACCGCCGCTTAGCTTTCTCAACCGCTCTTCGTCTGAGCCGCAGTTGTTGACCCGCAGTACGGCCGCGCCTGAAACAAAAAGAAGATAGGCAAATTAGTCGACGCCTACCAGCTATGAAACGCGTCGACTTACCTTGATCTTCCGTACATCTGAGGTAGATCCTCGCCGCTCCAGGGAATACACAACAACAACACTGGCACTCGCGAGCGGATAACCTCAACGCGCGCTGCTGGCGAGCAGTAATATCAACTGCCGCCAGCGCTGAGCGCGCGCGGCGGCTGCGTTGCGTAACGTACTTTACACGTACGTTGCGCCGGTGCAGAACGATCATCAAAAAGCCGCGCTCGCGAAAGTGCCACGCAAGAAGCTTCTCTTTCACTCCGTTCTGGTCAGTGTTAGCAAACGGTCGTTATTATCGAGCAGCCAAAACTCCGAGGCCAGCAGTCACGAACGAGTAACTCTTGAAAACGAGCGAGCGTCCGGATAGTAACCGTGAGCGTGTTAGAGTATCTGGTGAGTGCCAAGGTGCAGTGGCAGCTGCCAGGAGGCACAGCTTTCCCGAATCGTCCCCGTATCCTTACCGACTGCGTGTGTGCGACCGCGTCGCGTGTTACGCGCCATTTTCGGCCTTGTTGTATACTGTATGCCCGCGACCGCTCTAACCGTGAGTTAGCCGCGCAGAATATTTGCCGCGCAAGAAACCGCGCTACACGATTGTAGCTGGCGCCCTGGGCTCGCGTAAAAACGCGATAAATAATTGTATTAATTAAATCAGTTTTAAATAAACGTATGTGTCCGTGTATTAAATTGTTAAATAAGTAATTTACTGGTAAGCAAGCAAACCGCTTCTCCGCTTCCCCCCTTTTTTTCCATTTGTACGCCACCCTGATCCCCAGTGGCGTTACAAATTGGCGCCCAACGTGGGGCCGACACAAATCACGCTGATTTGTGAAAAATTTTCGGGATCGCGCAATCGTGCGTATGTGTGAGGACAGTGAATTTTTGAATAAGAAAAGCAGAGACAGTGAAGTGTGATAAAGTGCATGTATGGTAGTCGCAGTCGTAAGCGAATACCGCATTCTCGAACTCGCCGTTCGCCGCCATTTTTCGCGCGTCGTAAGAGCACACGCGGCCGGACGAGGACGAGGAGGGAAGGAAGCCAGTGGGCGGCCATCTTGATCGACCACGCGAGAAAGCCGCGCAGTAGCGCTGGCGCTCGCATACGCCACGTCGGAGGTCGGTAAGCTTATTCGAGTGTGCGCATCCAGCGGTAAGATCGAGACTACTCGCGACAATTTCAAAACAAATTGTTTTGAAGAACGTTGGCGAGAGTAAATTAAAATTTTAACTTGTTTTTTTTCTGGTGCCATTCAATTAGAAATTATGTGAATATTTCAAAATTTTCTTTTCCATAATAATTTTTTTTATGAGAAAATCCACAATTTTTTTTTGATAAATAATTTTATTTTTTTTTTCTATTTTTTTTTCTATTTTTCGTTGTTTTCGCTGCGCTTGGCTTGCTGCCTACCGGTAAAAAAATTTTCTAAAAATCTAATCAATGATCCTGCATGCTAGTGATTTGAATTAAAATTTTTTTTTTGTGCAATTGCTGGCGTACTGCCGATAATATCCCCACCGCGTGTGTTAGAGTGAGTGCTTATCTGTCGTAGAGCTGTGACGTCAGCTCGATAGTTGCGAGTGTAGCGCCGCGCTTGAACGCGTATCAGCTGGCGCGCGTCTCAACTACGGAGGTTAGCACGACGCAAGTTACGTCGTATATTCGACTAGCGCTTCGGAGCGGTTAACATAATCATTTTTTTTTCTTTTTCCGTTTTTTTTTTTCGTTTTTCTTCCGTTTGGCAATTTAAATATTTTTTTTGTGCTTTCTTTAGTAAGTTAAAGATAATAAATTTTTCTTATAAATAATAATAATTTTTTTTTATTAATTTTTCTAAATTAAATAATAATTTTTTTTAGTAAAATTTTTTTTTCTCAACTAAATAAAAAAAAAATTTTTTTAAAAAAATTTTTTTAATAAAATTTGTTTTTTTTTAAATTTTTTTTTGTCGAGTATTAAAATTTTTTTTTCTCTCCTTTACCATTTTTTCAATAGTTTTCGGTATTCTTGAGAAATTATTTTTTTTTTGCCTGTGTTTTCGCTTCCGGCAGGGTGCGCCGCCGCCCCTACATCGTCTCGCAAGACGACGAACATCCCGCCGCTCACTCTGACACCACTCATAAAACTATTTTGTGCTGTTTTGTTTCAGTTTTTTTTGCACGCTGACCCCGCACCGTGCTGCAAATAGCGGTCACGGATATTTAATGGTATTAATTGTTATGTGGCATGCTGTGAATGTAAATTATATCTAATTTATTTATATATATTTTTTTAAAAATATTTTGGCGAAAATCTATTTTTTTTTGTTGTCTCGTATCCCTCGGAATTATTTTCAGTTATAGCACCGTTTGCTTACATAGTGGCCATTTTTGTGCACCCGGACCTTGCTCGCGCGTATTTCCCCGCTACTTTCCCCGTTTGTTTTTGCATAGCTTGTCGCGGACCACGATTGTCTCCCGCTAGCCTAACCTCTTCCCGCCTGGCACCATACTATAGCGCATTTACTGGATTAAGCACGTTGCATTACGCATCCCGCGCCGACGCATGCGAGCGAATTATTAGTTTTTTTCGCAGTTTTCAGCTTCGTGTGAGTTAGTGGACTCAGCCATAGCAGTCAGGAAGCAGTCGACGTAAGTTTCAGCCACGAGTTGCGAGCTAGGTGCTCGAGTTGATTTTGAAATTGTGTCAATTTTTTTTTTCGTTTTGCTTAGCAGCAGCTGTTTAGGTGAAAGTTAACTTCCTCAGCAGATCTAACCGAGCACGTACTCGAGCTATTCGTCCCAGTTTTGGAATTTGCGTTGAGCTGAATATACTAAGCGTGATATTTCGCTCGTTTCGCCGTAACGTCGCGTGTCATTATTGTACGTCGTCGCTCCCGTCGTTGCAACTATTTTGTTTTCTCGTGGTTTAGTTTTATTAGTGTCGCAGAATGGAGTCGGATCGTGCCGCCAATCGTGATATGATTTCGCTGGAGCCTGAGATTATCAGGAGTTCCATTCGGTATGCTATTTATACCGCAACCGACGGACGCGTGTTTGAAAACGCACAACGAAGCGGACTCAACATCGATTGCGATACCTACGTCGTGCGAGAGCGGCTGGAACGGTACGAGCTCCGTCGCCTGCTAGGAGCCGATGCCGCTCCATGGAACCCCGCGCAGGATGAGCGCGCGAATCACAGCCGCCTGCCGCCGCTTGAAGCGGAACCGATTATACCGCGCAGTCCAAGTCCGAATTTCGATTCTCCCGCGGGTCCGCAAGCGCCTAATATTTAGGTTTTCTCGCAGCTAGCCGCGCGCGCATGGGATAGCACATCGGCGGAAGCGGCACGGACGCCGCAGGGCGAGCCTGATATCCGCGCACCACGAGTGCGTATCGCCGATACCGCGCCGGAGAGAGCTCGTGCGATGGAGACCCCTCCGCCGCCCCGTGCGCAGTCTACGCGGCTACACCAGACGGTTGGCCGGCTTGGCAGGGAATCGCCGATGGAATTAACGGACCCCGTAGAGCGTACGTTCCACGGAGCAGCCTCCAGCTACCGCGTACCACCAGCGGTAGGCCCTACGGCTGCCCTCGAAGAGTTCGACCCGTTCTGGACGTACGTGGTTGAGAGCCAGCGGCCGACGGAAGACCGACGGACCGCGGCAACGTATCCGGAGCCAGCCGTAAACGCTCCACGAGAACGGCAAAGGCACGAAGCACCATATTTCGAAGCAGCGCACGCAACCGCCCCGTTCGGCGAGTTAGCTGCGCAGCCGTTGCCACCCGCTTCTCGGCGCGTTACCGTGAATTGGGGAGCGCCCACGAACGAAGAGGCTTACGCGCCGCACCCACAATTACCTGAGGACCGACGGCCGACTCGACTGGCACCGCCGCCGCCTCCGCGTCCCGCAGAGTTTAACCACCAGCAGCCGTACAGAGCGGAGAGGTACTACGCACCCCTACGACCTCCGCTTGAAGCTGCAGCGCCTTGGCACGCGCAAACGAATGCCACGCAGCTTATTCTTGACAATTCCACGTTTCTGCGCGAAAAGCAAACGTGCGAAATACTGGAGAAGTGGCGCATTTCTTTCAAAGGGAGGCAGAAGCAAGACCCCGAGGGATTCCTGACCAACCTGAATCAGTGTCGGGAGACATAGGGCTTGACTCTCGAAGATATTGTTAAAGCTCTGCCGGCGGGCCTCGACGAAGAGGCATAGTACTGGTTTCGCCGTGAACACAGCCGCTTGCAAACTTACGCTGATTTTGTTGACGCGTTTCGGTTGCAGTATTGCGCCGACAATCTGCAAGACCGCTTGCGCCAGGAGATCGGCAGGCGAACACAAGGCCCGCAGGAAGATATCTCTACGTTCCTGCTCAAATTCCACAATCTGCTAGACCAAGTGCGACCGCTGATATCATTATCCGAGCAATTAGATTGCACGTGCTGCAACCTCCATCCAGCGTATAGGCAAGCTGTTTCGCGCGACCGCGTTCGTGATTTTGTAGAGCTGCAGCGTCTGGGGAAAAAGTTCGAGACGAAGAAGTTGCAGGACAAGGCTTATCGTCCTCCTCCGCCACCCGAGGAGTCGTTCTTCCCCAAGGACGCGTACGTGCCGCTGCAACCGGTACGCTCGGTTAAAGCTGCTCCCGTAGAAACGGCGCGCCTTATAGATATCGACGACACGAATTATAGCACGGACTTTGTCGCCGCCGCGAGCGCTCCGGAGGAGTGCCTCCAGCATCCGCAGTCGAAATTTAAGCCGCCGGCTCCGCCGCAAGCTCGAACTCCGCCTAAAAAGCCGCGTCCACTAGCGATTACGCGCACAGCAGCCCCCAGGTCTTCGGCGGAAACGCAGACAGAAACACCGCCGCTTCTGCAACCCGCTGACGTGCCCCCTCAGCGGCAGCGTAATTCTAATTATTACGCGAACAGCAGCACCGCGCCGCCGCGCGCAGTAGCATATGCCGCTAATAACCAGCAAGATAACTCGCCGCAAGCTCGGAAGCAGCGAGAGCCGTGCCGGCGATGTAACCAGCTAGGGCATTGGGCTGCGGAATGCCCTAAGTCCCCTAAATGTTATGGATGCGGGCAACCGAACGTACTGCGCAAGGATTGCAATCGATGCAGAGCGTCTCCACGGCCGGGAAACGCACCGCAGGGAACTCGTTAGGAGCTCGCGGGTCCTCGCGCAGCCGAAAGGCAGCTCCACGCTGCGGGCAGCTTCATCCTGACCCGCCACGCCTGTCGCCGCCGCGCGACGCAGTGGAGGTTTCCGCCGCAACGGAATCTCCAGCAGCAGCACCATTGGATCCGCCGCCGTCGCTGATCCAAGGTAAACCGCACCTCCACGAGGTACGGCTATTTTTTAATATTGAGCTCAACGGTTTGAAGCTCAGAGGCTTACTGGACGATGGCGCCGTCCATTCGTTCCTGGGAAAGGGTTTGAGCACGTTGTTGCAGAACAAGCTCAGCCCTGCGGCTAATACAATTAACGTGGCAGATGGAGGAGCAGTGGCAATCCAGGGAGTGCTGGACGTGACTGTCTCTATCGATGGAGAAAGGCGCACGCTTCCTTTCTTCGTGGCAGATGGATTGCAATACGATTGCATCCTGGGCATCGACTTCAAGAGGCTGTTTAAATTGGAGATTGATTATGGCACGGATACCTGGTGGACACCACGGGGCGTGGTGCACCAGTTCTACCCGTACGGGTCCGATCCGGCGACCTTTTCGGCCGTCGCGACAGTCGGCGGACTCGTAGTAGCAACCGACGACGAGCAGGAGCAGCTAAATGCTCTGCTCGACCGCTTAATCCCGCCAACACCCGCATCGCTAGGATTAACCAACTTAGCAGTGCATACTATCGACGTGCAAGGAGCCGCGCCAATTCGGCAGCATGTGTGCAGATATTCGCCAAAAATGCTGCAAGTCGCATACGATGAGATCGATCGCATGCTTGCCGAAGGTATCATTGAGCCGTCTGACAGCCCGTGGTGCAGCTGTCCGGTAATCGCACCGAAAGCCAATGGAAAGTGGCGTTTCTGCATTGACTACCGGCGCATCAATGCTGTCACTAAACGCTCCGCTAATCCCCTCCGCAACATGGACGATATTTTAGACAAGCTTAGATCGGCTCGCTACATCTCTAAGCTCGATCTCAGTCAAGCGTATCACCAAGTCCCGCTCGACACCGCAAGCAAAGAAATCACCGCTTTCTGCATCCCTGGACGCGGGCTTTATCAATTCACGCGTATGCCGTACGGTTTAACGAACGCTCCCGCAACGTTTCAGCGAATAATGGACCGCCTTATTAAGCCGCAGTGGGAACCGCACGTCTTCCCCTACTTGGACGACGTGATTATCGTCACTTCTACGTTCCAAGAGCACCTGCAGTGGCTGGAACGAGTGCTCGCGGCATTTAAAGCGGGCAATTTGCAACTCAATCGCAAAAAATCTGAGTTCTGCTGCGCTGAAGTTCGCTACTTAGGTTACGTCGTGAACGCAGAAGGCTTGAAGCCTGACGACGATAAGATAAAGCCGATTGTTGAGTACCCTGCACCTACGAACGTCCGCCAGCTGAGGCGATTTCTAGGCATGGTAGCCTGGTATTCGCGTTTCATCGATAATCTGGCAGCATATAAAGCACCGCTCACCCAATTAATGCAGAAAGGCATTCGTTGGCATTGGAACGAGGTACAACAGTTTGCCTTCGCGCAAATGAAGCAAGCTCTAACGCAAGCGCCTGTGCTAGCTCGCCCGGATCTCACCCGCCCGTTTACGCTGCAAACGGACGCGAGTGATTTCGCCATCGCAGGCGTTCTAACACAAGAGGTTGACGGACACGAGCACCCGATCTATTTTGTAAGCCGTGTCCTGTCTAAAGCTGAGCGCAACTATTTCGTGACGGAAAAAGAGTGCTTGGCGGTGCTTTGGTCCGTCGAACGGCTAAAAGGTTACCTCCAAGGGGAGGAATTTACGGTAATTACCGATCACCATAGCCTCTTGTGGTTACATAATTTGAAGGATCCCGCAGGCCGCTTAGGGCGATGGAACACGATGCTGCAGCAATATTCCATCAAATTTGTGCATCGTAAAGGCGCGTTGCATCAAGTACCGGACGCACTCTCCCGTGCGCACGAGAATAACGTAGAAGCCGCCGCTGTAGCTCCGTCCGCGCACACGGACGACAAATGGTATCAGCGACGCTTGCTAGCTGTCCGCACCCGCCCGCACATCTTCCCAGATTGGCGTATTGACAACGAGCTGTTATACGTGCACCAGCCGAGTCAGCTGATTAACCCGTTAGTGCTGGATCTAGATGCGTGGAAGCTAGTATTACCGCAGGGCGACCGCGTCAAAGCATTGTTTGAAGCGCACTATACACCGCAGGCGGGCCATCTCGGTGTCGAGAAAACGTATGCGCGGCTCGCCACCTACTATTATTGGCCTGGCATTTACTATGATACGTGTCGCTACGTACGCGCTTGCCAAGAGTGCCAAGCGCACAAGGTGTCGCAGCAAGCACAAGCCGGCTTGATGGGGGAGCGATACATTGACGGACCGTGGACGGTAGTTGCCGCGGACGTGATCGGGCCGAAACCACCGTCGGAACGAGGGCACCGCTATGCGATAGTGTTTGAGGATCTCTTTACGCGCTATGTCGAAATCCGCGCGTTACGGAAAGCCGACGCGAAGAGCGTAATGCAGGCGTTCGATGACTTGATAATAAATCGATGGGGCTGTCCTAAGGTCCTGTTGACGGACAATGGGACTGAATTTGCTAACAAAATCGTAACCGAGCGGCTGCAGCAGTACGGAGTGACGCAGTCTACCATTCCTCCGTACCATGCGCAGGCCAACCCCGTAGAACGCGTTAATCGAAATTTGCGTACGATGATTAATAGCTTTCTTAGCGAAGACCACCGCGAATGGGATATGCATCTTAATGAATTCGCCTTCGCGCTCAACAGTATGGTGCACTCATCGACCAAATTTTCCCCCGCGTTCCTAAATTTCGGCCGTAACCCGCAACCTTGCATGATCCTCCGCAAACACCTTGAACATCCCGCTCCTGTACAGCCGCCCGATGCAGAACAATGGCTCAAACGTGTAACCCGCTTGCCAGCGGTACATGATCTAGTAAAGCGACACATCGAGCAAGCGACCGCAAAACAATCCGCGCATTACAATCGCCGTCGACGCGACGTTCAATATCAAGTAGGCGATTTAGTGTGCCGCCGCCAACACCACCTGTCCTCTGCCGGAGAAGGATTCGTGGCAAAAATGGCACCGCGGTTCGTAGGGCCAGCGACCATCGTCAAGGTACTCTCACCAGTAGTCTACCTCGTCGAAGACGCCAACTCGAAGAAGCGCACCAAAATCCACGTAAGCGACTTGAAACGCTACGTACCACCGCGTTCCCGTTAAGAATTTTTTTTCTCGTTTTTTTGATTTTTTTTTTCTATATAGCACCGCCGCTGCTTATTAAAAATTTTTATATATTTAGCAGATTAGTGTGTTTCATTACCCCTGTTGCCTATCCCGCTCATCCCGCCAATACACTGCATGCTATTGTTTGTTTTGTTTCCTTGCTCCCTCTGTTTTTTTTGGTTTTTTTTTAATTTGGTTTTTTTTTTGCATTATTTTTTTTTGTTCTTGTTACTTTGGTTTTGGTTGCCGCCAAGCACCCCAAGCCAGCAGAGCCTTATTTTTTCATTTTTGCTATTTTTTTTTATTATCATTTTTTTTATTATTTCTCTTATTTTTTTTGTATTTCGCTCCCACCCCTTTCAATTTTTTTGCTATTATTACCCGCGTTGGCGCGAACCGCTCGTGCCACCAACGAGCCCAGCTGCATGTCGCACTCGCATCCAGCTACGTGCCACTCTCCGACGAGGCAACGAGTAAAATCAGCATGTTTACCATAACCGCTCACTGGCAGTGGGCCACCAAGGTAACCAATTGTTTTTTTAATTATCGAACAGCAATGCGGCTGTCGAATAGTACTGCTACTGCACCAGGTAAGCACAGTATGATTAAAATTATTGGCTATTTCATGTACATGTTTTTTTTTTTGTATATTAATATTAAGTATTTTATTTCTTTCGGTATGAGTGGTATTGATGTTGGAGCGGGTTATGAGAGACCGCGTCGTTAGGACAATTTGCGTAACGATAATAGTTTTTTTGTACTTTTATTTTTTTTTGTATTTCTGCCCAAGGGTCGAGCCAGTCGCGTACATAACCGACAAACTAGATTTTTCGTTCAGACTCGAGTTTGCCTAGTAATTCCGCGTGCACCCGTACACCGCGTACACTTTAGCTGGAACACCAATGCAAATGAGCCACGCTGCAGAAGGCGATGTCCGCACCACAACGTTCTGCCGCACACATACACCGATGCAGATGAGACCGCTCACCTTAGGCTAAATGCAAGCGCTAGGCGAATGTAACCATGTTCGATCCCAGTTAGGATCAAACAGTCAATATGGAGTCGTTTCACTTCCCCCATATTCACGGTTTGGCGGGGGGGGAGTTGTGACGTGGTGTTTTTGCACCAGTCACATGAGGAGGCCAAGGCATAGCTTATGCGCCTCCTCGTAGCTAAAATGCCCCCCTGTTACAATCTAGGCAGCCTCGCAGGACTGCCACGCACTATCCTAACTAACAGCCACGCAGGGCTGTACATACGTTACCTTCACCAGGTACATGGGCTTCAAGCTCAAGTAAAGGCTCCAGCGAGGAGCCAGTCTCAGGAGCCCTTGAATAAGTCGTAGCAGTGCTCGCACACACTGCAGCAGGTTCCATTTCCATGCTCCTTCCTATCCTCGTAGTGATCCCTGTACCTGCAACCTCCCAGACAGCAATTAAACAAAGAACAGAATAATAATAGCAGCTGCACCTTGGAAAGAAGTACAAGCTGCCACACAATACAAAAAGAAAGTGGAAGAGGAGGTTAGAAGGCACGCAACACATAGAAGCACAGCATGAGTGCAAGTAAATACGCACCTGGAGGTGTCTGATAGTGTTGCCTCGCTACCGCTGCAAGCAGGCTATAGCTGTCACCGACACCGCCGCTTAGCTTTCTCAACCGCTCTTCGTCTGAGCCGCAGTTGTTGACCCGCAGTACGGCCGCGCCTGAAACAAAAAGAAGATAGGCAAATTAGTCGACGCCTACCAGCTATGGAACGCGTCGACTTACCTTGATCTTCCGTACATCTGAGGTAGATCCTCGCCGCTCCAGGGAATACACAACAACAACACTGGCACTCGCGAGCGGATAACCTCAACGCGCGCTGCTGGCGAGCAGTAATATCAACTGCCGCCAGCGCTGAGCGCGCGCGGCGGCTGCGTTGCGTAACGTACTTTACACGTACGTTGCGCCGGTGCAGAACGATCATCAAAAAGCCGCGCTCGCGAAAGTGCCACGCAAGAAGCTTCTCTTTCACTCCGTTCTGGTCAGTGTTAGCAAACGGTCGTTATTATCGAGCAGCCAAAACTCCGAGGCCAGCAGTCACGAACGAGTAACTCTTGAAAACGAGCGAGCGTCCGGATAGTAACCGTGAGCGTGTTAGAGTATCTGGTGAGTGCCAAGGTGCAGTGGCAGCTGCCAGGAGGCACAGCTTCCCCGAATCGTCCCCGTATCCTTACCGACTGCGTGTGTGCGACCGCGTCGCGTGTTACGCGCCATTTTCGGCCTTGTTGTATACTGTATGCCCGCGACCGCTCTAACCGTGAGTTAGCCGCGCAGAATATTTGCCGCGCAAGAAACCGCGCTACACGATTGTAGCTGGCGCCCTGGGCTCGCGTAAAAACGCGATAAATAATTGTATTAATTAAATCAGTTTTAAATAAACGTATGTGTCCGTGTATTAAATTGTTAAATAAGTAATTTACTGGTAAGCAAGCAAACCGCTTCTCCGCTTCCCCCCTTTTTTTTCCATTTGTACGCCACCCTGATCCCCAGTGGCGTTACAGTATATATAAATATGAAAGTTTCATCAAATAAATTTTTTTATAAATTAACACGACCACGCTCTTACTTGACAGACTGTATATATATATATGTGTGTATACTATTACAAGAAGAATTTTACCATAATTATTATGACTACGTTTCACTATAGTAAACATCATAAAGACTGAAAAATTGGAAACGGTCTAACCATGTTCTGTTTCTTACTTCTAAGATAAGATTTTTTTTTATCATCGTTTTTTTTTAATTACTGGATCGATAAGTAGGTCAATATGAATTTTAGATGGTAAGAAAGAAACCTTAGTTTAAAGATTACTTCCAGTTACCGTCGGTGCTGTTAACGTTATTAAGACGTGTAATCCACATTTTTAAAAGGTAGCTTTTTTCACTAAGACGTAGGAAAATGAGCGTCTCCACCGCGATCCGAGACGTCGCGAGATCATAGCATTTCCGTTCTCACGCAAAGTGCCGAGTATTATTTCTACAGGTACACTCTTGGTGAAAATTTTTTTGCACGAATTTAATAATAAGTTTAAAATAATATTTAAAAAAGCTTGTGATTATACCAAGATTATTAATAATATTAACACCATACTCGTATCAATCATAGATTCTTATTAATTTTGCGATATGACGTATTAATTTCAGTTTGTAATTTTTTTTTTTCAACGATAATTATAATTATTATTTCAATTCTTTAATATTATATTAATGATTAATGTTATTATTTTCTCACCTATACACTACCGTTAAAAAGTTTAGAAACACGATGGTAATTTGAATGAAAACGACAGTACAACACGTAAATCATGATTTATTACACTTAAATCTTAATCCAATGTTAGATTAACATTTAGTAAAAAATATTCAGCACAAATAAATTCAAAAATAATATATTTCATTACCTTTGTGGTCATAAAACACGTGTGCCGGTCTATTTTCAAGATGAGGAATAATTGGTAAGAAATAAGTAGTTTTGTTTATTATTGTTATAAGCCCGGTCATAATAATGAATGAACTTTAATAATAACGTGTTTATTTAAAGATTTATTTACGGTATTTTTTTTAATCTAATAAAAATCGGGTGTTTCTAAACTTTTGAACGATAGTATATATTTTATATCCAAGTAACCTTAGTTCTGCGGCAGTGTTTATATTTCTTTGTGAGAAGAAAATTATAGCGCTAAATCTTTTAAATAACTATAACTATTTACCTATTAATTTCTTTTCCTTCCTCTATTTCAATATTTTTATAAACAAATTTTATAAGAATAGTCGCGTTAATCATTAGTATACTATTACTTACATTTTGCAATGTCTTAATTTCTACTTATAATAATCATTGTAAATGCGCAACAGTTAATTAATTCAATTATAAATAGCGTAGCGACTCGGACAATTTGATAAATGTTAAATTAAATAACTCTCGGCTATACCAAAAAATTTATAGCGATTACCCACGAATAAAATTGAAAATTGTAATTTCTAAAGAATAATTATTTAAATTATTATTTTGCAATTATGTCCTTTTTTTACCGTTCTATAATTATAAATTACTTTACTAACTCACGGAAACTACATATTCTTGGTGGCAATCATTTTTTTTTATTTAAATAATTATTCTTTATTAAATTATCCTTGCGTAAATTGATTGCGTAAAATGCGACTAAAAACTTCGTTCTTTTTTGTAATAGGCGCTAAATTGTAAATAAAAAACGATTGTGTAATTTAATGAAACGTATTTTTGCGATAAACAATAGGAAATAAGCATGTGTGAAAATCATGCAAAAAAATCATCTCTCTCTTTCTAATTCTCACTTTCTCAATCAAACGGAACGCCTTCAAGATAGAGCAGTAGCGTCCACCCCACGCTAATTCCGAGCAACTGGATAGGCCCAAAGACGTCTTTGTACAAATGTATAAAAAGGGAAGATCAACCTGCGGAGGACGCTTTTGCCATGATTTTTAATTTTTTCTTTAAGAAGTCAAGACGCAAACATTTTGGAAGAAATTTCGCAGAGCCGGAAAATGTCAACAACCAGTTAGCCAGCAAACAGTCAAGCAGTCGAGCATGGAAAGAAGAAGATATCGGGACCCCAACAACGGACTACAGAGAGAGAGAGAGAGAGAGAGAGAGAGAGGATTTTTCTCCTAACACTTAACCAGAATAAAAAGTCAGTTTTTAATTTAATTTTTGTGTTTCTTTCTTTCTACTTTCATTCAAGAGATAGTATTAGCCAGAATCGGCTAAATATCTCTCTTAAAATCACTTAGTCGGACCTCTCCAGAGTAACATATAAGCCAACGTTGGCCTATACGTTTGTTCAATCCCGCATCTCATTTCTTTCCCTAAAAATCTCGCAAATTCAATTCCTCCGCCGTCCCGAGCCCATAAGTTTTAGTACTTAGGCTCGAAAAAGGCAAAAAGCAGTCGGCGTTATTTTTAACGCGATTGACACGTCACCCCGACATTACAGTATAAACATCATGGAAAAAACTCCAGCGAAAAAAAAATGTTTGCTTTCACATGAACAACTAGTGTTTATGAAGAAATTAAGTTTTCAGAAAACTAATTTATTATCCATTTTTAACCCGTATAAGAAAGAAAAAATTATTTTTTCGTCAATTTTTTTTCTTCATATATTTTAATATGAAAGAAAAATATTACTGGCTAGTAACGACTATTTATATTATTTTTTAGATTTATTAAAATAGAATTTGTAAAATGAATTTTCGTTTTCACAATAACAGCATTTTATTTATGAATTTATACGAAGGCTAAGTACTTAGCCTCACCGCCCGATGGCGCCACTATCGCAAGAGAAATTCATTATCGTGTAGTACATTCTCGTAGACGGCTACTGTCAAAATTAAGTCTAGTCAAAAATCGGACTCGCAGTTTTGTTTTGACCGCGTATGGAAGCGACCGTGTCCGCAGATTTTAGAAAAATGGAGAAAGAGCAATATCGGTCAGTGATTAGATTCTTGTTTTTGGAAAGGGAATCGCGCAAAGAAATCAAAGAGCACTTGGTTGCTGTGAACGATGACTCTGCTGCTGCAATGGTGACCATAAAAAATTGGTTTACCTAGTTTCAACGTGGTCGCACGTCAGTTTTTGATGAGCCACGCTCAGGTGCCTCGAAAACGGCTACCACGGAGGATAACGTGGTAACAAAAATCCACGATCTCGTATTGGCATACCACCGATTGAAGGTGCGCGAGATAGCTGAGACAGTAGGCATCTCAAAAGACCGCGTAGGTCGTATCCTGCATGCAATTTTGGGCATGAGAAAGCTGTCGGCGCGATATGTGCCACGTTTGCTTACTCCGGACAACAAGTGCAACCGTGAGACCACATCAGAGCAGTGTTTGACGCTGTTTAAGCACAATCCAAAGGAGTTTCTGCTTTGTTTCGTGACCGTCGACGAAACATGGGTCCACTGGTACACACCAGAGACCAAGGAACAGTCGAAACAGTGGACTTCATCCGGCGAACGTGCTCCGAAGAAGGCGAAGACTGTCCTATCTGCCGGAAAGGTGATGGCTACCGTTTTCTGGGATTCACAAGGTGTGATCTACATCGATTACCTGGAGAAGGGTAAAACGGTCACAAGGTTCTACTATGGCGAATTATTGGGCCAATTCGACGCCGAATTACAGAAAGAAAGGCCCCATTTAACGAAGAAAAACGTGCTCTTTCACCATGAAAACAGACCGGCTCACACCTTCGCCGTTGCCACATCCAAATTGGTCAAATTGGGCTACGAACTGCTACTCCATCCACCCTATTCTTCATATTTGACCCCGTGCGACTTTTTTTTGTTTCCAAACTTAAAAAAGTCATTCGCCGGGCAGAAATTTGAGTCGAATGAGGAGGTCATCGCCGCCACGGACGCCTGCCTTTCAGACCTCGAGAAAACGTATTTTTCAGACGGGTTAAAGAAGTTGGAGCATCACTGAGTCAAGTGTATCAAGCTAAGAGGAGATTATGTTGAGAAATAAATCGCCATAGTCTTATATTGAAAAATATGGTCAATAAAAATGCTTCATGAAATCGAGTTTCTCCGTTTACAAGTTTAGAAGTTTGGATTTGCTTGGTTTAAAACCAAGGCTTTTGACTTGTCTGCAATTTTGGACGTGTTGTCTAAAAGGTTAAAAACTGGATTGGGAAGGAGGGGTAGGGGATAAATAGCGTGTGTTTAAAATTTTTTGGACAGCGTCAGACCTGTCTGTGGTTTAGGATGTGTTGAGTTAGGGACTTAAGAACTTGTGTTTAAAATTTGGCAAAAGTCAGGCCTTCGGCCTGTTTGCGTTTTAGAATTTTTTGAGTGAGGGAGTTAAGAGCTAGTATTTTAATTTTTCAAAAGAGTTAGGCCTTCGGTCTATATTTGTCTTTTCATTGAATTTTTTGAGATAAATTTTTTCGTTTTTGTTTCATCCAAAACTATTGAATAAAACCAGAGATATTCAAGAAGATGTAATTGGGGGGGGAGGGGGTAAACTTCAGGGGCAGTTTCAACCCTTTTAACATTTTTCATTGCAGAATACCACGTGCTTCGCAATTATCGATAAGCCATTTAATATGAAAAAATTAGCCATGTTATCTATCGAAAAATCTCCATGTGGTTTGAATGTGATTCAGGAGTAGTTCACCCTCGAAATAAAATTAGGCAGAAATTCAAAAACACGTTAACTGATTTTTATTATTTTATAGTGAAAAAAATATTTATTTTTATATTTTTTTGACATTTTCCTAAATTTTTCCAGGAAAAAAATGTTTAAATACAGTTTTACCTCTATAAAATTTAGGGGTTGTAACTTTTAGGAATAAGACCAATGGGATTTTATTGCGTTTTTTACACGAATATTTTTCATTTTAAGTCGTTAAAAAATATTGAATTAAACCAGAGATTTTTAAAGAAATGTGATTTTGAGGGTGAACTTTAGGGGTGGTTTTCACCCCCTTAAAGTAAACATTAGCAGATAAACAGAATACTTGTCTCTTATTTATCAATGCTCTACAAAATATCAATGTTTCAATAAAATCGAAGTGTTCGGGTTGGAGGAGTTTCTTTGTAAGACTAGTTGATTGAATGGGTCAACGTTCAATTTTTTTATATGTCTTTGCCGTAAAAATTCGCATAAATGATCGGCTAATATATCTTCTGAATCTCATCATAGGACAAGAAACGTCGCATCGTACGCCATGGAGCATCAATATTTTGAGTGTATGCACCAATTTCTGTATCTACAAATGATTCTGAATGATTTACAGTTAAATGTGTGTAAGCGAGATACTAAATTCAAATATCCTTTCAGTAATCAGTTTGAATATGTGTTTCTAGGGCTACATGATTTTTTTATTAATGACAAAAAAGTATCAGCATCTCTCTTATTTTTAAAAAAAATCCAGGAGCCTTCTACAATACGTCCTGTTTCATACTTTTTCCTACCAACTATGTATTCGTCAATTTTGTCGATTTTCTCGTTACCTTCAATTTGTCCTTTCTCTGTAAACTCTTCATTGGTAGCAATTGCACGTACTTCTCGATAAAATAAAAATCAATCGGAAACAGTTTTTTTAGACATCTGTGTATCAGGTAACGTGTTGCTTTCTCTTAATGTTTGCTGAAAGCCTATATTTGCGGCAAAGCAATATGTATTAATATATAATAGGCCTGAGCTGTATGACATCGCTCAAACCAAGTATTATATTTTCAGTTACAGTAGCTGTATGTATGAAAACACCTTTTTATAGCAATAAACTCACAGAAAACTAATCGCGATTCATAAATATTCATTGTCTTTTTAGGTTTCTCAGAAAATCTTTTCCTTGATATTAGATCAACATCTCTTAACAACTTTAATGTTTTTCCGTAATCTAATAAAATAGTGCTGAATAAAAAAATATTATTTGGATATCCAATAGATTCTCGCTGTTCTTTTAACAAAGTAGAAGCTTTATTTAGAATATAAAGCACAAAAACATTTTATTTAAAGTATTGCCCATCACTAGAGATCACTTTCTCTCATCTTTCTGGCAGCATTTGAATTCCACATCGAAAAAACGACACTTCTTTGCGGCTATCCATGAATCGATCCATTTATTCGTTTCTTCATACGGATTAAAGTGCTGCTCAGCCAGGCCATTAGTCATCGATCGAAATAAGTAGTAAACAGAAGGCGCAATGTCTGGAGAATACGGCGGGTGGGGTAGGACTTCCCATTTCAGCGTTTCCAAGTATGTTTTGACCTATGACGCGACATGCGGCCAAGCGTTATCATGCAAGAAGCTTCGAACCATGGATATTTGGTTTTGCGGACGATGTTGATAATGGTCGGGCTAACCCCACGATATTTTACACTTCTGATTATCGTAGTGTACCCACTTTTCATCGCCAGCTACGATACAGTAAAAAAACCTTATCTTTTCCGTCGTTAAAGCGGTAGTTCACACTTGAGAAAACGCCGTTCGACGTCTCTCGGCTTCAATTCATATCGCACCCAATGTCCTTGCTTCTGGATCATTCCTAACACTTTAAAATGTTTTGAAACTATTGACTCATTTACTTGTAATATTTTACCAAGTTATGTTAGCGTCTGACATCAGTCTTTCAGACTCGCATTAGTGATAGACTTAAAAAGTGTGTGCATCGTGTTGTATTGTTGTGTTTAATATGTCAAAATTTATACCGAACAAAGAGCATTCGCGGACAGCATTAATTTTTTGTTTTCATTTGACTGCTGCTGAATCCTTTCGGTTACTACGAGAAGCTTATGGTGAACATGCTCCTGTAACGTCGGTAGCGCTACTTTTTGACTGAATTTCAGTCAATACTGCAATTGTTGCCGTTTTTGAGCCTAAGCAGTGAAGCTTATGGGCTCGGGTTGGCAGAGAATAATCGTGAGAGTTCTTAGGAAAGGTGTGTAGTGCGGGATTGAGCAGTTGCAAGAGCCTCTCATCCTAAATCGGAAGCAGGCTCGAGCCCTACTCTGGATAAGGTCCTACCAAAGTGACTTAGGTCCAGAATAATCGGCCACTTTTCGGTCAAAAACTCTGTTGGAGGATTAAGATAGATATGGAGAAAAGAATATGTAATGCAATTTTAAATTTAAAACTCACTCTCTTTATTGGAGGTATTAGGCTGTGGTGTCCAGTCCTCTCTCTCTCTCTCTCTCTCTCTCTCTCTCTCTCTCTCTCTCTCTCCCTCTAGTTCGCTGGAGTGGTCACCGGTTGCTTCTTCTTCTTCGCTTCTTTTAAACAATAATAAGTTTGAATTGGTTGCTAAGACTCGTTGACTTAACTGCTCGGATACCCAAAAGCTAGTGCCTGTTCGTTGATGCTGGATCGTCGTGTTTCAAAAAGAATGCTCTTAGTACTTTCCAGTGGTTACATCGAGTGCTGCTTGAGGTCTGCTGCTTGGTGATCATTTGGTGCCGTATTTAACTGCGTTGGAGAAGCTACTTAGCAAATTCCTTCTTTGACCGGGAAATTCGGAGAGAGGCCGAGGTTTTCAGGCCCCTTTTTCCTGGCGGCTTCTCGGTTAGAGAGAGTAAGAGTTAGAGAGAGAGAGATAAACCATTTTTACAGAGTTTTTACATACAATAGAATTATGTTAATGTAAATTGTATTTAAGGTTTAACGCATATTACAACAGAACAAAGTTTTTCGTCGTATTTTACATGATTAGATAAAGAATGAGTATTTAAATAATAAAGAAAAGATTGCTATAAGTGTTTTATTATTACAAAGGAGAAGATAATTGTAGAATGATAGTTTAAATAGTCAGTCTTTAAAAGTTATAATTTTTAATTAATGGACTGTGGAGGAGTACTTGTTTGACTGAAAGAAAGTTATTAAATAAATATTTGCTAGTATGATTAAAATTTCTATTATTAATAATAATTTTTATTACAAAATGTAATTATTAATACAATTTCTTTTTGTACAGTTTTGTTTATAAAATAAAATAATGTAGCTGGTCGCGGACTATTATCTTATTCTAGTGAAATATTCAGGATCGTTGAATGGTTAATTTAAATAAATTATTTCTTTTAATTCATTTAATTAATTACTTATTTTTATTTAATTATTTTAAGTGTATTACAAGGATTCATGACATTCCAGATGATTGCGTTATAAGAAAGACTACCTTGCATAAATTTGTGTGTCGAATGTCAATGAATTGTCTGTAAAAATTGCATCGTCGTTTAACTGAGTTTAATGAGAGCGGCTATTAAACTCTCGGTTTAAGCTTAGGTTGAGTTTCCCAATGGTCTACGTCAGTAGAGAGTGCGTCGAGTAGGTTGTGAAGGGGATTATTGTGTTAGTAAAGAACTTTTCGGCTGACAAAACACAAAAAAAAAACGGAGGTCATGCACCGAAGTTACACTCAATCGTAAGATATGTGTGAACGATGGTTTCAGCGTTTCAAAAAAGGTGACTTCGACGTTGCAGACACGGAACATGGAAAACCGCCAACAAAATTCGAAGATATAGGTTTGCAAGCATTGTTGGACAAAGATGATTCGTAAACACAAAAACAACTCGCACGGCAATTAGGAGTTTCCCAACAAGCTGTTTCCAATCGCCTACGAGCGATGGGGAAAATTCAGAAGAGCGGTAGATGGGTACCACATGAGTTGAATGACAGGCAACTGGAAAATCGCAAAATCACATGTAAAATTTCGCTTGCTTGGTACGAAAGAAAGTCGTTTTAGCATCGAATAGTAACAGAGGATGAAAAGTGAATTTATTTTGAAAATTCCAAACGCAAGAAATCATGGGTAGACCCAGGAGCACCATCCATATCGACCGCAAGACGAAATCGTTTTGGCAGAAAGACGATGCTCTGTGTTTGGTGGGAGCAGAGGGGCGTGGTCTATTATGAGCTATTGAAACCTAGGATAACAGTTAATACTACACGTCACCAACAACAGTTAACCGATTTAAACCATTTGCTGCTTGAAAAAAAGGCCAGAATACCAAAAGAGGCAACACAAAGTAATTTTTCTCAATGACAATGCTCCATCACATACGGCAAAACCGGTTCGCGACACATTAGAACTACTCAACTGGGAAGTTTTGCCTCATGCGGCTTACTCACCAAATTTGGCTTTTTCTCATTACCACTTGTTTGCATGGATGGGTCACGCACTTATTTAGCAGCGCTTTGATTCCTATCAAGATGTCAAAAAATGGCTCGATGAATGATTCGCGGCAAAAGGGGAAGATTTCTACTGGCGTGGTGTTCACAAATTGCCCGGAAGATGGGAAAAATGTATAAAAAGCGATAAAGCATACTTTAAATAAAGCACTTTTTATTATTCTACCAAATTTAACGTGTTATTTTTTCTTTCAAAATCCGCATTTCATACTTGCACACCTGGTATATATTAGGTGAGCAACTAAGTTCCCGCTGTTTGTCGATAAATTACTTCAGTAGTAAGTGTTTGTCGATTTCGACATCCAAAACGTCATAAGGCAGGCATAGAAATATGGTAAACAAATCGCTTTAACACATTAGTAATTATGTTTTGGCGTCATATACTTTTGGTAGTGTGAAAATGTCTTATTTTGTGGCAAATAATCGTCATTTGTAGGAAGTGTTGCTTTTTTCCTTTCATTCGAAGAAAATGGCGGCTAAAGCCCATTGGAAGCTCCAAAACATTTACGTAGATGCCGCTTTAAGTGAAACAACGTGCCGTGATTGGTTCCGTTGCTTCGAAGACGGCGATTTCGATATTGACGACCGTCCGCGTGAAGGAAGGCCTAAAACCTTCGGAAATGCTGAATTGGAGGCATTGTTCGACGAGGATCCATGCCAAACGAAAAATAAGCTAGCTTTAATATAAGGAGTTACTCGCCAAGCAATTTCCAGGCGATTGTATGCGTTGGGAATAATTCAAAAGCAGGGAACTTGGGTTTCTTATGATTTGAAGCCAAGGGACGTTGAGAATCGTTTTTATGCCTGTGAACAACTACTTTAGGGGCAAAAAAGGAAGGATTGTCTACATCACATCGTGACAAATAATGGAAAATGGATTCATCACAGCCGCCCAAAGAGAAGAAGTCATGGGAACTACCCGTTCATACTTTTTCGTCGTCGCTCGGTCCAATATTCACGCTGCAAAGGTTATGTTGTGTATTTGGCGGGACCAGGTTGGTATTATTTATTGTGGGCTGTTGAAACCAAACGAAACCATCACTGGGCAACGGTATTAAACACTACGCAAAAAATACGAGCAAAGGCACGAGAAAGTGATTCTACTGCATGACAGAGCTCTGTCTCACGTTGCCGAACCCATTAAAACCTACTTGGAAACGCTAAAATTCTTACCCACCCTACCATATTTTCCAGATATTGCGCCGTCCGATTATCACTTGTTCCGTTCGATGGGACATTGTCTGGCTGATCAGTAATTGCGCTCATATAAAGATATAAAAAACTGGCCTGATTCGTGGACGGCTTTATAAGATGAACACTTTCACCGTAACGGTATTCAAGCTCTGCCAGAAAGATGGGAAAAAGTTGTAGCTAGCAATGGGTAATACTTTGTATGATTAATTTATAACCATTTTTTACAATAAAGTTGCATTTTAATCAAGAAAAACAGCGATAACTTAGTTGCGCACTTAATAGATATATATTTGTCTTTCAAAACTTCCAAAAAACATTTTTATATCCAATTTATTACTTTTATGAATAAGATCTTTATACAATTTAATATTTAGTACAAAGAGTTATCGATTTAAAATAAATAAGTTTTACAAGTTACAGTTTTTTAGTAAAAATTTTTTATTTTATTTTAACATCTAACACATCGTTCAATAAGTCCCGAGACTAACAACGGAAACAACATTTTTTTTCAAAAATCATTATTATTCATCAATATAATCTCCTTTTAGAGTGATACAATCTTTCCAACGCCTTTCCAACATTTCTATACCATGTTTATAGAAGGATTTATCCTTTGCTTCAAAATAGGCTTCAGTTTCGGCAATGACCTCCTCATTCGAGCCAAATTTTTTTCCCTGGAGCATTTCTTTAAGATCAGCAAAGAGCCAGTAATCGCTGGAAGCTAAATCTCGCGAATACAGGGGCTGGGGAGGCAAATTAAAGCCCAATTCGTTCAATTTTGCCATTGTTTTCATGGACTTGCGCTTGCTTCTTTATTGTCTTGGTGAAAAAGAATTTTTTTCTTCTTCATGTGCGGTCATTTTGCTGCGATCTCCTCCTTTAATCGTACCAGCAAGTCAATATAATAATCACTGTTGATCGATTTACCTTTTCCAGGTAGTCAATGAAAATCACGCCATGTGTATCCAAAAAACAGACACCATGACTTTGCCAGCAGACTGCTGCGTTTTTGGACGCTTTGGGCGGCTTTCGCCAGCGATGCGCCACTCAGATGATTGCCGATTCGACTCCGGAGAGACATGATGTATCCATGTTTTATCCATGGTCACGTATCGACGCAGGAAATCCTTTTTATTGCGAGTAAATAGCGATAAACAGCTCTCTGAATCGTCGACTCATTGCTGTTTTTGTTCCACCGAAAGCAATCGCGGCACCCACTTGGAAAAAACCTTTTTCATGCTCAATTTTTCATGAAGGATTGTAAATAAGCTTCCAGATGATAGCTGTGTCATTTCTGCAATCTCACAGACCCTTACTTTGCGATTTTTCATTACAATTTTTAACACTTTACTCACATTTTCCTGTGTAACGGCTTCCAATGGCCTACCCGAACGTTCCGCATCGTTTATGTCCGTATGACCACGTTTAAACTCACCATACCAACGACAAATCGTTGGTTTGGATAGAGAGGAGCCCGGGTAATGTTTAAGCCATTGCTAAGCTTCTACGGTGTTTTTACCCATTAAAAAACAATGTTTTATCAACACGTGAAATTCGCTTTTTTCCATTTTTCAAACAAATTACAAAGTGACTTTACTCTAACCTCGATAACTCTGCTGTCTGTGATCAGATCAACGTAAAATTTTTACACGTTTCATGTAAAGGTTCGCACTCAATGGAAACGTGGCCAGTTTGGTACTACTAGCACCATCTCTGGGTTAGTTTCGGGACTTATTGAATGATGTGTTACTTTGCCTTTTGAATTACGGAATGAAAGCTTAAAATATAGTGGGGGTCAAAGTACATAAACACAAATGATAGGTATGTTTGCATCAATCAGCAGAGGTAGGAATTGATCATTGATCCTTTGGATCAAAAGTCAAGCGTTTTACCAATTGAGTCAGTATACGGTTCAAATACAATTACGGAATCTTGAGTATAGATGTATGCGTAAGAATCCCGATTCATTTAAGTTTTCGTTAAGCTGGAATCGCTTATCGTTATCTCGTATAAGTTTATTTTGAATATAAGAGAATGAGAGATCTACTTAACTCGTTGACGCTCCGAACTGCCAACATATTTAATCTGATTTTCGATCTATTATTATTAGATGTTATGGGTTTGTGAAAAGTTCAAAAAGTAATATTTCTTACATGCAATTTTATGAACTTTCTGAATCTTTCCTCAGAACTTGTAATAATATAAATATTAAAAAAGTTATAAACAATTTCTTGCTGAAAAGACCCGATTTTTTAAGCAAAAAAATTTTTGGTTCAAATTATTATTTCCAAAGAATACTACTATGCTCAAAAAGTAAGACCAATTTTCAATTCAAATTTCGCGGGTTTATCGATTTGATAAAACTTTTTTTTAATCTGCTAGCACTGTGAGAGACATCTGTATCAAATTTCATATCAATATATTCATTAGTTTATAAGTGACACTCGTTTTTGTGAACATTAAAAAGTGATTTTGGCGATTTTTAAAATGTTAGATTTTAGTGAGCAAAGAAATTGCATTGAATTTTGTCTTCGAAATGAAATTTATTGTGCAGAAACGTTCAGAATGTCGCAGAAGGCCTTCGGTGAGCAGACTTTCTCGAAAAGAAATGTTTACAAGTAGTACAAACAGTTCAAAGAAGGCATAGACAGCATCGAAGACAAAGAGCGTCCAGGACGACCATCGACATTAACTGATGAGAAACACATCGAAGAAATCAAAAATTTTGTGCTCAAAGATCGTCGGTTAACAATTAAAGACCTTGTTGATACTGTTGGCATTTCATTTGGATCGATTCAAGCAATTTTAAAAAATGATTTGGGTCTCATACGCGTTAGATCTCGATTGGTTCCAAAAACACTCAATTCTTTTCAAAAAATGGGTCCTTATAATGTATTCGAAGAGATGCTTTCTGACTACCAGAACGTCATGGAACGTATTATTACGAGTGATGAGACATGGATTTATGCGTACGATCCAGAAACAATCGATCAATCGAGTGAATATCGTGCCAAAGGTGAAGCAAGACCAAGAAGATCACTTCAAAGTCATTTAAAAATCAAGGTCATGTTGAAAGTTTTCTTTGATTATCGTGGTGTTGTGCATTCAAAATTTCTTCAGCCAAGCCTAATTGTTAACAAGGAATATTATTCGAGTGTAATATGTCGCTTGCATGAAGCTATTCGCAAAAAGAGGCCAGAATTGTGGCAAGACAACTCATGGTTTTTGCATCATGATGTTGCGCCGTGTCACACCGCATTGATTATTATTTGTGACTTTTTGGCCAAAAATTCAACTCATATCATTCCACGACCACCGTATTGGCCTGATTTAGCGCCGTGTGACTTTTGGCTGTTCAATAAACTCAAAAGAACACTCCAGGGACATCGTTTTGACTCGATTAAGGTAATTAAACGTGAATCGATGCGTCAATTGAAGGCAACTCCGGAAAAGGACTTTTCTGACTGTTTCGAGGACTGAAAAAAAACGTTAGCATAAGTGTATTGTATCGCGTGGGAACTATTTTGAAGGCAACAAAATAGATTTAAAAGAATAAATAAAGAATTAAAAAAAGAAAGAAAAATTGGTCTTATTTTTTTGATCATAGTAGTAATTATCTGTTAGCTTAACCAGTAAATTTGTGGAGTAATAGTCTGAACTTTGAAATGGCATAGGTCTGAAATTGTAATTCAAAATAGTGGCCATCAAAATGGCAATTTTTATCTATAAATGTAATAGAAAACTTTATAATTTTTTCACTCATAAAGGATCAACTGTATTAAAAAATTGTATTAAACAAAAAGTACTTAGAATGAATTAAAGAATATGTGTAAAATTTTTTAGACTTATTTAGACTATTTTTAATTTTTCTAGATTCGACCATTTTTTAGAAAATCCAATATTAATCGAAAAAATCTTGAAGAAATTCAGACACATTTATTAACTAATTCTAAGCATTATATTATACTGCTATATATTGGGTGTACAACTTTGCTTCCGCCGTTTTTTTCCGAAATTCGAGGCTTTATTGTGAATAACTGGTTATACATTTATGATTCAAAGTATTGTCCATCGCTGGCCACTACTCTCTCCCATCTTTCAGGCAGCATACGAATCCCGCGTTAAAAAAACTGGTCATCTTTTGAATCGATCCACGAATCAATCCAATTTTTTACTTCTTCATAAGACCGGCAGTACTGGTCAGCCAGGCCGTGTGCCATTGATCGAAACAAGTGATAGTCCGAGAGAGCAACGTCTGGAGAATACGTCGGGTGGGGTAGGACTTCTCATTTCAAAGTTTCCAAGTATATCTTGACCACTTTCGCAACATGGGGTCGAGCATTGTCATGCTGTAAAATCACTTTATCATGTCTCTCGGTGTATTGCGGCCGTTTGTCTTTCAATGCTCGGCTCAAACGCATTAATTGCGTTCGATAACGATCACCTGTGATTGTTTCTGAATCATCCCCATGACTCTCAGGCGTTTTAAAATGGCTTGTTGCGTCACTCCCAATGATCCTGCCAATTCTTGCTGCGTTTGACACGAGTCTTGATCAAGCAATGCCTCCAATGCTGCATCTTCGAAAACCTTCTTTCTTCCACCGCCATGCTGGTATTCGACGTTAAAATTGCCGTTTTTGAAGCGTTGAAACCACTCTCAGCACGTTCTTCTACAAATAGTAGCCTCACCATAGGTATTTGAGAGCATTCGAAGAGCCTCAGTCGCAGATTTCTTCATATTAAAGCAGAAAATTGAAACCTCTCGCGAATGACGAGAATTTGGCTCGTGAGCTGACATGTTTAATCGATAATAACTTTATGATGCAGACACAAATCGACGAATATTTCAATGGCATTGTTAACTAATACCTAAGCTTATTGTATGACACCTATGATTTATTTATTTCAACTACCACTTACCGCTGCAGCCATCTATTGCAAAACGGTGGAAACAAAGTTGTACACCCAATACTAAAAAACCGCATAAAGTATAATAACCAGAACTAAAAAATTACTCTACAAAATTATGTTCAAATATGTTGCGTTTTTTTACTTGGATAACATAGTATCAGATTAACGAACAAACTTTATAAAACAAGTTCTTAAGATAATATCATTCTTAAAAATGGCCATTTTGGTGTCCATCATTTAAAATTTTAATTTCGGGTCCATGCCATTTCAGAGTTCAGACAATTACTTCACAAATTTTACTGGTCAAGTTCGCGGTTAATTATTCTTCGGAAATAAAAATTTGAATCAAAAATTTTTTCTGCTAAATAAACAAGTCTTTTTTACAAGAAATTATTTATAACTTGTGACGTGGTGTTTTGCACCAGTCACATGAGGAGGCTAATACACAGCCTGTACGCCTCCTCGTAGCCTGCTGTATCCCCTTTTACAATCCTAGCAGCCTCGCAGGACTGCCACGCTGACCCTAACTAACAGTTACGCAGGGCTGTGCATACCTTACCTTCCCCCGGGTACAGGGGCTTCGAGCTCAATCACAGGCTCTAGCAAGGAGCTAGTCTCAGGAGCCCCTGGCTATTCGAGGCAGTGCTCGCACACACTGCAGCAGGGTTCCTCTCCAAGCTCCTTCCTCACCAAGCTCCTTCCTATCCTTATAATGGTCCACGTACCTGCAACCTCCCAGACAGTAATTAGACAAGGAAGGAAATAATAATAGCAGCTGTACCTTGGAAGAGAAGTACAAGCTGCCACACAAAATCATAGGAAAGTGGAAGAGGAGGTTAGAAGGCAGGCAAAACACATGAACACAGCATTAAAGTGCAAGTAATTACGCACCTGGAGGTGTCTAATAGTGTTGCCTCGCTACCGCTGCAAGCAGGTTCTCGCTGTCACCGACACCGCTGCTTCGCTTTCTCCACAGCTCATCGTTCGATCAGCAGCCATAGATATGCCGAACTACCGCACCTGAAAAAGAAAAAGAGGAAGCAAATTAGTCGACGCCTACCAGCTATGGAACGTGTCGACTTACCTTGACTCTCTGTACACCTGAGGTAGATTCTCGCCGCTCCAAGAAAGAAACAACAACACTGGCACTCGCGAGCGGATAACCTAAACGCGCGCTGCTGGCGAGCAGTAATATCAACTGCCGACAGCGCTGAGCGTGCGCAGCGGCTGCGTCGCGTAGCGTACTTTACACGTACGTTGCACCGGCGCAGAACGATGATCTAAAATCCGCGCTCGCGAGAGTGCCACGCAAGAGCTTCTCGTTCACTCCGTTCGGGATAATCGTAGGCAGCAGTCGCGAATTAAGAATTTCTTTTTTGTAAACTATACAAACGAGCGCGCGAGAGAAAACCGTGTAGTAGTCCGAAGCGTGGAGGAATATCTGGTAAGTGCGCCAAGGTGCAGTAGCTGTTACCAGAAGGCATCCCTGCAACGAATCGTCCCCGTATCCTTCCTGGCTGAGTGTGAGCGACCGCGTCGCGTGTTACGCGCCATTTTCGGTCGTTGTTGGAAGCTGTACGCCCGCGACCGCTCTAACCGTGAGTTAGCCGCGCAACGAATTTGCTGTGCAAGAAACCGCGCTACACGAGTGTAGCTGGCGCCCTGGGCTCGCGTAAAAACGCGATCAAGTTTTGTAGTATTTAAATTTTAGTTAAAATAAATGTGTCTAGTTTTAATCGGTGGTTTTACCTTGCACTAGCAAGCAACCCGCCCGCTTCCCCCTTACATTTGCACGCCACCCTGATCCCCAGTGGCGTTGCGAATTGGCGCACAACGTGGGGCCGACACAAATCACGCTGATTTGTGAAAAATTTTCGGGATCGCGCAATCGTGTGTATGTGTGAGGACAGTGAATTGGTGAATAATAAAAGCAGAGCAGTGAGGTGTGAAGTGCATGTATGGTAGTCGCAGTCGTAAGCGAATACAGCATTATCGAACTCGCCGTTCGCCGCCATTTTTCGCTCGTCGTAAAAGCACACGCGGCCGGACGAGGACGAGGAGGGAAGGAAGCCAGTGGGCGGCCATCTTGACCGATTACGCGAGAAAGCCGCGCAGTAGCGCTGGCGCTCGCATACGCCACGTTGGTGGTTGGTAAGCTTATTCGAGTGTGCGCATTCAGCGGTAAGATCGAGACTACTCGCGATAGTTTCAAAACAAATTGTTTTGAAGAACATTTGCGAGAGTCAATTAAAATTTTAACTTTTTCGTACAATTTAATTAGAAATTATTTGAATACTTTAAATTTTTTGTTCCTAAATTTTTTTCCTCTTTTCTTAATAAAATCAACAATTTTTTTTGACAAATAATTTAACTTTTTTATTTTTTATTTTTTTTTTTCTTTTTCGTGTTTTCGCTTCGCTTGGCTTGCTGCCTACACCGGTAAAAATTTTTTTTAAATATCTAACCAAAAATTATCTTGCATGCTATTGATTCGAATAAAAATTTTTTTGTGGAATTGCTTGCGTACTGCCGCTATTACCCCCACCGCGTGTGTTAGAGTGAGTGCTTATCTGTCGTGGAGCTGTGACGTCAGCTTGATAACTGCGAGTGTAGCGCCGCGCTTGAACGCGTATCAACTGGCGCGCGTCTCAACTACGGAGGTTAGCACGACGCAAGTTACGTCGTATATTCGACTGGCACTTCGGAGCGGTTAAAATAATAATTTTTTTCTCGTTTTTTTTCTTGTTTCTTTTGACAATTTAAATATTTTTTTTTGTGCTTTCTTAAGTAAGTCAAAGATAATAAATTTTTTTTACTAATAATTTTTTAAATTTTTTTTTACCAATGGAATAAATTTTCTGTACTAAAAATTTTTTTTTAATTAAATAAATTTCTTTTAATAAATTACTTTTTTCTTAATATTAATTTTTTTTTCTCATTTACCATTTTTTTTTAAAAATGCTGTTTTGTTTTGTTTTTATTTGCGTGCTAACCCCGCAACGTGCTGCAAGTGGCAGTAGCGAATATTTAATTGTATTTATGACTATGTTGCATGTTGTGATTTTAAATTATATCTAATATAACACGTCGTTCAATAAGTCCTGAGACTAACCCAGAGATGGTGCAAGTAGTACCAAACTGGCAACGTTTCCATAGAGTGCGAACCTTTACATGAAACGTGTAAAAATTTTACGTCGATCGGATCACAGACAGCAGAGTTATCGAGGTTAGAGTAAAGTCACTTTGTAATTTGTTTGAAAAATGGAAAAAAGCGAGTTTCGCGTGTTGATAAAACATTGTTTTTTAATGGGTAAAAACACCGTAGAAGCCCAGCAATGGCTTGAAAAACATTACCCGGACTCCTCTCCATTCAAACCAACAATTTGTCGTTGGTATGCTGAGTTTAAACGTGGTCGTACGGACACAAACGATGCGGAACGTTCGGGTAGGCCATTGGAAGCCGTTACACAGGAAAATGTGAGTAAAGTGTTAAAAATTGTAATGAAAAATCGCTAAGTGAAGGTCCGTGAGATCGCAGAAATGACACAGATATTATCTGGAAGCGTATTTACAATCCTTTATGAAAAATTGAGCATGAAAAAGGTTTTTTCCAGTACAGCTTGACTCTCGAAGATATTGTTAAGGCTCTGCCAGCGGGTCTCGACGAAGAGGCATGGTACTGGTTTCGCCGCGAACACAACCGCTTGCAAACTTACGCTGATTTTGTTGACGCGTTTCGGTTGCAGTATTGCGCCGACAATCTGCAAGACCGCTTGCGCCAGGAGAACGGCAGGCGGACACGAGGCCCGCAGAAAGATATATCTACGTTCCTGTTAAAATTCCGCAATCTGCTCAACCAAGTGCAACCGCTGATGACACTGTCTGAGCAATTAGATTGCACGTGCCGCAACTTCCATCCAGCATAAAGGCAAGCTGTTTCGCGCGACCGTGTCCGTGATTTTGTGGAGCTGCAGCGTCTGGGAAAAAAGTGCGGAACAAAGAAGTTGCAGGACAAGGCTTATCGTCCTCCTCTGCCACCCGAGGAGTCGTTCTTCCCCAAAGACGCGTACGTGCCGCTGCACCCGGTATGTTCGGTTAAAGGTGCACCCGTAGAAACGGCGCGCCTTATAGATATCGACGACACGAATCATAGCACGGACTCTGTCACCACCGCGAGCGCTTCGGAGGATCACCTCCCGCAGCAGCAGTCGCAATTTAAGCCTCCGGCTCCGTCGCAAGCTCGAACTCCGCTCAAAAAGCCGCGCCTACTAGCGATTACGCGCACAGCAGCTCCCAAGTCATCCGCGGGAACGCAGACCGAAATACAGCCACTTCTGCAATCCGCTGACGTGCGCCCGCAGTGGCAGTGTAATTCTAATTATTACGCGAACAGCAGCACCGCGTCGCCGCGTGCCGTACAATATGCCGCTAATAACCAGCAAGATAACTTGCCGCGAGCTCGTAAGCAGCAAGAGCCATGCCGTCGATGTGCAAGGGCGTTGGGCTGCGGAATGCCCGGAAGCCCCGAAATGTTACGGATGCAGGCAACCGAACGTACTACGCAAGGACTACAATCGATGCAGAGCGTCTCCACGGGCGGGAAACGCACCGCAGGGGACTCGTTAGAAGCTCGTGGGTCCTCGCGCAGCCGAAAGGCAGCTCCACGCCGCGGGCAGCTTTATCCTGACCCGCCACGCCTGTCGCTGCCACGCGACGCAGTTGAGGTTCCCGCCGCAACGGAATCTCCAGCAGCAGCACCATTGGATCGGCCGCCGTCGCTGATCCAAGGTAAACCGCACCTCCGTGAGGTACGGCTATTTTTTAATATTGAGCTCAACGGTTTGAAGCTCAGAGGCTTACTGGACGATGCCGCCGTTCATTCGTTCCTGGGAAAGGGTTTGAGCAAGTTGCTGCAAAACAAGCTCAGTCCTGCGGCTTATACGATTAACGTGGCAGATAGAGGAGCAGTGGCAATCCAGGGAGTGCTGGATGTGACTGTCTCCATCGATGGAGAAAGGCGCACGCTTCCTTTCTTCATGGCAGATGGGTTGCAATACGATTGCATCCTGGGCATCGACTTCCAAAGGCTGTTTAAATTGAAGATCGATTATGGCACGGATACTTGGTGGACACCACGGGGCGTGGTGCACCAGTTCTATCCGTACGGGTCCGATCTGGCGACCTTCTCAGCCGTCGCGACCGTTGGCGGACTCGTAGTGACAACCGACGACGAGCACGAGCAGCTAAATGCTCTGCTCGACCGCTTAATCCCGCCAACACCTGCATCGCTAGGATAAACCAACTTAGCAGTGCATACCATCGACGTGCAAGAAGCTGCGCCAATCCGGCAGCATGTGCGCAGATATTCGTCGAAGATGCTGCAAGTGGCATACAATGAGATCGATCGCATGCTTGCCGAAGGTGTCATTGAGCCGTCAGACAGCCCGTGGTGCAGCTGTCCGGTAATAGCACCGAAAGCCAATGGAAAGTGGCGTTTCTGCAATGACTACCGGCGCATCAATGCTGCCACTAAACGCTCCGCTTATCCACTCCGCAACATGGACGATATTTTAGACAAGCTTAGATCGGCTCGCTACATCTCTAAGCTCGATCTCAGTCAAGCATATCACTAAGTCCCGTTTGACACCGCGAGCAAAGAAATCACCGCTTTCTGCGTCCCTGGATGCGGACTTTATCAATTCACGCGTATGCCGTACGGTTTAACGAACGCCCCCGCAACGTTTCAGCGAATAATGGACCGCCTTATTAAGCCGCAGTGGGAACCGCACGTCTTTCCCTACTTGGACGACGTGATTATCGTCACTTCTACGTTCCAAGAGCACCTGCAGTGGCTGGAACGAGTGCTCGCGGCATTTGAAGAAGGCAATCTGCAATTAAATTGAGAAATATCTGAGTTCTGCTGTGCTAAAGTTCGCTAGTTAGGCTGCGTCGTGAACGCAGAAGGCTTGGAGCCTGACGACGACAAAATAAAACCGATTGTTGAGTACCCTGCACCTACGAACGTCCACCAGCTGAGGCGATTTTTAGGCATGGTAGCCTGGTACTTGCGTTTCATTGATAATCTGGCAGCATATAAAGCACAGCTTACACAACTAATGCTGAAAGGCATTCGTTGGCATTGGAACAAGGAACAAAAGCTCGCCTTCGCGCAAATGAAGCAGGCTGTAACGCAAGCGCCTGTGCTAGCTCGCCCGGATTTCACCCGCCCGTTTACGCTGCAAACGGATGCGAGTGATTACGCCATCGCAGGCGTCCTAACACAAGAGGTTGATGGACACGAGCACCCGGTCTATTTTGTAAGCCGTGTTCTGTCTAAAGCCGAGCGCAACTATTCCGTGACGGAAAAGGAGTGCTTGGCGGTGCTCTGGTCCGTCGAGCGGCTGAAAGGTTACCTCCAAGGGGAGGAGTTTACGGTGATTACCGATCACCATAGCCTCTTGTAATTACATAATTTGAAGGACCCCGCAGGCCGCTAAGGGCGATGGAACACGATGCTGCAGCAATATTCCATCAAATTCGTGCTTCGTAAAGGCGCGTTGCATCAAGTGCCGGACGCACTCTCCCGTGCGCTCGAGAATAATGTTGAAGCCGCCGCGGTAGCTCCGTCCGCGCACACGGACGACAAATGGTATCAACGACGCTTGCTAGCTGTCCGCACCCGCCCGCACATCTTCCTAGATTGGCGTATTGACAACGAGCTGTTATACGTTCACCGGCTGAGTCAGCTGATTGACCCGCTAGTGCCGGATCTCGACGCGTGGAAACTAGTATTACCGCAGGGCGACCGCGCTAAAGCATTGTTTGAAGCGCACGATACACCGCAGGCGGGCCATCTCGGTGTCGAGAAAACGTATGCGTGGCTCGCCACCTATTATTACTGGCCAGACATATACTATGATACGTGTCGCTACGTACGCGCTTGCCAAGAGTGCCAAGCGCACAAGGTATCGCAGCAAGCACCAGACGGCTTGATGGGGGAGCGATATATCGATGGACCGTGGACGGTAGTTGCCGCGGACGTGATCGGGCCAAAACCACCGTCGAAACGAGGGCACCGCTACGCGATAGTGTTTGAGGATCTCTTAACGCGCTATGTCGAAATCCGCGCGTTACGGAAAGCCGACGCGAAGAGCGTAATGCAGGCGTTCGATGACTTGATAATAAACCGATGAGGCTGTCCTAAGGTCCTGCTAACGGACAATGGGATCGAATTTGCTAACAAAACAGTAACCGTGCGGCTGCAGCAGTACGGAGTGACGCAGTCCACCATTCCTCCGTACCATGCGCAGGCCAACCCCGTAGAACGCGTTAATCGGAATTTGCGTACGATGATTAATAGTTTTCTTAGCGAAGATCACTGCGGATGGGATATGCACCTAAATGAATTCGCCTTCGCGCTCAACAGTATGGTGCATTTATCGACCAAATTTGCCCCGGCGTTCCTCAATTTCGGCCGTAACCCACAACCTTGCATGATTCTCCGCAAACATCTTGAACATCCCGCCCCTGTACGGCCACCCGATGCAGAACAATGGCTCCAACGTGAAACCCGCTTACTCGCGGTACATGATCTAGTAAAGCGACACATCGAGCAAGCGACCGCGAAACAATCCGCGCATTACAACCGCCGTCGACGCGACGTTCAATATCAAGTAGGCGATTTAGTGTGCCGCCGCGAAGACCACCTGTCCTCCGCCGGAGAAGGATTCGTGGCAAAAATGGCACCGCGATTCGTAGGGCCAGCGACCATCGTCAAGGTACTCTCACCGGTAGTCTACCTAGTTGAAGATGCCAACTCGAATAAGCGTACCAAAATCCACGTAGGCGACTTGAAACGCTACGTACCGCCGCGCAACGCTAATCGTCACCTTCCTTTGTTCACAGCTATAGAGATGTCAGAAGATCAGGCACAGTCGAAGGAGGGACCGCGTGGACAGCCTAGCTGCCACGAGGAAGAGTTCCCGCTACCGCCACCGATACCGCCAGCCCCCGCGTCACCGCAGCGGAAGGACCAAGACCTCCCGCTACCGTCACCACCGTCATTCGCTGATTCTACCGGTGCGGTAGCGATTGCGGCTCTGGGGCCGCCTCCGCTAGAACAACCAGCTAAGGACCTCGCTGCACGTTTGACAGTCGTAGAGAGGCGGCTGGAACGGGTTCGCGTATAGGCCAAACACGTCGCCCTCTTTCTGCCTGCCTTACCCCGTCCCGGGAAAGATCGACCAACCGAAGTGCGGGGCCGCGCCCGTACGGTTCCGCTGGTCATGTCGCGACCCCGGACGACCAGCACCGCGACGCAGACCTCGCCGCCACCCCGCCCCGCAACGTCCAGTACGCGCACTCCGGTGCACATGCGCCCACCCGCCGAGCACGGCATTTGGCGAAGGGGTTGTTGAAACTGTGGCGTCGACGGCCACAATTTTAACGAATGTCCGCAACCCCGGAGAGTACTTTGTGTATTTTGCGGCACCCCCGGAGTGCCGCTTCCGGAATGACCGCGTGGCGCCTGCCGGCGGAAATATGAGCGCCGCGTGGATTGGCGCATTGAGGCGCACTTGCGCCGGGGCGCGAGGCCGGGAAATAACCATTTTTTTTTGTCCTAGATTTAGTTTTTTTTCTTTTGCGTAGTATTAAGTTAATTGTAAGCCTTAGGTAATAAGTTTTTTTTTGTAATTCTAGTTTAGTATTTTGTTAGTAATAAGTCTATTGTAAGTCATAAAGTAAGTTAATGGTTAATTAGCGTAAGCGAGCAGGCTTCAATAGGAATTTTTTTTGTTATTTAATTTTAACACCGCCGCCCCGCCCGGTTTCCTCGATAGATTTTTTTTTGTTATTTTTAGAAATTTTTTTTTGTTCATAATATCACCGCCGCTATTGCTAATTTTTTTTGTATATTTCCTAATTAAAATAGTTTATATTTAGAAAATTAGTGAGCTTTATTAACCCTGTTGCTTATGCCGCTCATCCCGCCAGTATACTGCATGCTATTTTCTTTTGGTTTCCTTGCTCCTTCTGTTTGTTTTTTTGGTTTCTTTTTTTGCATTATTTTGTTCTGTTTTTTGTTAGTTTGGTTTTGGTTTGCCGCCAAACACCCCAAGCCAGCAAAGCCTAATTTTTTTTATTTTTTTTTCTTCCTTATTTATTATTTTCTTATGTTTTTTTCGCTCCCACCCGTTCAATTTTTTTTTTCCTGCTATTATTACCCGTTGGCGCGCACCGCTCGTGCCGCCAACGAGCCACAGCTGCATGTCGCACTCGCCTCCAGCTACGTACCACTCTCCGACGAGGCAACGAGTCAACTCAGCATGTTTACCGTAACCGCTCACTGGCAGTGGGCCACCAAGGTAACCAATTTGTTTTTTTATGTATCGAACAGCAATGCGGCTGTCGAATAGTACTGCTACTGCACCAGGTAAGCACGGTATGATTTAAATTATTCGCTATTTTATGTACATGTTTTTTTTCATGATGCATATTAATATAAAGTATTTTATTTCTTTCGGTATGAGTGGTATTGAATGTTGGAGCAGGTTATGAGAGACCGTGTCGTTAGGACAATTTGCGTAACGGTTATAATTTTTTTTGTACTTTTATTTTTTTTTATTGTATTTTTGCCCAAGGGTCAAGCCAGTCGCGTAAATAACCGGCTAGCTAGATTATTCGTTCAGACTCAAGTTCGCCTAGTGATTCGGCGTGCACCCGTACACCGCGTACACTTTAGCTAGAACACCAATGCAGATGAGCCACGCTGCAGAAGACGATGTCCGCGACACAACGTTCTGCCGCACACCTACACCGTTGCAGGTGAGACCGCTCACCTTAGGCTAAGTGCAAGCGCTAGGCGAATATAACCAAGTTCGATCCCAGTTAGGATCAAACAGTGAATATGGAGTCGTTTCACTTCCCCCATATTCACGGTTTGGCGGGGGCGAGTTGTGACGTGGTGTTTTGCACCAGTCACATGAGGAGGCTAATACACAGCCTGTACGCCCCCTCGTACCCTGCTGTATCCCCTTTTACCATCCTGGCAGCCTCGCAGGACTGCCACGCTGACTCTAACTAACAGCCACGCAGGGCTGTGCATACCTTACCTTCCCCCGGGTACAGGGGCTTCGAGCTCAATCACAGGCTCTAGCAAGGAGCTAGTCTCAGGAGCCCCTGGCTATTAGAGGCAGTGCTCGCACACACTGCAGCAGGGTTCCTCTCCAAGCTCCTTCCTCACCAAGCTCCTTCCTGTCCTTATAATGGTCCACGTACCTGCAACCTCCCAGACAGTAATTAGACAAGGAAGGAAATAATAATAGCAGCTGTACCGTGGAAGAGAAGTACAAGCTACCACACAACATCATAAGAAAGTGAAAGAGAAGGTTAGAAAGCAGGCAAAACACATGAGCACAGCATTTAAGTGCAAGTAATTACGCACCTGGAGGTGTCTAATAGTGTTGCCGCGCTACCGCTGCAAGCAGGTTCTCGCTGTCCCCGAGACCGCTGCTTCGCTTTCTCCACAGCTCACCGTTCGATCAGCAGCCGTTGATCCGCCGAACTGCCGCACCTGAAAAAGAAAAAGAGGAAGCAAATTAGTCGACGACTACCAGCTATGGAACGCGTTGACTTACCTAGACTCTCAGTACACCTAAGGTAGATTCTCGCCGCTCCAAGGAAGAAACAACGACACTGGCACTCGCGAGCGGATAACCTGAACGCGCGCTGCTGGCAAGCAGTAATATCAACTGCCGACAGCGCTGAGCGCGCGCAGCGGCTGCGTCGCGTAGTGTACTTTACACGTACGTTGCGCCGGCGCAGAACGATGATCTAAAATCCGCGCTCGCGAGAGTGCCACGCAAGAGCTTCTCGCTCACTCTGTTCGGGATAATCGTAGGCAGCAGTCGCGAATTAAGAATTTGTTTTTCGTAAACTATACGAACGAGCGCGCGAGAGAAAACCGTGTAGTAGTCCGAAGCTTGGAGGAATATCTGGTAAGTGCACCAAGGTGCAGCAGCTGTTACCAGGAGGCATCCCTGCAACGAATCGTCCCCGTATCCTTCCCGGCTGAGTGTTTGCGACCGCGTCGCGTGTTACGCGCCATTTTCGGTCGTTGTTGGAAGCTGTACGCCCGCGACCGCTCTAACCGTAAGTTAGCCTCGCAACGAATTTGCCATGCAAGAAATCGCGCTACACGAATGTAGCTGGCGCCCTGGGCTCGCGTAAAAACGCGATCAAGTTTTGTAGTATTTAAATTTTAGTTAAAATAAATGTGTCTAGTTTTAATCGGTAGTTTTACCTTGCACTAGCAAGCAACCCGCCCGCTTCCCCCCTACATTTGTACGCCACCCTGATCTCCAGTGGCGTTGCAAACTTTTTAAATATCCATATTATCGCCAATTCTGAAGTTAGATTCTGAAATTACATAAAATTTTACGTAAGAAATATTGTTTTTTTAATTTTTTACACTCTCACAATACCTAATAATAACATACAGAAAATGAGATTGAATGTTGGAAGCGTTAATTTCTGAGCGTTAACGGGTTAATATGTCCCTAGAGTCTAATCTCATAAGTAGTTGAAGTTGAGTACAGAAGAATCTATTAGATCTTGATCATCCAACGGCACCCATTGACCGTTTCCTCATATAAGATCAACTATCTTTACATTTGCTTGTACAACGTTAGGCATAGTTGATCTATCAATCATTTTTCTAGCCACTTTAATAATTGCATCTTGCATTAAAATAACAGGATGGTATCTGTTAAAGATATAACACATCGTTTAATAAGTCCCGAGACTAACAACGAAAACAACATTTTTTTCCAAAAATCATTTTTATTTATCAATATAATCTCTTTTTAGACTGATACAATCTTTCCAACGCCTTTCCAACATTTCTATACCATGTTTAGAGAAGGATTTATCCTTTGCTTCAAAATAGGCTTCAGTTTCGGCAATGGCCTCCTCATTCGAGCTAAATTTTTTTCCCTGGAGCATTTTTTTGAGATCAGCAAAGAGCCAGTAGTCGCTGGGGGCTAAATGTAGCGAATACAGGGGGTGGAGAAGCAAATCAAAGCCCGATTTGTTCAATTTTGCCATTGTTTTCATGGACTTGTGGCATGGTGCATTGTCTTGGTGAAAAAGGATTTTTTTCTTCTTCATGTGCGGTCGTTTTGCTGCGATCTCCTCCTTCAAACGTACCAACAAGTTAATATAATAATTACTGTTGATCGAATTATCTTATTCTAGGTAGTCAATGTAAATCACGCCATGTGTATCCCAAAAAACAGACGCCATGACTTTGCCAGCAGACTGCTGCGTTTTTGGACGCTTTGGGCGGCTTTCGCCAGCCATGCGCCACTCAGATGATTGCCGATTCGACTCCGGGGTGAAATGATGTATCCATGTTTCATCCATGGTCACGTATCGACGCAGGAAATCCTTTTTATTGCGAGTAAATAGCGATAAACAGCTCTCTGAATCGTCGATTCGTTGCTGTTTTTGTTCCACTGAAAGCAATCGCGGCACCCACTTGGAAAAAACCTTTTTCATGCTTAATTTTTCATGAAGGATTGTAATTACGCTTCCAGATAATATCTGTGTCATTTCTGCAATCTCACGGACCTTCACTTTGCGATTTTTCATTACAATTTTTAACACTTCACTCACATTTTCCTGTGTAACAGCTTCCAATGGCCTACCCGAACGTTCCGCATCGTTTGTGTCCGTACGACCACGTTAAAACTCAGCATACCAACGACAAATCGTTGGTTTGGATGGAGAGGAGTCCGGGTAATGTTTTTTAAGCCATTGCTGGGCTTCTACGGTGTTTTTACCCATTAAAAAACAATGTTTTATCAACACACAAAACTCGCTTTTTCCATTTTTCAAACAAATTACAAAGTGACTTTACTCTAACCTCGATAACTCTGCTGTCTGAGATCCGATCGACGTGAAATTTTTACACGTTTCATGTAAAGGTTCGCACTCTATGGAAACGTGGCCAGTTTGGTACTACTAGCACCATATCTGGGTTAGTCTTGGGACCTATTGAACGATGTGTTATATCTCCAGCTAAGCGATAGAAGCTATTAAATTTCTTTGTATATTGCAGGTTTAGCGTAAGTGCTAAAAACATAAAAATTGATCTCAAGTGCCCGTTTCTTGCTTAACTATCCATTGACTTTTAATTCAAAGTCAAGAACTACTTATAACTTAGATTAGAAGTTGTTTTTGTCCCGGTAGCAGGATTCCGCGTATTCTAATATTAATTCCAAGATATTTCGATGAAGAAATTGCATCGCGATAGCCTCTATCTACCAATCAATGTTACTGTTTGTCAGCGGTGAGCATTAAGTGAGAGGGGGAGGGGATATGGGTGGTGGTAAATGGTCGGTGCGGGGGGGGGGGGGAGTAAAGTGTCAGAGGTAATGGTTGTCTGAAAGTAAAAAGTTAAATCTATTTCCAATTTTCTTCAGGGCTTTATTGATAGAGGAAAGGGTTTGATGGTCACGGATGGTGTGGTGGGAAAATGTGGGAGAGGAAGGACTAGATGGTTGGTGGTTGAAGGGTCAAAAGGGTGGTTGTTTAAGGTAGTCATTGGTTGGACTTAAAGTATAAATTGTTTTACATTTAGAAATCAATTATATCTCCCCTAGCCCCTTTGAGGCTAGTTTATGGGATAAAAAGGAGGTTATGGGGCTTTGTACTCATTGAGACTTTTGATTTAAGTGTTGAGAACTATCAATTTACAAAATTTTCAAAAATTCAGCCAAAACCATTTTTCATAAGATAAGTGCGGGGTTCTTTAGTTAAAAATATTATATTTTACCATAAATCTATACGATTTTTTATTATTTTGTTTTTTAAATCTCTTTCTACTTTACAATCTATGCTTCAATTTAATTTTATGGGGAAAGTTTAATTTTTGTGTTTAATTCGGTAAAAATACTGTGACAACAAATCTTTCGCGCTAATTTATACTGATATATTGTAGACAGCATTACGTGTAGTTTTATTCAATAATGCAGAATGACACATAAACACAACAAATTACTCTATTATTATTATGCACTCTTGAATTTTTTAAAATAATATTATGATTATTTAACTTACAAATTACTCCATAATAGCATAAAATTACAAGAATAACGATTATTATAGAAACGTTGAATTTGCCACTCAAGTTAATGTATGGAAGAACTAAGAGTAAAAGGCATGTTGTAGGCTCATTAAGTATGTCTGAATCCAACTTAAATAAAGATGATATCGCAACTTCCTAGACAGCAAATTTAGTCAAAATACACTCTACATTCGGCCAAAATAAAGAATTAGTGCCAAGAGTATACGATAGGTACTATTAGAGGACCATGCGCACTCTTAGGGTACATTGTGCGTAGTTTTAGGACTAGTCCTTCAAGAGTGTACGTTCTTACTCATTAGTAAAATTTATTATAATTATTTAATATTTACATCTCTTGTAATTATTCTAATTTTATTTCAATAATAATAATGTATTTTGATAATAAACGCTTTTATTTTGAAACATATTTTTTTATTTTAAGATAGAAGCAAATCTTTCAAAACCGCGCATTCTTAAGGCATCTTATTCTACTGTTAAAATAGCAAATTAATAATACACTTAACTTATAAGAAAGTGATTATAGGTTTCATATATAGAAAATCAACCTAATATCCAGATGAAATATCGATATCAACCTAAATAGGTAGGCCTACGCTTTTTCCAAGATCGATAACAGCCAGGCCCTTTAACGAAAATGCATTTGCTTTATAACGATTCATTTTTTCGATTTAAAATATATGAAATTTAATATTAAGTTAGAAATATTTCGATAGTAAACATTAAATTTTGTAAATTTTCAAATCTAATAAATTAATCATTAAGAAGCGAATACATTTCGAATTCGCTCGAAGTCAACATCAGCGAAAACGCGACCTAAACAGGCGTATACGTGAAGACCTACGACGTTACGAGTGCACGCTTCGGAATGATATTTTAAAATTGATGCAATTGATGTTCGAATGCGCTGTACAGTTAACATTATATTTTAGTTGTTCTTCGATTGTAACTTAGAGAGTTGCTTGTTAGATTGGTTGCTTGCAAATAATTTATTATAAATAGATGTTGAGATAGCTCACTTTCCTAATTATAACAGAAGATGTTATGTAAATAATTAAAGTTCTATTTAGCCAAAAAAATAAAAAGATAAATTATGTACAAATCAATAAGCATATTAAAATTCTAAGGGGTAAAAAAATGTACTGTTAACGCTGGAAATTGATCTTATTCTTTTAGGTGAAGATATATATTCTTCATAAAGCAAAGAAGAATTTAACGTTGATCAAAATTACTTAATAGCGAAATATTTATCCAGATCTTTTAAGTTTTATAATACGAGGGTGAATCAAATAAAAACGGTAATTTTCTTTTATACATTTATTAAATAATATTACACACAAACCATATCATCAACATTTCTCAATGTAGTCTCCTGCGTTGTCTACATACTTCTGCCACCGTCTTGGAAGCTTGAATATTGCTTGTTCATAAAAAGTTTTAGGACGAGTTTTCAGCCAATTGCGCACGTGCTCCTCGACTTCTTCATTGCTTTGAATCGTTTTCCTTTAAGTGATTCTTTCAGGGGCGCGAAAAAAAGTAGTCACAGGGGGACAAGTCTGGACTATAAGAATGGTGTTCGAGTATTTTCCAGCCCATTTCTTTCAGTTTATCTCTTGTCAAAGCCGCGGTGTGCGGCATAGCGTTATCATGGAGAAGGATGACCTCTCTAATGGGCATACCTTGTCTTTTGTTTCGGTAGGAGTTTCTCGCTGACTGTAACAACTGGCAATAGTAGGCTGCATTCACTGTTTGTTGATCGTGAAGAAATTCAATGATTAAAACTCCCTTTGAATAAAAAAAATCATTGCGAGCACTTTTCCGGCTGAAAGGCGAGTTTTGGCCTTCACTGGGCAGCCTTCATCCTTCCTTCGCCACTTCTTACTCGCCATTTTTGATTCGGGGGTATAATGATACACTCACGTCTCATCACATGTGACGATGCGCCTCAAAAAATCCTCTTCTCCTTGTCGAAATCAATTCAGAAGTCTCTTAGTGATCTCCGATCTGACCTGTTTTGGATTCCCGGTTAACAACCTCGGAATCCATCGAGCACTAATTTTTCTGAAGTCAAGATGATCAGTGATAATAGATTGAGCACTTCCATAGCTGATATCCACTCTTGACGAGATTTCTGAAACAGTTAACCGCCGATCAAATTCAATAAGCTTTTGAACGGCATAGTAAATTCCTTGGCCCACGTATACACTCGATTCTGAGACAATGTAGTGTCCCCAAACTGCGCCTTTAAACGAGTAAAAATTTCCGACAGTTTAACGCCTTCATTGGTTAAAAACTTTATGATTACGCGTTGCGCGACAAATGAATGTACCTCTTGCTCAGTCATGGCTGTACTGAGGACAGAACCGAGCATGGCTGCTAACTAAGCTGGTTACCCCACTTCTTATAAACGAACCCGCAACCGCCATACTATATCATCTAGTTCGGAGGTGCGTGCTAAGCAGAATAGCTAAATTACCGTTTATATTTGACTCACCCTCTTATAAACTTACTTCTCCATATTTCACAAGGAAGTTTGATGAAAGTCATGTGCTTAACGATAATCCTGATAATGATTTTCCAAATCTATTAAATGAGATAAGTAAATTTTATGTTACACTTACCTGTCTTATGAAAACTTCAACAAATATTGACCCTGATTTTTAATGACTATAATTATAAACAGAATAAACTTAAATATTAGATACAATTGAATAAAAAATTTCCATTTTAGATGCAATTAAATAAAAAAAATTATTTTTTATTTATTTGGATTTATACTCATATATTAGAAATTTTGTAAGGTTAGATATAAGAAAATTTTACAAAAATTTAAATAAAAAGTTTATTATCTAACAAAAGTTTATTTTATAACAAAACAGCAAATTAGATTAAAATTATTTAATCAAAGCAACTTTGAACATTTCCAGGCAAACAGCATTGGAGTAATGTCCTGAAACATAAAAATTCGCACTTAAATCAGCCAACTACAAACAGCGATGGAACTTTTGATGAAATTTACCTGTGAAGCTAGTAGAACATCATGGCAGCACTTCAAAAATTAATTGACATTTCTAAAATAATTTTATCACGTTATTTATATCTAAAATTTGGCAAATAAAAACAAGTCTCTTCAAGTAAACAATAAACTTGCAGCGCGACGAGGTTAGCCACATAGTAGATAGCTATGATTCACGTGACTAAACAATTACTATTCACACGCAGTTGCTGTAGCATGCGTAGTGTAGCTAAAAAGTAAACTTTGTGCTCGCGCCTTGCTTTGAGCCAATGAGTGCAAACAATTTACAGCGTAAACTCCAACAAAGTTTATTTTTAAGCCACACTGAACGCACGAGTAGCATCTGTTCAGTGATAAAGTTTGATAGATGGCTCTATATAAGGGGGCTATAGCCTCGCGCTCCTAAATTTTTTGTTTACTTGAAAAAATTTGCATTTATTTGCCAAATTTTAGATGTAAATAGTGAGTCAAAATTATTGTAGTAGTGCTAGTTAATTGTTAAAGTGCTGCTATGGAGTTCTATTAGCTTCACAGGTTAATTTTTTTAACGTTCCATTAATGTTTCAAGTTCATTACATTTTAATACTGTTTACCTGGAGATGTTTAAAGCTTTGCTATAAAATAAACTTATGTTAGATAATAAACTCTTTTATATACATTTTTGTAAAGTTTTCTTATTTCTCGCCTTACAAAATTCCTAAAATATAAGTTTAAATCTGAATAAATAACGAATAATTTTTTCTTATTTGATTAGATCAAATATGAATTTTAAGGTTATTCTGCGTGTATAATTTTGCTTCTAATTTTACTTAAGCTTTTAAGTAATTTCTTGAGTAAGAACTTGAAAATTATTTTTAACTGGGTATCCTAAGGATCACACTTCAAAATCATTTAAAAGTTAGATTTAATTTTGTATAGAATGCCTTATCTTCAAATCTAGATTTTAAATTGCAAAGCATGTAAATCATAACACAACTTTTATTTTCGAATGACTGACAAGGCATCTTTAAGAATGAAACGTCTTGTAAATGTGTAAATATATATACACATAAATTATAATAAAATTAATCAATTACATGATAATTAAATTAAAACTAATGTAACATAATTCTATAGATAAAATTAAAATGACATTTTTTTGAATTATTATTTACAGTAGGTGGGACGATTTGTTTCAATTATATAACATAAATATTTAAATTAACTCTAATGTAATCTATATTATTCATATTTTTGAATTACTTTAACTTGAAATCGAGGAATAATTAAGCCAAATTTAATTAATCTATTAAATACCTGGAGAACATTTTTAAATTACATTCAGGCTGATCAACGAATAAGTGAATATACAACACATAATAGAAACTAATGAGGTAGGTATTCGTTCAATATAAAAATAATAAATTTTAATTTAATAATTACTTCTTACAAAAAATTATTTACAGAAAGTTTAACATAAATCTATTTAATAATTTTTGTTTAGCATTAATCTATTTCATAATTTTATACTCACTTCAATATTTTTGGTATGAAGTGAATCGAAATATTCTGTTTTATAAATATGGTTTTTCAATTTAGCAGGTTTTTTCACGCAAATATTACTTTCGTTATCTTTCATGACTATAAATTTTAAATAATACTTTTGTAAATAAAACTTAATATTTAAATTGTAAATAATACTTTTATAATATTTAATTTAAATTGAAATAAATGGTATTTAAAAAAATGTTAGAGGAAAATATCGCTTAGTGATACTGAGAAAGTGAATAAATTTTAAAATTTAAACGTTTTTTAAGCTTGCAATAATTTTGTATGATATTTTACTTTACTGAGAGAAAAGAACTTATAAACAAGTCAATTTCTTCTCAAAGCGCATGCGTTGATATTATACATTAATGTCTACAAAATATTAATAGAAATAATTTTCCTTTTAACATATTTTATCTGATTTTTTTTTATATATTTTGTATATTTATTTTTTATATAATCCAATTAAAATATGAAGTTCAATGTAAATTTCTTATTTCTGTACAATTTATCATATTTATTAAAAATATTCGAGTCGAAATTTTTATTTGATTTGAAAAACTAATGAATTGTAATACATATAATATAAACATTTTAATAGTAATATGATGCTTATCGAAAATTTTAGTAATTTTCTTATAACCAATTATTATACAATATTAATTTCATTAAATTATCAAAAACTGCAACAAAAAATTAGCATCTACACTTGATGAATATTATATTTTAGATATATTAGAAGTACTGCTTCAAACATTTTAGCATTATCATAATTTATTTTATACAATATCTTGATAAGATTTGTAGCTAATTATATCTTATAGTCAACAATATTTTTTATACATTTATCATTTATTAAATCTAACATTTCAAAAATTATTATATTTTTTTATTTACAAATATAGTTTGAAATTCGTCTATTGTTATTTTGACATTTCGTTATGAGCCGTTATCAGTTACGCAAATAACGTTAATCATCAATTTTTTTAATAAATGATTATAAGTAATAACGAAATATTCAGCAACAATAATAAAATAAAAAAAGCTTGATTTTCAGATACATTTATATGATAAATGAAAATGACACAAATAACTACAAATAATTTATTTAATAGATGCTTTTAATTAATAACGTGTAAGCATTTCCTTTTTGATCTCAGTTGTAACCGAATAATTTGAAAAGATTTTCATTTATTACAAAAGATGTTTAAATTCTGCTTCTGGAAACGCACAATAATCAATAATTTAAATTTAAATAAAACAATTAAGTTATGTATTATTATACAATGATTTTTAATAATAACATAAAACTTCATCGTTTTATTTAATAACATTTTCGAAGATCTTAAAGATAAAATACATTAAGGCGTTAGGCCATTCTAGAGGCAGGAAGAATAGGCTTCTTCGTGATTTTTTGATTAGGAAAAATATAAAGTAAATCGAGATTACAAAGGCAGTAGTTTATTGTACACATGATTAACGAAAGAATATAATTTTTATAGAATAAATAATTTGAAAATGGCGGCTGTGCAGCGTTTCTCAGATGATCTCACTATTTTAGAATGGTTCACGGCCGTACCAACAACTTCTATAAATTTTGAATTATAATGAGTCATTAAATTTTTTTTTCATTGTACGTTACAGCTAGAGAAGTACGTACGATTTTTTTGATATATTGATTTTTGGCCGAAAGGAGCACTTCCAAAATCAAACTTGCAAAATTCGAAGAAAAAGTCGCCAGAAAATTGTTAATCACAAAAGAACTACGCCAAATAAAGAAAAAACCCTACGTACTTATTTAGACAATATATTTTTAAAGATCTTGTTGAAATTTGAAGGGAATCGATTGAAAATTGTTTGAGTCATGGGTGTGGCCAACTTAAAATACTATATATAGTTTCAAGATAAACACGTTTACAGTTTTAAGTTATAGAAAGGCATAAATTTTGCAATACCTTTAATCCGCAATGCCTGCTCCATATAATTGGCATTCTAGATGAGTGTCCTGCTCTTTCATTTCTTTTCTATTGGATTTTAAAGCGATCTTCCACTCTTTTGCAGCTTCAGACAGCGATCTCTTTGCAAGCTTTATGCGCTGTCCATCAATCTCCAAGCACATTTTATAGCTGTTCATTATGTACAAAATAAGAGCAAAGCCGTCATGGTACACGCAAACTGCAATATCCACAGCTATATCCAATTTAGTTTTGTCACTAGAAGTGGATTTTGGGACCAATGCCCATACAGTTAAATTAAAACTTTCATTACAGTTTTGAGTATAACCACCGACGCATAGAGTAAGAAGATCGTCTTTGCTCAATTCTTCGTAGACTGGCTTGATAGCTTTATAAACTTCAATTGAAAGAACTGGCTTATGTTTATACTCAGCTAAACTATTCGTAGCTTTGGCCTTTTGCCACGAGCACCAATCGTTCCGGTGACTAGAGGCTCCTTGCCTACCTGCCAGCCTTGCACTATACTTTGAAAAATAAGTACTTAGAGATATTTCCTGGCCATAATCTTTTGGTATATCATTTTTGAAGTTCTAAGAGATTATTTAAAATAGAAAAAATTTTGATTTTTTAAAAAGAAAGTGTCTATACGGACCCGTACCGTTAAACTTCCGTGTACGGAAATTGTAAAATTCATCAAAAAAATGACAATTTCCGTAGGTTGTCCGTTATCTATCATCTTTCCGTCGCTTTCCGTTAAAATCCGTAATATTCTGACCACGGATATTCTAAGGTGACCACAACATTCAATCAACGATGAAAGATATTCGTAGACTTCCGTAGATTTCCGTAGTTTTCCGTAGAAATTCAAAAACGTCCGTGGGGTTCATAATTGTCTGTAGCTTTCCGTAAAGAATAAAAGGCATCCGTAGACTTCCGTAGATTTCCGAAGACTTCCGTAGAAATTCAAAAACGTCCGTGAGGTTTTGTAATTTTTCGTAGCTTTCCGTAAAGAATGAAAGGTGTCCGTAGACTTCCATAGATTCCCGTAGCTTTCCGTAGAAATTCAAAAACGACCGTGGGGTTTCGTAATTATCCGTAGCTTTCAGTGAAGAATGAAAGGCGTCCGTAGACTTCCGTAGATTTCCGTCGACTTCCGTAGATTTCCGTAGGTTTCCGCAGAAATTCAAAAACGTCCGTGTGGTTTCGTAGTTGTCCGTAGCTATTCGTGAAGAATGAAAGGTGTTCGTAGACTTCCGAAAATCTATGGAAGTCTACGGACACCTTTTATTCTTCACGGCAAGCTACGAACAATTACGAAACGCCACGGACGTTTTTGAATTTCTTCGGAAACCTACAGAAATCTACGGAAGTCTACGGACATCTTTTATTCTTCACGGGAAACTACGGACAATTAGGAAATCCCACGGACGTTTTTGAATTTCTACGGAAAGCTTCGGATATTAACAGAAGTCTACGGTAATCTACGGAAGTCTACGGACTCCTTTTATTTTTCACGGAGAGCTACGAACAATTATAAACCCCACAGACGTTTTTGAATTTCTACAAAAAGCTGCGGAAATCTACGGAAGTCTACGGACGCCCTTCATTCTTCACGGAAAGCTACGGACAGTTATGAACCCCGCGGACGTTTTTTAATTTCTACGAAAAACTACGAAAATCTACGGAAGTCTACGGAAATCTACGGAGGTCTACGGACGCCTTTCATTCTTCACGAGAAGCTACGGACAATTATGAACCCTACGGACGTTTTTGAATTTCTACGGCAAACTACGGAAATCTACAGAAGTCTACAGGTTTCTTTCATTGTTGACAGTATGCTGTGGTCACCTTAGAATATCCGTGGACGAAATATTATGGATTGCAACGGAAAGCGACGGAAAGATGATAGATAACGGACGACCTACGGAAATTGTCATCTTTTTGATGAATTTTGCAATTTCCGTACACGGAAGTTTAACGGTACAGGTCCGTATAGACACTTTCTAAATATATAGTTAAGTTAGAAAATTAGATATTATGATAAAATAAAACGTGTAAAATCAGTATTGCAGTTACCGACTCCACAGCAAGGATACTATTCTATTTTACAATAATTATTATCATTAATCACTAATTCACGTTAGAAAGCTAATAATAAAAATGTTTAGCTCAAAGCAAATGTTAGTCGAATTTATAGGAAAAACATTGAAAAAAAAATTAAAATCACAATGTAAGAATTTTGAAGATAAATATAATATTATTTCAATTTTAAAAATGCGTACACGCATTTTTCACATTTAGCAGCAGCCAACCACAAATTTACATAACATATTATAAAATTCTTTTCATTTGCTAATTTTAATTAATTATAGAAACATAAAATAAAAAATTACACATGGTCAAATTAACAAAATAAACAATTTTATACAAACAGAAATAAAAGAACGTCGATAAAGAAGAAAATAGTTTTGGAAAATAGTAAAGGACAGAGAATGCCCTGTGCACTTATAGCTTAGAACAATAAGTAAATAGTTGATGCGCATAAGCCGCCGAAAGGTAAATTGTAAAGTGGTGAAGCTCGCACTAGGTCTACAGGGTGGTCCGTTTCAATCTATCATGCGAAATAACTTCAAAGGGAGATGGTTGTATCAAAAAATGTTTTAGACAAAATTTATAGAAGTTGAAGAGGGTCGTCTAACGCTGACCTTGGCGTTAACCTTAAGTTCAAATTTGAAGGTTATTTGAGGGTCGAATCGCAAATTTTATAGATGAATTTCAATTTTTTATTACAGATTCTGATTCTGCGTCTGAAAATATGAAAGTTTTGTCTCAAAAATTTTTTTCGATGCGTGACAGATGGCGCTATAATCGGCAGTTTTAATCTATCGATGCGAATATCTCAACAACTACGCATATGAAAAGGTAGAAAATGAAAATTTCTTAATCTGGATAGGAGACATGCAATAACACCACAATCAACCTCCCTCCCTCTCTAACCCTCCATATGGAGCAACTTCAACTTAAATATCTAAAATGGGTACCCCAATTTTATATTGCAGATTCTGATTCTGCGTCGAAAAATATGCAAATTTTGTTCGGAACATTTTTTAGATTTGTGACAGATGTCGCTGTAATCAACAAAATTAAAAATGCGTACAAAAATCGTTACCGAATTACAATTTCTCGAGAAATATACATCGTGTTCTGAAAATTAGAATTCTGTGGATAAATACGTTTAAAAAAAATCTGTTTAGGAGAAAATGTTTATTCTACTTTTAGCGTTACCCGGGGATAACAACGTGGACGTTGTAGAATCATGTCCCCACGGGGTGCTTTTTTAATGTAAGTTCCCTCGCCTCTCGCGATTCAGCCTTTAGAACCAGGCTACTGAAGCTTCAATGCTAAATTTTCCAACGCTTTAATTAATTGCAATGGGCCTGATCTGTGCAGCCGACGCTCTTAGAGGAACTGAAATCCATTATTGCTGCCAACACATTACATGTACATGCGCCATTAAGCGTATATGTACGAAAAAGTCGACTGCTCTATAGGTTACGATATCCCGCACATTAGCGTTACGTCGCCTAGGTCGACCTTGACCTCCAGGGATCAAACCTGAAGATCAAGGTCATCCCCATTTAACCTGGAAATGGTTTCTCAAGGTCTAATCGTAAATGATTTACAAAGCCATTCTACGGTCAAATCTAGGATGAACTTGAAATAACCTTGATGGTCCACTTCAAGGTCAAATGGGAAGACCTTTAGATGACCTTCAAGGTTGCTCCCTCGACATTGGAAACTATTAAGCTATTGTCCTGGACGACGGAAACCTTCGATGCACGTCTGGTAAACATCGAAACCTAGGAAGCGGTTACAACTCTCGTTTATGTACTATAGGAAGATGCTATTGAAAAATAAGAAATATGACTGAAAATGCCGAGAGATCATAACAATTCCGTAACTTAATAGTTATTTGGAAATTTTGGAATTAAACAGCATTCGCGAATTAAAGAAAGACATATTGTACATGAATTTACTATAAATAGTTGCCACTCGTTTTTCGACAAAGTCTGGGTTACAATCGTTTTTATTACATTCGATTTGTTTCATTTTTTGGAATGCCGGTACCTGGGCTGACAAAGAATTTCGAAAGTTGGCAGCGCGAAAATTCGAATTAGGTTTTGACGCATAGAAAAAAGTTTACATTGGCAAAATCAGCGAGTGAAAATGTCCATTAAAATCATTAATGACCGAAAATAACAACTCGATTCGTTTTTCTTCCCGAGAAGACTCAGAATCGCAGAGACTTATTATTTCGGCTTCGAATCATCGTTCTACGTTTCATTCTTTTAATCGGTTAAGAAATAAGGTTGCGCTACTGAGGCCGTACTGCGAACTTCGATTTATTAGTGCGGTCAGACTTTTGACTGTCAGAACTCTCATTGAAAATATTAATTGAGAAACTCGATAGTTTTTCCAATAGCCGCTATACTTTCCAATACGTAGGTAATTTATTTGAGGTAAACATGTCGGATTATACTCCTACAGAAATTGTTGACATAATTATGATTATGACATAATTATGATTGCTGCATGACTTTATGCGCAACGTTTTCCAAACAGGAGACACCCAAACAGGACAACCATTCGTGATCTGGCTGCAAGAGTCCGAAAAGGGAGAATGACACGTGAACGCCCTCATCACGAATATAATGAAAATTACGCACGTACCATTACTGTTCTTGCACTTGTGCATATGAATCCTAATATAAGTAGCCGTCAAATACAAAGAGAAACAGGCATATCTCGGTCAGTGGTGCTAAAAATTTTGAAGGCAACAAAGTATCATGCTTACCATATTGCATTAACGCAAGCATTAATACCAGCTGATATGGTAGCTCGTATTCGGTTCTATCAATAGGCTTTACGAAAGATTCAACGTAACAACCAATTTTTCAGATACGTCCTTTTCTCTAACGAAGCTACCTTCCAAAGCACTGGGCATTTAAATAGACACAACAGTCATTATTGGTCAGACGTTAATCCTCACTGGCATAGATCTATTGACATTTAACATCGATGGTCTGTAATGGTCTAGTGTAATATTGTAAACGGGTACTTAATTGGACCCTACTTCTTTGATAATAATATAAGTGCTAAAAGATATTCGCAGTTCCTCAGAAGTGATTTGTTTAATTTAATGGAGAACGTGAATTTAGGAACCAGGCAACGGATGTGGTTCCAACAAGACGGGGTACCTCCACATTTAGCACGCATAATACGAGATCACTTAAATGAGCAATACCCCAATCGATGGATTGGACGTAGTGGGCCATTTTAATGGTCTCCCCGTTCACTCAAATTAACATCATCTAATTTCGTACTTATGGGGGATGTTAAAAGATTTCGTTTACGCTCAGCAGCCGACAACGCGTGATGATATGAAAGAACGTATATGAACAGCTTGTGCGGCAATACCCCGGACTGTGTTATTACAAACAGTGGACAACTTTCATAAAAGATTAAACTTATGTTTACAGGAAAATGGAAACAATTATAAACAGCATCTTCATTGTTAGTTCTAAATGCCGAATTGTGAGAGGCGAAGGAACTCACATTAAAAAAGCACCCCGTGGGGACATAATTCTACTATGTCCACGTTGTTATCCCCGGGTAACGCTAAAAGTAGAATAAACATTTTCATCAAAACAAATTTTTTTTAAACGTATTTATTCACAGAATTTTAATTTGCAGAACACGATGTATATTCCTCGAGAAATTCTAATTTCGTAACGATTTTTGTACGCATTTTTAATTTTGTTGATTACAGCGACATCTGTCACAAATCTAAAAAATGTTCCGAACAAAATTTCCATATTATTCGACGCAGAATCAGACTCTGCAATATAAAATTGAGGTATCCATTTCAGATTTTAAAGTTGAAATCGCTCCATACGGGGAGTTAGAGGGAAGGGGGTCGATTGTGGTGACATTGCATGTCCCCTATCCAGATTAATAATCTTCGTTTTCTACCTTTTCATATGCGTAGTTTTTGAGATATTCGCATCAATAGATTAAAACTGCCGATTACAGTGCCATATGTCACGCATCGAAAAAAATGTATAAGACAAAACTTACATATTTTTGGACGTAAAATCAGAATCTGTAATAAAAAATTGAAATTCCTATTTAAAATTCGCGATTTGACCCTCAAATAACCTTCAAATTTGATCTCAAGGTTAACGCCAAGGTCAGCGTTGGACGACCCTTTTCAACCTCTACAACTTTTGTCTGAAACATTTTTTGATACAACCATCTCCCTTTGAAGTTATTTCGACCGATAGATTAAAACAGGCCACCCTATATATAAGAAGTAATTTCGGCAAGTGCGAGGCACTTCTTCTCGCTGGCTAGGACCAGCAAAAAGCAAGGTGAGTAGATAGGGTAGATTCCCTCGTCAACTTTATATTGGGCTGAATAGGAAACTAATATCTGCAATCTTTTATTGGGTTGCAAATTGTGCGAAAGCACACTTCCTTTCTCCTTAGAGAATACTTGATTTACGGGACCTCAGAGTCATGTTCAATCCTTCATGAGTTGTCCATAAGTCAGAGTATTTAGTCGAGGAATATATTTATAAGTGAGACAAATCTTAATCCACTTTAAGGTTAAATCGCTCATTTCTTTACTGAACCCATCTCTCATCCATGCTCTATATAATCGGATATCGTAAAGTCAGTGCGCGGAGTAATTGAACCGAGTATGAGTGCCGGGAATGAGCATAAAATAATTATTTAGTGCGTTATAATAAAATATTTTAAAGTTTGAAGTGAATAAAAATATATACTATTTATAAGTTCCGTGAAAAATTACAGTATCAGAGCCTTAATTAGAATAAAAATAAGTGTGCAGTAAATATTTAGCATTCTGGAAAGATGGAATCTCAGCAAACTTTAAATTATGTATTGTGACGTAGGCACCACGTCGTAGCCGATTTGGCTATGTGCGCCCTGAGTGCCTTGCACAAAATAAAAAAAAATATTGGGTGTACAACTTTGCTTCCACCGTTTTTTTCCGGGATTCAAGGCTTTATTGTAAAAAACTGGTTATACATTTATGATTCAAAGTATTGTCCATCGCTAACCACTACTTTCTCCCATCTTTCGGGCAGCACACGAATCCCGCGTTGAAAAAACTGGTCATCTTTTGAATCGATACACAAATCGATCCAATTTTTTACTTCTTCATAAGACCGGAAGTGCTGGTCAGCCAGGCCGTGTGCCATTGATCAAAACAAGTAATAGTCCGAGGGAGCAACGTCTGGAGAATACGGCGGGTGGGGTAGGACTTCCCATTTCAAAGTTTCCAAGTATGTCTTGACCACTTTCGCAACATGGGGTCGAGCATTGTCATGCTGTAAAATCACTTTATCATATCTCTCGTTGTATTGCAGCCGTTTGTCTTTCAATGCTCGGCTCAAACGCATTAATTGCGTTTGATAACGATCGCCTGTGATTGTTTCAGTTGGTTTTGACAACTCATAATACACTACGCCGAGCTGGTCCCACCAAATACTGAGTATGACCTTGGAACCGTGAATATTCGGTTTAGCCGTTGACGTGGAAGCATGGCCGGGATATCCCCATGATTTTCTGCGCTTGGGATTATCGTAATGAACCCATTTTTTGTCCCCAGTCACAATGCAATGCAGAAATCTTTTCCGTCTTTGCCTTGCAAGCAGCTGTTCACAAACACACAAACGCCCTTCAACATCTCTCGGCTTCAACTCGTACGGCACCCAATTTCCTTGTTTCTGAATCATTCCCATGACTCTCAGGCGTTTTAAAATGGCTTGTTGCGTCACTCCTAATGATCCTGCCAATTCTTGTTGCGTTTGACACGAGTCTTGATCAAGTAATGCCTCCAATTCTGCATCTTCGAAAACCTTCTTTCTTCCACCGCCATGCTGGTCTTCGTCGTTAAAATCGCCGTTCTTGAGCGTTGAAACCACTCTCGGTACGTTCTTTCACTAATAATAGCCTCACCATACGTATTTGAGAGCATTCGATGAGCCTCAGTAGCAGATTTCTTCATATTAAAACAGAAGATTAAAAGGTCCCACAAATGACGAGAATTTGGCTCGTAAGCTGACATGTTTAATCGAGAATAACTTTATGATGCAGACACAAATCGACTAATATTTCGATGGCGTCATGTTTACAAATACCTAAGCTTATTGTATGACATCTATGATCTATTTTTTTCAACTACCACTTACCGCTACAGCCATCTATTGCAAAACGGCGGAAGCAAAGTTGTACACCCAATATAATATTCTAAATAAATGATGTTTTAATCTTTCTCACTCTCTGTCTCTCACTGTCTCTCTCCCGCTGTTTATGTCGCGAAGAAGCAGGCTGGCCGTCCGCGACTGTCTCCCAGCCGACGGAGGCCTATCGCTTCCCCAGGGCAGGGAAGTGGCAATCCCTCGCCACCCTCACCGCAAACCCGCTAATACACACTCTCGCTCTCTCTCTCTCTCTCTAATGATTTCACGCGGATAAGTGAGAACACACATCGTTGTTGCTCACATAGCTCGTCCGCTAGCCGTTGAGCTCCCGGCAGCTTCCTTTGGCACCGCTGCACCTCGCTTCTGCGGCTCTCCCTCCGGAGAAGGGCTGTCGGACCTCGCTGCAGTTCGCCTCGATGCTTCCTATCTCTGCCTCACCCTCGGCTTCTGAGGTCGCGGTGGCAATCACCAGTCGCCTCCCGCCGACTCTCGACTCCTCGTCCCACGGCTTACTTCTTCGCTGCTCTTCCTCGTCTTTGCTCTCGGTCCCTCGCACTGCTTTCTCGACTTCTCCTTCACTCTCTCTCTCTCTCTCTCTCTCGCACACCTTCACCCCTGACTTCACTCGCAACGCTCACTCTAATCAAAGAGAAACCAAACTATACTCACCGCGGGACTTATCTCTCCGTCCTCGCGGGAACGCGCAGCAAAAAACTCTCTCAGGAGACCACTGCATAACTGCCCGTTACGCTCGCTCTTCTCTCCCTTTCCCTCACGGCTCCCAAAATTTCTCGCCGATCGTCACCGCAAGTTCGAAAATCGCGTGATTTTCGAATGTTGCCGGCTTTTGGAAAAATCCGCATTTTCGCAGCTAAACAGGCTTACACAAGCTAGCAACCTGGAGACGGTCGTGCAAGAATGTAAACACTTACATTATTCGTCGACAACCTATGACGGATTCTCCGTCACAGTATTTGAATATGTAGCTCACAATAAATGTTAATATATATATATATATATATATATATATATATATATATATATATATATATATATATATATATATACATATACATGTGTGTGTGTGTGTGTGTGTGTGTATGTGTGTCCACACTATGTGTCCATACCAAAATAAAAAGACAAAGAGCTCAAATTAATGCAAACAACACCAAAAAGAAGCGTTGAAGTATATTATTATATACATTTATGTATATGATTTATAGATAAATTATTATATGTATTACATACACAGGGTGTTCTATTTTAACTTAGACATCTGAATAACTCAAAAAATTGCAATGTAATAAAAAAATGTTTTCGACGAAAGTTGTTGGGTATTAAGGGGCTGACTCTACTATGACCTTGAACATGTCCTTGACCTTCATTATCCAGATTATTTAAAGGTTGTGACGTGGTGTTTTGCACCAGTCACACGAGGAGGCCAAAGCATAGCTTGTAAGCCTCCCCGTAGCCCACAGTACCCCTTATAATCTAGGCAGTCTCGCAGGTCTGCCACGCTTAGCCTTAAATAACAGCCACGAAGGGCTGTGTATACTGTACCTCCTCCAGGTATATGGGCTTTGAGCTCGAGTGTAGGCTCCAGCGAGGAGGCAATCTCAGGAGCCTGTGGCTAGTCGTAGAAGTGCTTGCACTCTCTGCAACAGGGTTCCTTCCCAAGCTCCTTCCTGTCCTTGTCGTTGTCCCCTTACCTGCAACCTCCCAGACAGTCATTCGAGAAGGAAAGTAATAGTAACAGCTGCACTTTGGAAGGGGAGTACAGACTGCCACATAACACCATAGGAAAATTGACAAGGGGAGGTTAGGAAGCAAGGAAACCCATAAGCACAACTTCTCCGTGCAAGGGATTACATACCCGGGAGTGTCTAGGAGCGTTGCCTCGCTGCCGCTGCTAGCAGGCCATCGCTGTCCTTGGCACCACCGCCTCGCCTTCTTCGCCGCCTATCGTTCCGATCCGCCTTGCCGTTGATCCGCCGCTATGCCGCACATGTAACAGAGAGAGAAGAGAGAAATGAGTCGACGCCTAACAGCCATGAAACGCGTCGACTTACCTGGACTCCCTGGACATCGGATGATGATTCTGGCCGCTCCAGGGAAAAACAGAAACAACACAAGCACTCGCGAGCGGATAACCTAGAACGCGCGCTACTAAGGCACGGTGGTGTCAACTGCTGACAACGCTGAGCGCGCGTGGCGGCCGCGTCGTGTAACGTATTTTACACGCATGTTGCGCCGGCGTAGAACGTTAATCCAAAATCTGCGCTTGCGAGCGTGCTGCTTAAAGATTTCTCGTTCACTCCGTTAGATTCCATCTCTAAGAGCAGTCGCGAACGAACCAGCGTTTAACGAAATACGAGCATGTTAAAGGCGGAAAGTTTTCTTGTACTTGTGTGTGTAGAATATCTGGTAAGTGCACCCAGGTGCAGTGGGTGTTACCAGGAGGCATACCTTCACCGAACCGTCCCCGTTTCTCCCCGGCGGTGTGTGCGACCGCGACGCGTGCTACGCGCCATTTTTGTCGTTTTTCGTAGTTGTATGCCCACGACCGCTCTAACCGTGAGCTAGCCATCCGAACGGAAGTGCCACGCACGAAACCGCGCTACACGTGTGTAGGTGGCGCCCTGGGCTCGCGTAAAATCGCGAATTAAATTATCGTACGTAATATTAAGAGTAAATAAAACGTGTTCATCCGGTTCCTTGTTTTAAATCGGTCTGTTTAATGTGGGCTAGTAATCAACCCGTTCGCTTTCCTACATTTGTACGCTACCCTGATTCCCAATGGCTTTACAAGGTCAACTGTTGTTTTTTGATTAAAATCCGCTATTTTCGACCTCGGATTCTGAAAGAGCGCGAAATTTTACGTCTAGATGAGCCTTCGCGTTAGGAGTCAAAGTAAACTCTACAAGTCATTTCAAGGTCAAATTTCTATTTCGAGCAAAAAGCTTCTAAATCATAATTTTTGCTCTTCGGATCAAAGACTACTGTATATCAGTGACCATGTGCAACGATATAATATGTACTACTGTGATCAAAAAGTAAGGTGAAATTATCATTTAAAACTCCCGGGCATTAGGAAGGCAGGTAAATTTTTTTTCCTAGGTTGGTAGGACTGTCTATAACATTTGCCAAGCGTCTGTTTGTCAAAGGGTTTAATTATCTCCGAGTTACACATGTTTTTGTAAAAAATCAAAAGTGAATTTTTGATTTTTACAATGGGTGATTTTGTTGAGCAAAGAACTTGCATCAAATTTTGTTCACGGAACGAATATTCTTGTGCGGACACGTTGAAAATGTTGCGGAAGGCTTTTGGTGATCAAACTATGGCACAAGAAAACGTTTATAAGTGGCACAACGAGTTCAAAGTGGGCCGCGATCGCGTTGAAGACGAACCACGCTCTGGACGACCATCAACGTCTACCAACTAGGACCACGTCCAGAAAATCAAAGATTTGGTGCTTGAAAATCGTCGATTGACAATTAGAGACCTCGCTGATAGTGTTGGAATATCATTTGGCTAAGCCCAAACCATTCGGAAGGATGTTCTGTGTCTCAAACGCGTCAAGTCTCGATTGGTGCCAAAATCGTTCAATTTTTTGGAAAAAAGCGTTGCGTTTATGTGTGTGAAACTTTGCTGTCTGACTATCAGGACCACTTGAAATGCATCATTACTGGAGATGAGACTTGGATTTACGTATGCGACCCTGAAACCACCAATCAATCCAGCGATTATTGTGCAAAAGGTGAAGCAAGACCGAAAAGACCACGGCAAAGTCGATCGAAAATCATGGTCATGCTGACAGTTTTCTTTGATTATCGTGGTGTGGTGCACTATGAATTCCTTCCGCCGGGCCAAACTGTCAACAAAAAGTATTATTTGAGCGTTATACGTCGTTTGCGGGAAGCTATTCGTCTAAAACGGCCGAAATTATGGGCGAACAACTCTTAGTTCCTTTATCACGATAATGCACCATTTCATACTGCATTGGTTCTTCACGACTTTTTTTGCCAAAAACTCGACTCATATGGTTCAGCAACTACCGTATTCGCCTGATTTGGCTCCGTGCGACTTCTGGCTATTCAGCAAACTCAAAAGGCCAATGCGGGGACGCCGTTTTGACACGATTGAGAAGATAAAAACCGAATCGAAGAAGATCTTGAAGGCTATACCGGAAAAAGACTATTCCGACTGTTTCGAGGACTGGAAAAAGCGTTGGAAAGTGCGTTTTATCGGACGGGGATTACTTTGAAGGGGATGAAATTGATTTGGAAGAATAAATAAAGAATTTACATTTTATAAACAAATTCACCTTACTTTTTGATCACAGTAGTACATTTATTGTGGGTGGACTGGGCACTAAAGGGCAACGTAATTCTTCCAGTGATGCAGTGCAAACCTAGCCACTAGATACAAGTCAACACGGATTCAAAGATTTATTGGTAAGAGAACCCCCTCTTCGCGATGTTTACACGTACATATTTTTATGAAACGTGTAAGCACCCCCTGAGCCGATGACGATGACGTAGGGGGCCTCCCGGCTCCATTTCTTGGGCCCTGAAAAGGGCCGATTTGTGGTTGTATTGCTCTGCAAAGGCGAAGCCAATTAAGATCATGTAGTGATCCAGTCTAGGCAAGATCGTGTAGAGACCCAGCCAGTTAAGGCGAGAATGTGTTGGGATCCAGCCAGTTAAGGCAAGATCGCATTGTTATTAGCTCTTTCCATATCAAGTAGATGCTCAAAGTGTGTACTATTATTTTCTATGCAGAACAGTAATCGACGGCGAAAGTTACGTTGTACATTTCTAAGCATTTGAGGGGTTATCGCTTGACAAGCTCTTCTTATTCTATCCATCATATTTAATCTTGTCGTTGGAGCTTCACTATACATAGCATCTTTTACGTATTCCCATAAAAAGAAATCTAGTAGGTTTAGGTCCGTAAGTCTAGGAGGTCACGCAACTGTTTCACCTCGTCCTATCCATCGATTTGGGAATCGTTGCTTCAAAAATGTCCGTACAGTACGAGCAGAATAAGCAGGAGCACCATCCTGTTGATACCATAAATGTAGTCTTACTGCAAGAGGCATATTCTTTAAGTATCCTGGCAAATCATTTTCCAAAAATTCCAAATACATTGGACCATTAATGGTTCGTTCCAAAAAATGAGGTCCAACCACTTGGCCATTACAAATGCCGACCCATACATGTGAACTCCAACGATGTTGATTAAGCACCTCACGATACCAATGTAGATTTTCTGGTGACCAATAATGGCAATTATGCCTATTGAGAGTACCATTACTTATGAATGTCGCTTCATCACAGAAACAAGAAGTAGAAGCTATAAAATCCTTGCTTGCCTCTCGGCGGAAAAGCGGCTCCTCGCATGCCTCTTCACGGGAAACTGCCTCTTTGCATACCTCGTGGCACAAAACTATTTCTGTGCATACCTCTCAACGGCAAACCACCTTGACCTCTGCCCCTTCCTCTACTTTCTTTTTATTGACTTTTACACAAGCTTCTATACAAATCTATTACTTTTCTCCTTTCTCTTTCTTCTTCATTTTCTTTTTTATCTCTTGCTATTGTCTCTTCTTTTTCTTTCTATATTTCTTTTCTCGTCTTCTTTATTACCATCTTTGTCTGTCTCTCCTTGACTTTCTATTCTTTCTTTATTCTTTTTACATTCTTTATCTATCTCTTCTTCTCTTATTTGTTCGATATTCAAATGCTGAAATAAAAACAAAAAGATAAGAAACTATAAATAATATATATATATATATATATATATATATATATATATAATATAATATAATTATTCGTTTCATAATTTAATATAAGTGAATGTGTTATGGATAAATTCTAATTTATAAAGAATAAGACAACAGTTTTAATGTCTTACATTTTCTTTTTATTATATGTAATTTATAATTACATATAAAATATACATTGTAGCAAGTGGCCTGTCGAGGTTAGGCCACCTGCTATGCAGTGCAAGGTAGAGTTCGCAGCGTGACTACACGCGGCGCCATCGATCAAACAATCGATGGCGCTGTGCGGGAAAAAGGGAGAGACGCGATGCGAGACAGGCAAAAGGGAATCTTTCTTCTCTTCTTGCCCGCCAAGCCGTGAACGTGTACCAAGCGACCGCAGAATTACCGCTGCTGCAACTGATTTTTCGAATATCAAAAAGGAGAGAGTCTGAAAATAATACTGGAAATATCGATACAGTAGAAGTAAGCGACCACTATAGATTTATATTTGTCAGGCGCGAATTTATTATATTATTCATGCAACCAGTGAATGAGAGGTTAGCTCTCACTCACACATATATATAGTAGTTGAGTATGTGTATGTGCATAAGCGTGTGCGAGACTACACGTGCATAGTCTCATGGTTCGCCGCGAGAGGCCGCGTCCAATCGTCAGATAACCCGCTAAAAGTAAAAGCCGGCGCACACGCCTGAAACAGCCCGCGAGTATTAGGGCTGGTACACACGCCTTGCTGCGTGAATACAGCAAAGCGAGTGGACGGCGCGCATACGTAGTGCGCGCCCCGTAGAAAATCATTGCTCTTCGGGCAATACTAATTGCGATCCTCGGCAAGGGCCTCTACGTGGTGAATAATTAATTTTTGTATCGAATTTAATAATTTATTGTAATAATAAAGTGTCAGCGCAAAACGGGTGCGCGTTATTTACCACGTTCCCTTCCTAGCGTTCCTGTCCTGAATACCGCTGCCTTCGTGGGCGTGCCAACAGTAGGTTGGCACGCAAACTGAGTAGCCGAGCCCGATGGGAGCAGCACTGGCAGTGGGGCCTTGAGGTAAGGCCCCTCACACGTAATAGAAAGTAGGATCCAGGGAGGATCCTACGTTGTAAGCGGATCGGCACTGGACGAAATTGCCATTACACGACGGCTAACGTCCATCGGCATTCAAAACCGCATCGAGGAATAGCTGCGGCTGTAGCAGTGCGCACGTGCGAGGGAGAGTCTCTCACGTGCTTCTGAAAGAAAACCCCGTTACAACATCAACTATAAATACTTTATTCATCTAATTTTCAAATATAATAAACAATTAATCGACTAAATTAATTGTTTAATAGTTTGTAAAAATGATATTGTCGAAATATCTATATAAAATTATATTTGTCATATTCTGATTATATCTTGATTTAGAATCAGTTAAGATAATAATCCATTATACATCTTAATAAAAATATATAATAATAAATTCATCGAATATGTCAGAATATTCTGCAAGTATTTAAATTTTTTTCGGTGTTATTCAAAGCTAATGATATACGCAAATAGTATCACAGTTTTTTTTGATTTATTAATAATTTGTAAAATTTTTTTCCAAAATATTCACATAAAATTTGAACAAAATTTTTGTTAGGAAATCATTTGATATTTTGTCCACTAAAGTAGTCATACAGACTATCACTGAAAAAATTTCTATGATCCAAATAAAATTTATTTAGTTCAATGAAATGCCCTTATTGCCGGCGGATGATTAAATATTTTACTGAGTAAAAAAAAAATAATTTATTCAAATAAAAGAAATATTTATTTAGGCTGTTGTAATATTGCATTTATTTAAAAAAGTATTTTGCTTAAAGATGCATGTAATTTATGAATTTAAAAATTTGGTTCTTAGATTTAAACAAATATTTATTTAAGACCTTAAGCCACTCTAGAGGCTGGAAAAATAGACTTTTTGTGATTTTTTTAGAAGAAATACAAAGTAATCGAGATTACAAAGGCAAAAGTTTATTGTACATGTAAGTAACTCAAAAACATAATTTTTATAGAATTTATAGTTTGGAAATGGCGGCTGTGCAGCGTTTTTCAGATGTCTTCTCTATTTTGGAAAGGTCTACGGCCGTACCAATAGCTCCTGTAAATTTTGAATTATGATGAGTCACTAAATTTTTTTTAATTGTACATAACTACAGCTAGAGAAGTACGCAGAATTTTTTTTTATACACTGATTTTTAGCCGAAGGCGCTTTTCAAAAGTCAAATTTGCAAAATTCGCAGAAAGAATCACCATAAAATTGTTAATATCAAAAGAACTACGCCATATAAAAAAAATCTTACGTACTTATTCAGACAATATATTTTTAAAGATCTTGTTAAATTTTAAAGAGAATAGATTGAAAATTGTTCTAATTATGAGTGCGGCCAACTTAAAATATTATATTTTTATAAAGCTTTTATTTTGTAAAAAAAAAACGAGAACTTTGTCACGGAGAATCCGTCATAGGCCGTCGACGAAGAGTGTATAATGTTTACATTCTTGCTCGACTGTCGCCGGGTTGCCGGTTTGGGAAAGCCCGTTTAGGAGGACTTTTCGGAAAGCCGGCAACGTACAAAAATGACACGATTTTCGGACTTGCGGCGATGATCGGAGAGGACTAGAAAGGCGTGAGGGTAGGGGAGAGGAGAGAGAGCGCAACAGTTAGTCTAGCTGTGCGCTCCCGCGGAGTAAGTAGTTTTTCCACGCTTCCCGCGAAAGTGGAGGATTATTCTTTTGTGACAGGGAGAAGAGAGAGAGAGAGCCATGAGTGAGTGAAGCCAAGGAAGGTATGCGAGAGAGAGAGAGTGAGAGAGAGAGTGAAGAAAAAGAAGTCGAGGGAGCAGTGCGAAGAAGAGGAGCGACGACGGAGAAGCGCAGCGTAGCAGAGAGCCGGGGGACGGGGAGATCAAGAGTCAGCGGGAGGCGACTGGTGGTTGCCACTGCGACTTCAGAAGTCGAGGGCTCGCACTTTACTGCGATCACTGATCACAGTGCTCCCAAATGGTTGCGAAACTTGAAAGAGCCTACTGGCAGACTCGCGCAATGGGTCCTGGAGATGCAGCAATGGGATTTTGATATAGTGCACGAGAAGGGCGTTCTACATCATGTTCCCGATGCTCTCTCTAGGTCAGTTCCGGGGGATCAAGAAGGACGGCAACTGCAATAAACGAGCCGAGGGGAAGCGCGAGCGAAGAGAGACAGAAGCTCATGCGCGGCAAGTATTTGCGCCAGGCAGTGCACGATTTCTTCAAAGGCGTTAAGCCTGAAGACAGGCATTTACTTAGCCAGCCGCGAGTTTCAAACGGTGCGTCTGCCCATGAGGTCGACAACCCCACCGACACTTCGCCGTCTCACTCTGTACCCGGTAGATCTTCGCAAGATCCCGTGGCAGGTGCAAGACGGCGTGTGGTGAACTGTAAGAAGTCGCCAGCGACTACTCCAGTTCAGGGGGGGGGGGGCAGAGGCCAAGTTTTACTCGGCCATGCCTAGCCAGGAAAACGAAGATGAATACGCGGTCGACGTATACGCTGAGAATAGGTTGTTTCTACCTGTTTCTCTGAGCAGACGTGTTATTCGTGCGCTGTTCGACCCAGGTGCCATGATTTCACTTGTGAGCGTTGAGATTGCGGAGGGTGGACGAGCCTCGTGAGCAACAACGGTGAGTGTTCTCATTTATCCGCGTAAAATCGTTAAAGAGAGAGAGAGAGAGAGAGAGAGAGAGTGACAGCGTGTATTAGCGGGTTTGCGGTGAAAGTGGCGAGGGATTGCCACTTCCCTGCCCTGGGGAAGCGATAGGCCTCCGTCGGCTGGAGAAACAGTCGCGGACGGCTGGCCTGCATAACACTGAGTCATAGAGAGCGAGAGAGAGAGAGCGAGAGAGATGGAAACATTAGTTCTATTATCATCTTATTTTTGTGCAAGGCACTCAGGGCGCAATAGCTAAATCGGCTACGACGTGGTGCCATAATCTTCTGGTATATCATTTTTGAGGTTCTAAGGGACCATTTAAAACAAAAATTAAACGATTTTTTTAAAATCCTAGAGTGACCTAAGGCCTTAGGATTATAAAATATGACTTTGAATCAATGATGTGGGAAGTTCTGTCGAGTGTCCAAATTATAGACTGAAAGAAATATTCCTTTAAAGAAATCAAATCTTATATGAAATTAATAGTTTAGCAAATAATTTCCTATATAATTAATTATTTGGGCTTATTCAAAAATAGGGTAAACCTGGTGCAAATAAGATGTTCGAATTTATATTTTCTTTTCCCCTTTTCATATTATTCTATATTATTACATATTCTTTTACACACTTGTATATAAGTACATATTCGTCGCATTCATTGGCAACGTTAATTCTCGCAAATTACATTATACAATTTTATCTTTGGAAAAAAATGCAGATAAATTTTTTTACTTAATGTGGGACTTTTTTCACATTACTGTGCTGTATGCATGAGTATAAGAACAATACGTATACGCAGGCGTAAGGTTAATGAATGACTGACTTTTTTGAACTACAACGCTGGCGCTCGTAGCGCTACATTTATATACATATACTACATCCTTCTCCTTTTATTTATCTTTAAAATGCATATTATTTATAATCAAATATAAAAGTAAAAATGTTACACACTGTGAATTCATTAACAAGTTAAATTATATCGCATTGGTGGTTTTGTGATTCAAGTGGATTTTCTTACAATTTGTTTACTTATAAGTTTATATTTGGTTTTGTTTCTTCCACATGAGTTATCATATAAATCTTTAGTTTCATTACCATTTTTCCAATGTATTAACTGGTCATAATGTCTTTTATGTTTTCCACCGCCTTCAAATTAAATTTCATAGCTTCGCGGTGATAAATCATTTGCAACTTTTGCTTTTGACATTCGCGGATGATCTTTTTGGAAATTCTTTGCCATGACTACGTCTTCCTTGAAATACTCATCTTTTCAACAACCGATAAAATTCTTAATTTGATTATATTGCTTTAATTCTACTATTGCTCTACTATCTGGACGTAATAATTGCAAAGGAGTTCTCAATTCACGATTAAATAATAATTTTGCTCGCGATTCACCTGTCGTTACATCTTTAGAACTACGATATGCAAATAAAAGTTTTTGAATTGCGGTCTTTCTATCAATATTATTACTGCTAATTATAGCCTTTAGTTTGCGCTTAAAAGTTTTTATAAAATTTTCGGCAGCACCATTTGTTGCAGGGTGCTTAGGTGGCGCGAATTCATATTTAACTCCTAATTGTTTAAGGTAACTTCGAAATTCTTCGCTCATGAATTGCAGTCCTGAATCGGTAACAACTTTATGCGGTAAGCCATGCGTAATAAAAATACTTTTAAAACTTTCAATTTTTTCGGTTGTAAGCATCGTCTTAACAACAAAAATTTCAAGCTACTTGGAATGAGTCTAATACAATACGATAAGAATGTCCTAAATATGGTCCTGTATAATAATAAAAAATTCTATTCAATGGCTTACTATCTGCTTGTATTAGAAATTCTCCAGCAAAGACGTAATCGTAAAATCTCGTTACACCAAAGATAATCGCAGCTGCTTCTCTATCAATTTGCAAATAATTTTGTTTTGTTTTAGTTAATTCTCGCGACTCAAACGCTACCGGTTTTTCACTATCGTCATATGGTTGACTAATACTGGGTGATTCATTATGAGGTTTGATTTTCAATAGGCTTTTCTTTATAGATCACGCGTGACTTATGTCAAACTGTAATGTAATTTTTATTTAGTATTGTTTGACAAATCATCGTGGAAAGACTTACACCGCAACAACGTATTCAAGTTGTTCAGCTGTATTACAAAAATCAGCATTCTGTGAGAAATGTTTTTCGTGCTCTTAGAGCAACTTATGGTGTGCATCGTCGACCTACTGAAACCACTATAGCCAATACCATCTGCAAATTTAAAACCCAGCATACATTATTGGATGATATTCGACCGATTAGACCACATCCAGCACGTTGTTTAAAGAATATAGCGGCTGTAGCTGAGAGTGTGGCTGAAGAGAGTGACGAATCGATTCGGCGTCGTTCTCAACAGCTTGGTTTGTCGTACGCAACAACTTGGCGTATTTCACGTAAAGATCTTGGTTTTAGGGCATGCAAACTTCAACTCGTGCAAGAATTGGAGCCGGGCGACTTAGGTTTGCGTCGTGTTAGTGATGAGGCGCATTTTTGGCTCAATGGATACGTCAATAAGCAGAATTGCCGTATTTGGGCTGATGAACAACCTGAAGAGCTTCAACAGCTACCACTAAAGCCACAGAAATGCACAGTTTGGTGGGATTTACGGGCCGGTGGAATCATCGGTCCATATTTCTTTCAAAATGTGTCCGGTCAGAACGTAACTGTTAATGGCGACCGCTATAACACCATGATAACGGATTTTTTGCTACCTGAAATTGAAGCCCGTGGTATCGGTGAATTTTGGTTTCAACAAAACGGCGCTACTTCACATACAGCAAGAGAAACAATGGACTTATTGAGAAATCATTTTGGTGAGAACCTGATTTCACGTTTTGGACCAGTAAATTGGCCGCCTAGATCGTGTGATATTACACCTTTAGATTATTTTCTTTGGGGTTACACGAAGTCTCTGGTCTTCAGGGATAAGCCAGCTTCAATCGACGCTTTGCAAGTCAACATTACTGATGTCATTTGCGAGATACTGGTTGCTATGCCGGAACGCATCGTCCAAAATTGGACCCTCAGGATGGACCATTTACGGCGTAGTTGTGATCAACATTTAAATGAGATAATCTTTAAAAAGTAAATGTTCTTTCGACTCACAATAAAATTTTTACGATAGAATTTAACTTTATGCCTTTTATTTGAGATTAAAACCTCATAATGAATCACCCTATATAAGCACCTAGCCCGTATGGTGACGCATCTGTGATTAACATTAGCGGTAACGATGGATCGTAATTTACAATAACTTGTTTCAATATTACTTTCGCACATTCAAATGCACTCTGACACGCTTATCTCAGTAGAAGGTTTTAGAGTTCATACATTTGTACAACGGTGCTAAAATTTCCGCGCGTTTTCCAAATAATCGATTGTAATAATTAACTTCCCCAAAAATAATTGTAATTCCTTTTTATTTTCCAGTACTTGCATTTCTACGATAGCTTTATATTTTGATTCATCAATACTAATTTCATTCCCCGATAATTTATATCCTAAATAATATATCTCTCTTTCAAAGAAACTACATTTATTTACTCTTTCTTCTAAACCGGCTGCTTCTAGTAGCTTTAAAACTTCGTTTAAATTTCTTAAATATTCCTTATCAGTGTCTCCGGTTACTATTATATCGTCTGCTACTACCGTGACTCCATTCATATCTTTTAAAATTTCTTCGATTCTCTTTTGAAAATATCCCGGTCCCGAAGCTATGCTGTACATCATATATTTACAATGAAATAAGCCTTTGTGGGTATTAATGGTCAGTAAATGCTGTGAATTTTCCGCAACGGGAACCTGCAGAAATGCCTGTTATAAATCAATCTTCGAATACCTTTTCGATTTATTATAATTTTTATTTCGACTCTAACTTTGCAATTTAGTCTCTGCATGATCAAAATTCGGAGGAGCGTGTATAATTATTTTTAATTGCGAGTTAATCGTTACTTTGAAGTCACCACAGATACGTACATCGCCATTAAGTTTTACAATTGTAACTATCGGTGTCGCCCATTCACTGCTTTCGACCAGTTCAATTATTTTCTCATCTACTAACCAATTTAACTCATGTTCTATTTTATCTTGTAATGCAAAGGGTACCGAACGCGTAAACACGTAGACCGGTTTGATGTTCTCTTATAATTCAAGCTCAATTTCTCCTTTTGTAAAGCAAGCCTTTGATTTTTCGAAAAATTTCTTGTTTTAATAAATTTTTTTTCAGTTTGTCTTCATAATTATTTTCAGATTTTATCGCATGTAATTTTAATCCCGTATACAAAGGCCATAGTCCTAAACCTTGAAGCCACGACCGACCAATAATCGGAGGGCCCGACGAACCCGTGACATACAAATCCGCTATAATATTCTTATTCTTTGCATTTACGTTTACTTTTCGCAACATACCTACTGGTATATTTAATGATTCATCGTGATTCACAAATTCTATATTTGCTTTGTGCATTTTTACATTTTCAAATAGTTTTTCTTGCATACACACAGGGTTGGCAACCGTAACATAATAATAGTAGATATCACATAATTTGGTCACGCGTACTATGTAACATTGTACTTGTACTATATTGTGTAAATCTTCTATAATTTTATTCGGAGCTGATATTTAAGAAAAAGAAAATTCAATGCACGGCAACCGCTGCAAAAAACATAACACAGGGTGGCAGTACGGTTTGGATATATTGCGCTGTGTGGCAAGCAATCAAAATGCTTGCAAAATGCTGACAAGGAAAAAATATATTTTAAAAAGACAAATTTTATTATTTATGTACTTGTTTGATTATTCTAATATTATTAAAAAAAAAGTATATACATACATATATATTTTTTCTTTAGCAAGGAATATTTATAATTTCTTCAAAGCAAGCGCTAAGCGACAATTTAGTCTAGAAAAGTTTCAAACTTTTCTCGACTTAAAAATTCATAAATTGCTTCACCCATCGCAAACTCGCTGGTTGTCATTGGAGGCGGTCGTTTCGCGGTTGCTCGAGCAATGGGACGCTTTAAAACTATATTTTACAGACAAGCGGTATGCCGAACGATTGCTGGCAGTAGAACACATCTTAACCTCGTTAAATGATCCGTTGATTAAACTTTTTTATTTGTTTCTTGAGTACATTCTGCCGAAATTCACTCGATTAAATGCGTATTTTCAATCAGATAAGACCGTCATCGCGACTATGTACGAAACGATCAGTTCCTCGTACCTTGAGTTGTTAAAAACTTATATGGATCGGGATTACATAAATCGCACTCTATTGCATGAAATCGATCCTGCTAATTCCAAAAAAATGTTACATCTGCAACATACATACTTGGGCGTGAAGGTGTCAAATTATCTACAAAATATCGAGGTTCGCAATAATGCGAACCTCAAAATAGATTTTCTAAAAGAATGCAATCAATTTTTAATTGTTGGTTGTACAGAATTAGAAAAACGTTTTGATTTTTCAGATACGGTTTTAAAAAAAATATCTGTATTCAAATCTTCGATTGCTATGCTCGAAAAAACTCGTTTAACGACTCCCTCTTTACTACCATTAATGCAATTGTTACCACGAATAATCGAAGAAAATGATTATCAAGCGGTCGATGATGAATGTCGGCAGCTTTCAAGTTTTGAATTGCCCGGCCATATCGATATCTCTGATAAAACCGATGTATTTTGGCACAAACTTTCTGTTTTTGAGGAAGAGGACCAAGTTGGTTACTCATTCAAAAATTTAGCAAGATTTGCACTCAATGTTATCTCGCTACCACATTCGAATGCCGAGTGTGAGAGAATTCTTAGCGCGGTAAATTTAGCAAAAACTAAGACTCGAAATAAGTTAGTTACTTCGACGGTGAATGGTATTCTTCTGGCGCGACAGCGCATTCAAAACGACTGTAAGACATTCGAACCATTCCCAGAGGAATATGCTAGAATGAATAAAAATTCATCATACACCTCAAAAGCTGGTGAGAAACTTAACACATCGTTCAATAAGTCCCGAGACTAACAACAAAAACAACATTTTTTTTCAAAAATCATTGTTAATCATCAATATAATCTCCTTTGAGAGTGATACAATCTTTCCAACGCCTTTCCAACATTTCTATACCATGTTTATAGAAGGATTTATCCTTTGCTTCAAAATAGACTTCAGTTTCGGCAATGATCTCCTCATTCGAGCCAAATTTTTTTTCCTGGAGCATTTTTTTGAGATCAGCAAAGAGCCAGTAGTCGCTGAAGGTTAAATCTGGCGAATACGGGGGTCAGAGAAGCAAATCAAAGCCCAATTCGTTCAATTTTGCCATTGTTTTCATGGACTTTTGGCATGGTGCATTGTCTTGGTGAAAAAGGATTTTTTTCTTCTTCATGTGCGGTCGTTTTGCTGCGATCTCCTCCTTCAAACGTACCAACAAGTCAATATAATAATCACTGTTGATCAATTTACCTTTTTCCAGGTAGTCAATGAAAATCACGCCATGTGTATCCCAAAAAACAGACGCCATGACTTTGCCAGCAGACTACTGCGTTTTTGGACGCTTTGGGCGGCTTTCGCCAGCCATGCGCCACTCAGATGATTGCCGATTCGACTCCGGAGTGAAATAATGTATCCATGTTTCATCCATGGTCACGTATCGACGCGCGAAATCCTTTTTATTGCGAGTAAATAGCGATAAACAGCTCTCTGAATCGTCGACTCGTTGCTGTTTTTGTTCCACTGAAAGCAATCGCGGCACCCACTTGGAAAAAACCTTTTTCATGCTCAATTTTTCATGAAGGATTGTAAATACGCTTCCAGATGATATCTGTGTCATTTCTGCAATCTCACGGACCTTCACTTTGCGATTTTTCATTACAATTTTTAATACTTCACTCACATTTTGCTGTGTAACGGCTTCCAATGGCCTACCCGAACGTTCCGCATCGTTTGTGTCCGTACGACCACGTTCAAACTCAGCATACCAACGACAAATTGTTGGTTTGGATGGAGAGGAGTCCGGGTACTGTTTTTTAAGCCATTGCTGGGCTTCTACGGTGTTTTTACCCATTAAAAAACAATGTTTCATGAACACGCGAAACTCGCTTTTTTCCATTTTTCAAACAAATTACAAAGTGACTTTACTCTAACCTTGATAACTCTGCTGTCTGTGATCCGATCGACGTGAAATTTTTACACGTTTCATGTAAAGGTTCGCACTCTATGGAAACGTGGCCAGTTTGGTACTACTAGCACCATCTCTGGGTTAGTTCCGGGACTTATTGAACGATGTGTTAATAAGGCAACTGATGGAAATAAAAATGTTGAAGAAAGAAAAAAAATTAATGTATCAGACTGCGAATCGGACAACGATGACATTGAAATACCGAATATTATATTAAGCGTGGAATCTAAATCTTGTGCTAAAGTTAATATAGTTTAAACTTTTGTTTACTTTAAGTTTCAAAAATATTTATTGTTCGAAAACCTGACGACTATGCAGGTACAAATCATAACTTTTATTATAAATTATTATCAATTTATTATATTTTTTTTTAATTTAATAAGTTAAAAATTAAAAAGTTTATTATAAAAAAATAAAAGTGTATGATAATTATATAATAATGATAAAAACATACAAAAAAAAAAATAAAATAAAATAATTTCATAACATTGAATTAAACATTGAAATGTGTGAATATTAAATTAAAATTATTTGTTTATTTTTTTTAATTTGTTTATTTTATTATTTTTTGAAAATAAAATAACATTTGATATCAATCTAATTACCATGAACCGATGTGAATATTTTTTTTATCATTTTCAACTACAATAAGAAAAGTACTATAATTTTTTTCGATGTACTATCATTTTACGGCCCTGGTACGATAATTCGGTTTGTTAAGGTTGGGAACACTGCATACACAAGGGAATCATTGACATTGCCGCATCTGAATCAATTTCCATTTGCATATCGATACCGTTTATTGTTACTTTCATAAACTGGGGCTTCACACGCGTTTTTCCCGTAACATATATTTTCATATGAAGAAAATCACGTTTATTTGTTACAAACATATTATTTATCTCTTCTGCAATACTATCTTCATTGTCACTATATTTTTCACGCTCGTTAACATAACCTACACGTGGTTTTTGTTCATTTACATTCTTATTTCTATTACCTGCTTCATTCAAATTGATTATTGCACATTACTTTCAAATACCCCTGACGACCACACGTATTGCACCTACACTTATTATACCTGCACATACGCGCGACGTTATTGAATTTACCGCAACAATAACATTGTACACTCATTGTTTTCTATCTAAAAAAAGAAGTTAAAAATCTAAGGATTGTGAAGTTGAATTTAGAGAAAATTCGTGTTAGCGAAAGCAAGTAAAGATCGCGTTCGAACCGTTTGCGCCTGTATCTCTCGAAAAACTAACTCATTAAGTATTTTCGTCGTCGTGAAGTTTTGATCTGCTCAATTTCCTGCTAATGGGTCATTAGCTTGCATTACATTTATTTTTCAATATATAAGACATCGGTGAAAACACGCGAAGGATTAAGTGGATCCCTTGAAGCGCCCATGAACGCAATAAGTCGTTTAAGGAAAAATAAAAATTTATTTTTATATCGATTTTGTGGTTTGATCGAACAACTTAACTTTATTAACATTAATTTCGATTCAAAATAGCCTCGATTTCGAAACGAGAACGTATTCATTTCTTCGAATGCAAAAAGAATGTCACTGACAACACACTTTAAGTGATGTTCAAAGGATTTGACGATTGCTTTCCAGAAACCTTTGAAGAAACCTTAGATAGATAATAGGGGATTAGATAGATAAAGGAGGATTAAAATGCTAATTTATGTTTTTGTTTAGCACGTAATTATTTATTTGTTTTTCAAGAATTCAAAAAAATATCATTGTGAAAATTTAACGCAAGACAAAAACTCTTTTAATTTCAAAAGTTCGTCAACCACTGCATTTATAGTTTTTGGCCAGACCTCTTCAGGCTGTTTTTTTGAAATTCGGCAGAGTATTAACCCCACGAAAGCATATCCGCACCAATATCTCGCATTCGGATATGACGCCATTCTATTTAATTTTTTCATTCTTATATTTCAGCGACGCGATTAGCTTCAAAGATTTTCAGAACACTTGGCGATTTTTTCAGCCAGTGTAACACAATGCAGAAAAAAAATTATTTTATTAATTTCAAAATTGAAAACCTATCGGACCTCTCGAAAGAATCTCGCAAGCTTTAGCTTCCCGCGAAGTTCAAGCCGCAGTAAAGTAATAATTTTAATAAGAGCTAGTTGAGATTTAGCGCAAAGCAATTAAGTAAATACATTGTATTTTTATGCTATTAAAATTATAAATTATAAATTGTATTTATAAATCGAGCAAATGTACAAGCACGCATCATATTTTATTATATTCGTGTCAAATGTTAAAAAATTGTACTCTGGAAAATAGGACTGATTAGTAAGCCATGGTTTAAAGAAATTCCCTTTTAAGTCTTTGCATTTGCGTCAAACTACGCGAACCTTCGTCGTTGTACTAGATGCTTTAATTACAGCGTGATGCGGCATATAATAGCCTTCGCCCGTCTTGAAATTAACCAGCGACATATGTCCTGACGCTATGTATTCGCTCATTTCCCTTCACACTCGAACTTAAGCGACTGTTTGAACTTAACTTCCTTTGTAATGAATAAAATCAGCGTAACGCATTCGATCGTGAGTTACCGAAATTGCTGTTGTACGAAAGGGTAAACGTACGTCGTACCATCCTGTTGCGTCGCACATGGTGCTCTGCGCGAAATGAAACTCGCATAGTGCTTCTTCTTCTAATTTTGCTTTTCTTTTCGCTAATAGTTTCGATCACTCATAAATCGGTTAGATTATTGAACAATAAATAAAATTTTTGTTTTCGTTTCATAAACGTTTTCTAAACCACCTACAATCACCTACCCGAGCTATGTCTTCTGTACAAAGAGATCGCATCTATCTTGAGATAAATTTATTGCCTGATTGTAAACATAGAAAGTGTAGCTCCTGAATCTATAAGAATACCTATTGGTTACGGCATATAAAATTGGGAATCAGCGAGTTTTAAATTAGGAGGAATTGCGACCTTTTCATGCTGAAATGGTTCGTCAGATACAAAGTTGGCGATGCTGAAAACTATCAAAATACTAAGAGTTTTCTTGAAATCACTATGTGAAAACGGAATATTCATCTTCACTTTTATTGTTTCTTGCAAGCGTCGTTAGTCTCCTGTTCGTGCCAACCGAATCAGAACACGCTCACATTGGTCATCTTAATCTACGTACGAAATCTTTGGTTATCAAATGTGCGATCACGCAGGTGTCAAAAAAAGCGCTTGCTTTTACAAATTTACCAGATGAATTTCTAATGCGTTTAATCCTTTGCACTCGAAGTTATTTCCGCGCGGATTAATCAGCAATATCAGGCAGTGCTAAGGAACGAACTTCAAAGAACAAGACCACATAAACATAAACAAGATATCATGAGATAAGAAAACATAAATAGTTATCGCCACGCATCGAATTTCCACACCAAACAAAGTGGTAAGCGTGAGTAACCTCTCGAGTACCAAAGGTTAATAGCGCTCATTATAAGATGCGAACTTATTGTGGGTACTGCATTTAATGAAATGGCAGAGAGTCAAGTTAAATTTGCCTTACTTTCAGAATTGTTTTTGTCATATTTTGAATTATTATTATCACCGTTGTTTAAAAATGACACAGCCGGATTTAAAAAATGAGGTGATGTATGTTGAAATCTACTGTAATTTTTACAACGTAAAGACGGACACTCTCTCTTGTAAACTCGCAAACAATTTTCACATAAACTTTTTTTCTTTTACAAATTTCTAACGTTTCAAAATGGTCCGTTTTTAGAAAGTCGGACAAGCAGACAGATTATGCGTGCCTTTACAACAAACATAACCCTTTAACGCGCTATTGTAAACGGTAACGAGTACCTGCAATCCGCTGTTATCTATTCGAATTTTATACGACTGAAACTCTTGCCAGACGTTCCATCGTTTTTGGCCTTAGCTCTATATAAAACGCGAAGCTTCTTGCTTATGAGTAAGAATGCAAAAATTCGTCTTGGAAACAAATTAATATATTTCTTCAAAAATAGAAAGCGTATGTAAATTAAGCGACTTCTCTCATTCCTCATCAGCTTCGAATGGCAACGATCTTTACATTAGACAAACGTGTATTTAAATTGGAAATATTTTCAAGCATAGCAAGGTATTATCTCATATCGTCTGCGACTCCAGATAATCCTTTAAATTTATTATAGAATTACTCAGTAAATCGAGAATTGCATCAAAATGTTTGAGTCTTTTAATTACGAGAATTTATCTAAATCGGTTGTATCGGCCCCGAGAATATATTATCGTTAAGAAAGTAATCGAGATTTCCATCAAACATCGGCAGCTTGGCAACCGGAAACTTGTCACGGTGCTATTTTTCGACGAATGTTGTATTCATTAAGGTAGCGTTTGCTTGTGAAGTAGAAACTTGCGCGTTTACCCATCTATCGATTTTACTGTCAAGTTCGTAACATCTATCTAGAAGTTCCGTCATTTCACTCGTACAATCGGTTTCCGACTTCAACAACTCGTCGTTAAACTCTTTGTACGCACGAAGTAACTCGGTCACGCTTTGCAGTCCCATTTTTAGATTCACATTATCTAGTCAGTTTTGCGCTAAACCGTTTTTTAAATTAGTAAATTGTACGAAGGTGATCTGAAAAGTTTCCGACCTCAACATGAAGATAGCAGCACTCGTCAATAAAAGCTAGCGAATTTCGTTGTTCATCCGTTGACAGTTGCTCACCAAAGTTTCAGCCATTTTGGATGCGCAGTTTTTAGTTGACAGTCGTTTGAGTGAGTCGATGTGAGTGTTGTTGTGAAAATGGACAAAATTGAGTATCGAGCTGTCATTAAATTTTTGTTTTTGAAAGGCAATACGCCTACTCAAATCAAAAATAAGTTGAACTCTGTGTAGAAGGACTCTGCACCATCATTTACCACAGTGAAATTTTGGGCAGCTAAAATCAAACGTGGCCGTGAGAGCTTGGAAGACGATGAACGTTCGGGACATCCAAAAACTGCAACCACTGACGATAACATCGCCAAAGTTCACCAAATGGTGCTAGACGACCGCCGAATTGAAGTGAGAGAGATAGCAGAGGTTATGAACATGTCCAAAGAACGTGTTTGCTACATAATAAATCAAGATTTAGGCATGAGAAAGCTGTCCGCACGTTGGGTGCCACGTTTGCTCACGTTAGACCAAAAACGTGTTCCAATGAACATTTTCAATGCTCTATTGGCGCAGTTTAGGCGCAATAAATCCGAGTTTTGGCGCCGATTAATTACTGTAGATGGAACTTGGATACACCATTATACGGCCGAAACAAAAATACAGTCAAAACAGTGGACTGCAACGGGGGAACCGGCTCCAAAAAAAGCAAAAACTGTTTTCTTGGCTGGGAAAGTGATGGCGACTATTTTTTTGGGATAGTCATGGAGTTATTTTAATCGATTATCTTCAAAAAGGAAAAATCATTACAGGAGCATACTACGCATCATTACTTGACAAGCTGAAGGCAGAACTTGCGGAAAAACGTCCACATTGGCAGAAAGGGAAAATCCTGTTTCACCAAGACAACGAGCCGTCTCACACCTCAGCGGTTGCCATGGCGAAAATCCACGAATTATGGTTTCAGCTGCTTGGCCATCCACCTTACTCACCAGACCTAGCCCCAAGCGACTTCTTTTTGTTCCCTCATCTGAAAATTGCACTCGGAGGACAGTTATTTTCATCAAATAAGGAGGTAATCACCTTCGTGAACAGTCATTTTGCAGAGAAAAACGCCGAGTACTATTTGGATGTGTTAAAGAGATGGGAGCATTGCTGGGAGAAGTGTGTAGAATTGCAAGGAGACTATGTTGAGAAATAAAAAAAAAAATTAAGAAAAAATGTCTTGTATCTGTGTTAGGTCGGAAACTTTTCAGATCACCCTCGTATTTGAGCGTTGCGTGTTTTTGACCGATGAACTCAACACAATCTATTATTAATTACGATAAAAGAGATTCTTTTTTTTTTTAAAAAAAAGATTTATATGTAAGTATATTAAATATTATATTTACTATATATTAAATAATGTAATTTAAAAAATATTGTAAAGAATCAATCGTATTGAAAATCTAATAAACGAACAACGACTTGATTTTATTGTGTAATTAATAACACGTTGATAAAATTTAAAATTAAACAAATTTATTAAACATAAAACGTAAAGTAAAATTATTAATATGAAAATACTTAATATTTCGGATGAAAAAAATCTCTATTTTAATTAAGAATTAACTCAAAATTATTAAACCGTTTAAAAGGGATTTTGACGTCTGCAGCGTGTGGCAGTCAGATCGAGTGGCACCCTCCTCGTTCGTTTGATTTTCGTTGTTGAGTGAGTTTGTTTATGGTTATGCAGAGTAGCTTTCTGCTTGAAAGCTACAAACTATTACTCGAACAAACTGTCGCTCCTGGGCGAGTTAGTGGATGTTGGGTATAACCCCAACAATCACCATAATGTTGAGCGGCGCATGTTTCCTATTATTTTATTTCTTTGCAGATTCGCATGCCTTATTAATAATTAGTAACCAACTATTAAATCTTGGTACCACAGATATTTATTTTTTTCAAAAATGAGAAATAAATATATTGCAAATAAAATAATTTAAATGTTCTCATTAAATACGAGCGCTAACGCTTAGATATCTGCGCGTGCGCAGTATAACAATTTGTGGACAATTTTTCAAAAATTTTTTTTTTGTTAAATTAAAAGAATTAGATCTAATAATGGATTTGAAGGCATTTTTTTATTTAAATAATTTTATGATAAAATCATTTTTAATCTATATAATCGGTAAATATAAGTTAAAATATTAACAAATTTTCCTTGGAAACATCAAACTGGAAGAAAATAAAATAACGGTACCATCAGATAGAGGAAATAAAAATACATTGATTTATATTTTTCTATCTCGAAAAACGTACTTCTGTAGGCTGAATTGGAAGTAGTCTCATTCGCCCATTTAGAAATGTCCTATAAACAACTATTGTTTTTATTGATAGTATACAACCGTGTTCTGCACCTACGAAACGAGAAAAACAACTTTCCTATTCCCAAAATTTAAAAATAATTCAATGAATAAAAAAGTTTATTTTACTAGCAGTAAATCAAATAATATATTTAAAAATGAATCTAGAAGTAATAAAAATTCAAGTGAAATATTGGCAATTTTAAATTCTATTGGAATTATTAATATTACTACATTCGAATTGAAAACTTTTATGAAAGGTAAATACATTAATTTATCGATTTTTAATTTTTTATCAATAAATTAATTTTACTTTTCATATAAATAAAAATTGAACGTTTAATTTTAATTTTTTGAAAATAATTATAACTAGAAAATAATAAATTGAATTAGGATATCTCAAATAATTTCAAGTTTTATATGAAATAATCTAAAAATAAATTTAAAAATTTTAATGTAAATCACGATAAAAGTTAGAAATACTTCATAAAATTTAATAATAAAAATTATTTTTTACACGAGTATAAAAAACTAAATAGTTGACAATGAAAATTAATACAAATACAAGCAATTTTGATATAAAAATGTATTAGTTAATGTAAATAAGTATATTTATAATAACTATAAGTTTTATTCTTTATAAAATTATAAAGCTTTTAATTTTTTATTTTGACTTTGTTCTCAGTTATAGTTTTCATAATATAAGCCCTAGAAAATATTCTGGATTTTGTATTTTATGTTTGATAAATAAAATATATTGTTATTTATTTCTTTTAAGAAAAAAGATAACTAATTCTAATAAAAATATACATCTAAAAATAGATTAATGTTTAAAAAATATGTTATCTTAGAAAAGGTAAATAAAAAAGAAAAAATTGTCTTAAATATACAATCAGAAGCTTTATAACATTCATTTACAATTTTAAAATTTGTTATCGTATTTATACCTAAATCTTGGAATTGGTTAAAGCATAATTTATACCATCATTAAATAATAGTTTACTGAATAGCAAAATCGAAAAAACTAAATAGAAAATGGGTATCTTTGAAGACACTTTTTTACAATTTTCAGAAAAAATTACTAATATGGAGAATTTGATTCTGTACCCTCTAGATTTCTTATCAAAATTAGTAGTTTTGTGAAACAATATAATTTTTTGTTTAATATTTGCTTAATTTATATTTTAAATAATAAGTACACAAGTGTAGTATAAATATTTATTTAAAATCTTTATTTTAGTTTCTTAGAAGACAATTTAAAACAATCAAAAAAGAAAAATAAATTAAATCATTGTATCTCAAAAGAAAATAAGACATAGTCTTTGATTTTACGATTACAAAGTTTTAATATCCAGATTTGACACAGATACTATATTAAAACCATAGATGAAAAGAGAGATCGCAAGAGGCAATATAAAGAAGTGTGGCAAGTCTTTCGCGCAAGAAAGTGCTGCCTCTTACGGACGAGCGGTCGAACTATATACAAGTAGCTGTTCGAGCAAATAGGGAGGGGAGAGCATATACACAAGTTCGGTGTAAACGTACTTACCGAATTTATATGTACACAAGTTCGGTGCAAACGTTTCTAATAAATGATTTAAGATTGATGGAACCGAGTGTTTATATTTTACTGACTGAAATAAAAATTTAATTTAAAAAATTAGAATATATAGCATTATATATTTTATTACTTCTTATATTACATTTGAAATTTATTAACTAATAAATGTTTACAACAATATATTTGGTGTTTTAAAATTAAAACATTTATTCATATTGATTCCATATATTTTTCCTTTCTCAATTTCTATACAGATCTTTCTAAAAAATATACAGCTCTTATTTTATTTAAATATTGTATAATAATAAAGAATATATAAATAAAATTAAAAATTTTAATATATATATATATATATATAACAATGTGTAAAGTTTGATTCCAAAACTAATAAAAGTGTATATTTTAAAAATATTTATATTTCATTTAATTTACATCATAATAATACTGCATCTTAATCTAAATTTTAAAATGAAAAAATAGAACATAAAATATTTTTATTTATAGTCTTTTTTTTACTTAAATTTGCTTTAGCTAGCTCTTTAGAATCAGATTCTTTTTTAAATGCACTGTTTTTTATTACTCTTTAAATCGTTTTTTTTTACTACAGATATTTTTCCAATAGATACATAAAACTTGAAAACTACTATTTTTGAACATGAAACATTGTCCACGGTAACTCCTTCAATATAATTAATTTCTTTAATATTTTATTTATCTATTTAATTAATTAGATCGCAATCATTTTCTTTGTCAGCAGACTTTACTTTTCATTCACAAAAATAATATCATTTTTTTTATCAACTTCGATTCTTGATACGGTTTCTTGTTTTATTGTACAGCAGCACTGGGTATTTATACAATATAATTATCATTGAATATTCGTTATTAATTTATTTAATAATTTTATTTACATACATTACATGTTTTTCATCAGAAAAAATAGTTTCAAAAAAAAAAATTTTTTTAATTTCTCATACTGCAGAACTTTAACGCTGGTGCTTGCGTGTAATGGAGGTAAAATATTATCGTAACTTATGCCTTAACCGATTGACCCAAATTCGACATAGTTAGCCGATGCAAAACCTTATATAAAAGTTATAACCTACAGTGAGCTTTTAAATCCATAATATTCTCATGAGTTTTTAAAATGCAAAAAAGATCTTTATTTGATATTTTTTATAGTATAATATTTAATAACATTAAAACTTTCGCAATTGGGAAAAGCGAAACAGAAATAAAGAAAACAACGATTATTTAAGCTTGTGCTCATTACTACACAGATGTTATGCGTGTGGCAAATTTCTTTTACAAGCTTTGCGATTGCTACGTATAAGTAAGTTTGTATAAGTCAAAAAATTAAAGCCAATTGATTACAAAAAGCGGAAGAATCTATTTTACTTTTCGATGAATCTGTCATTTACACGTAAATCACAATCAAAAAATATTATTAAAGTAAAGTCTGTTGACGAAGAAAATGATTACGATCTAATTAATTAAATGGATATTAAAGAATAAAAATTAATATAATAAAAATAAAATAGTAAAGAAACTAATCATATTGAAGAAGTTACAGTGGACAATGCTTCACGTTCAAAAATAGTAATCAAGTTTCATGTATCTATTGGAAAAATATCTGTAGTAAAAAAAAACGAATTAAAGAGTAATAAAAAAAAGTGCATTTAAAAAAAAATCTGATTCTAGAGAGCTAGCTAAAGCAAATTTAAGTGAAAAACAAAACTATAAATAAAAATATTTTATGTTCTATTTTTTCATTTTGAAATTTAGATTAAGATGCAGTATTATTATGATGTAAATTAAATGAAATATAAATATTTTTAAAACATACACTTCTATTAGTTTTGGAATCAAACTTTACACATTGTTATACATACACAGCGTGTCCCATGGAAAACAGAACTTTTTCAAAACATCGATTTATATTGGCGCCACCTATTGGTGGATGTTAGCAATTAAAAGGTCTATTCTTAACTGACATCCTGTCGAAATTGTATGACATTTAGTTCAATGGAAACCAAAATATCGCGCTCAAAGTGACAGTGTGTTTGTGGCATCGGTCGAAAAATGAACTTCGAACAAAGAGCAAATAACATATTAAGTTCTGTTTTAAACTCGGTAAATCCTTTACTGAGACGCATAATTTGCTGAAACAAGTTTATATCGATAATTGTCTATCCCGTACCAGAGTGTATGAGTGGTATAAGCGGTTCCAGGAAGGTCGTGAAGACATTCAAGACGACGAACATCCAGGTCCTTCGAATACCGTGGTTACTTAAAGTAACATTGAAAAAAATGAGCCAAAATCTTCATTGCGATACATGGAAATGGAATTGAATATGTCCAAAAATTCAATTCATCGCATTTTGACCGATCATTTGAATCTACGGAAGGTGTGTGCACGCTTTGTTCCACACAAATTGACCGACTACGAAAAATTGCTCCGAATTCAACATTGTAAGGATTTGATTAAAGAGTCAAAAAAGGACCCAAACTTAAAATATTCAATTGTGACTGGTGATGAGACATGGTGTTTTCAATATGATCCCGAAACCAAGCGTCAAAGTGCTGAATGGAAGCATCCAACCGAGCCCAATCCGAAAAAAAGTCGTCTTGAAAAGTCAAAAGTGAAGACAATGTTGATTTGTTTCTACGATTCGGAGGGTATTATTCATCGTGAATTCGTTCCACCTGGTCAAACAATTACTGCTGTGTTTTATCTTGGTGTTATGAAGCGTTTGCTCAGCCGTATCCGTCGTGTGCGGCCACAATACCGTGAAAAAGGGAGCTAGCGTTTGTTGCATGATAATGCCCCGTCTCATCGATCGAACTTAAACACAAATTTTTTGATCAAAAATTCCATTTTAACCATCAACCATTCATTGTACTCGCCGGATTTGGCTCCGTGCGACTTCTACTTGTTCTCTAAATTGCACTTGCCTATAAAAGGAAAACGTTATGCCGACGTAGAGGCCATCCAAAGAGCGACGACCGACATACTAAAGTCGATGGATAAAAATGATCTCAAAAACTCATTCGATATGTTAATTGATCGTGCAAAACGTTGTATTGATGCAGAAGGAGACTATTTTGAATAAAATAAATGAGATTTGCCGGAATATTGAGTTTTTGTCTTTATTTTGAAAAAGTTCCGTTTTCCATGGAACACACTGTATATATATATATATATATATATATATATATATATATATATATATATATATATATATATATACAAGGGTGGTCTGAAAAGTTTCCGATCTCAACGTCAAGATAGCAGCACTTGTCAATAAAAGCTAGCGAATTTCGTTGCTCATCTGTTGACAGTTGCTCACCAAAGTTTTAGCCATTTTCGATGCGCAATTGTTAGTTGACAGTCGTTTGAGTGAGTCGATGTGAGTGTTGTTGTGAAAATGGACAAAATTGAGTATCGAGCTGTCATTAAATTTTTGTTTCTGAAAAGCAATACGCCTACGCAAATCAAAAATGAGTTGAACTCTGTGTATGGGGACTCTGCACCATCATTTACCACAGTGAAATTTTGGGCAGCTGAAATCAAACGTAGCCGTGAGAGCTTGGGAGACGATGAACATTCGGGACGTCCAAAAACTGCAACTACTGACGATAACATCGCCAAAGTTCACCAAATGGTGCTAGACGACCGCCAAATTAAAGTGACAGAGATAGCAGAGGTTATGAACATGTCCTAAAAACGTGTTTGCTACATATTAAATTAAGATTTAGGCATGAGAAAGCTGTCCGCACGTTGGGTGCCGCGTTTGCTCACGTTAGACCAAAAACGTGTTCCAATGAACATTTTCAACGCTCTATTGGCGCAGTTGAGGCGCAATAAATTGAACCGCCATTTTCCCTTCGTTTTAACAACAATCAGGTTTTTACCGTGCTACAAGTTTTGAACAATTTTTGCATTTAGAAGCTGGAAAGACATAATCGAAATTTTTTTGCGATTCGTTTCATCGTATTATAAACTTTTATCAAAAACTTGTATTTATTATTTAACAAACTTCTGCTTCTAAGAAAAATGTGTGAAACTTGTCTCATAACTATAGCGAAAATATGCGACGACGAATTCCACGACAACTACAACCATGGCAAAAATTCAAGCGACTAAGGTCAGATTTCCGAGAATCACGGTATTCAAAATATTTTTTGAATTATAGACCCATTTCAATTATGAGATCTATAGTATTAGCAGAATTATGTAGACTATTAAGGCTGAGAAAATCACAAATATTTGTATGCAATTTACTGTAACTAAACGACATGGATTTGTAAAGGATAAATCTACAATAACAAATTTAATATTATACAGTGATTAAATTGCACAGGCTCTTAGCAAGTATAAGCAAATAGTTTCTCTTCACCTTGATTTCAGTTTAGTTTTTGGTTCTAAAATTACAACATTCTTATTTTTAAACTCTTTGAATATATTGTACAAAAGTAAAAAAATAGTATTAAAGGAAAACCGTTAAAATGGATTGAATCATACCTATCTGACAAAACTTATAGTTAGACTTAAGGGTAATTTGTCAAATACTTTTGTTAGCAAATGTGGGCTTTCACAAGGCCATTAGTAAATATAACAATAAAAATGAAGATAAATTTAAAGATATATATATATATATATATATATCAGGAGTACAAATTAATTCGGTCCAACTTCTTGCGGTCAAAAATGCATTTATTTCAAAATAAAAATTAAAAGATCAATTAAAGTATTGCCCATCGCTAGTTACTATTTTTTCCCACCTCTCAGGTAATTTTCGAATTCCATCTCGAAAAAATGTCTCGTCTTTTGAGATGATCCAAGTTAGGAGCTAATTTTTGATTTCCGTGAAAGAAGTGAACCGACGACCTGCCAGATCGTGCTGCATCCCTCGGAACAACCAGTAATCAGAAGGAGCTATGTCCGGAGAATTCGGTGAATGCGGCAAAATATCTCACTTGAGCATTTCCAAATATTTTTTCACGACTTTTGCGACATGAGGACGAACATTATCATGCAGAAAAATAACTTTGTCATGTCTTTCCTTGTATTCCGGCCGTTTTTCTCGTAATGCGCGGCTCAAACGAATCGATTGCAGCTTATACCGATCGGCCGTTGGTATCGCCAGATTTTAGCAGCTCATAGTACACAACACCCTTTTGGTCCCACCAGATACACAACATGATCTTCGAACCGTGAATATTCGGCTTTAGTGTTAATGTTGAGGTTGATGACAACGATTGACCAATGTGACGGGGAGTCCGTCATAAGTCGTCGACGAAGAATGTAATGTTTACATTCTTGCTCAACTGTCGCCGGGTTGCTGGTTAGGGAAAGCCGTTTAGAAGGATTTTTGGAAAACCGGCAACGTTCGAAAATTACGCGATTTTCGAATTCGCGACGACGATCGGTGGGGAATTAGGAAGCCGCGAGGAAAGGGGAGAGGAGAGAGAGCACAACAGTTAGTCTAGCTGTGCGCTCCCGCGGAGTAAGTAGTTTTTCCACGCTTCACGCGAAAGTGAAGAGTGATCTTTTTGTGACAGGGAGGAGAGGGAGCGTCGTGAGTGAGTGAAGCCAGGGAAGAGGTGTGTGAGAGAGGGAGAGAGTGAAGAAGCAGAAGTTGAGTATGCAGCCAGAGGAAGAGGAATGACGAAGGAGAAGCGCAGCGTAGCAGAGAGCCGGGGGACGGGGAAATCAAGAGTCAGCGGGAGGCAAATGGTGTTTGCCACCGCGACTTCAGAAGTTGAGGGTGAGGCGGAGATAGGCAGCATCCAGGTGAACTCGCAGCGAGGTCCGGCAGCCCTTCTTCAGAGGGAGAGCCGCAGGAGCCAGGTGCAGCGGTGTCGAAGGAAGCTGCCGGGAGCTCAACGGCGGACGAGCTTCGTAAACCGTAAAGGTAAGTGTACTCACTTATTCGCGCGAAATAGAAAGCTAGATAGAGAGAGAGCGAGAGTGTGTGTTGACGGGTTTGCGGTAAGGGTGGCGAGGGATGGCCACTTTCCTGCCCTGTGGAAGCGATAGGCCTCCGTCGGCTGGGAGACAGTCGTGGGCGGCCGGCCTGCATCATCGCGTCATTAAGAGCGGAAGAGAGAGAGTGAGAGAAATTAAAACATTAGTTCTGCAAGAGAGAGGCAGTCGGCCCACTCGCGCGACGAAGATACGCACAAAAAGGAAGGGCCGATTGCCAGCCTAGAGAGAGAGAGAGAGAGTTGAGTGCGCTCTCACTAAGTGCACCCGGCACTTATAGCGAAAGCGCGTGTGTTCGAACTTAGTAGATTTTACGGCTCGTTCGAACTTAGTTGATTTTTCGACTTGTTCGGACTCAGCCGATTTTCCGGTTGATTCGGACTTCGTCTATTTTTCGACTGATTTGGACTTAGTCATTTCTCGGTCGAGTGGACTAAGTCGAAATCTTGCACGTTTGAACTTAGTCGATTTCTCGACTAGTTTAGACTTAGCCGTTTTTCGACCGAAGGGACTTTGTCTGATTTCGTGAATTCGGACTTAATCATTGTTTTTTTTTTTGTTTTTTTGACTGAGTGGACTTTGTCGAAATTTTGTACGTTTGAACTTAGTCGATTTCTCGACTAGTTTGGACTTAGTCATTTTTCGGCCAAGGGAACTTTGTCGGATTTTGTAAATTCGGACTTAGTCATTATTTCGACTGAGTGGACTTGGCCAAAATTTTGCACGTTCGGACTTAGTAGATTTCTCGACTGATTTGAACTAAGTTTCTAGTCAGGAGGGGGGGGGGGGTGTTAAGGAGAGTTGGCGGTTAGTTTTTTTTTTGTTTTTTTTTTTTGTTTTTTTTCTTCTTCTCTCGCTTGCTGCAGGGCACTAAGATCGCTAATTACGAACAATCGATGATTCGTATGCTGAGCAGGTCTTGGGCGGCCCGCCAAGCGAGACGAGAGATCGGTGCTCTTCTGGTTGAGGACGTCATCCGACGGCTGGAAAAGCGCGGACTTAGGACGAGGGGAGAAGATTTGGAGTTGCGCGAGCGACTTCTTAAGGCGATTGTACGTGATAATAATTCGAGCGTGTCGGTGCCGTGGTAAGATGATTACGACGCCAACCCTGCAGCTCCTCCCGCGCCGATCCCAATGTCGTGTAAACGACTCTGAGAGACCAGGAAGTGGTCCCGAAGAGGGAGTCAAGCAACGCAGAGTACCTCGGAGAATCTCACGAGTGGAGAATAATTCTAGCTGGTGTTCAGCCGAAGACTCAACAACAGCTGAGTTTGCCCGAGCACCCCAAGGAGCACGTACCGCTATACTGTCTGTCAAAAAAGTACCGGGAATTTGAAATTAAAACAACATTTTACGTTTAATAATCAAAATTTATTGGGTCGCCTTCAAAATAGGCTCCATTTGCTCCGATACATATATGCCAACGGCACTTCCAATCATCGAAACATTTCTTATAGGCGTTTTCCGGGATGGCCTTCAGCTCGCGCGCCGAATTTTGTTTTACAGGTTCAATCGACTGAAAACAGGTGCCACAGAGCGGCAATTTAAGTTTTGGGAAGAGGAAGAAGTCACAGGAAGCCAAATCCAGCAAATACGGTGGTTTTTCAAGCGTGTTCATTGAGTTTTTGGCGAAAAAGTCGGTCACAATCGTAGCTCAGTGAGACGGCGCGTTATCGTCGTGCAAAATCTACGAGTTGTTTGCCCACAAATTTGGCCGCTTCTTACGGATACACTCACGCGAACGTTTCATAACGCCTAGGTAATACTCTTTGTTTACCGTCTGACCCTCTAGAACGAATTCGTAGTGCACCACGCCACGGATATCGAAGAAAACAATGAGCATCACCTTCACTTTTGAGCGACTTTGGCGTGGTTTTTTCGGTTTCGGCTCGTCTTCTCTAACCCATTCCGATGCTTGCTGGCTTGTTTGCATATCGTACTCGTACACCCACGTTTCGTCACCAGTTATGATGCATTCCATGAATGCGAGATCGGAATTGGCGCGATCCAGCATGTCCAAAGCGACCTGTTCGCGATAGCGTTTTTGAAGAAAATTAAGCTCTTTTGGAACGAGTCTTGCGGCCACCTTTCCCATGCCCAAAATATCAATTAAAATCGTATGTGTGGACTCGTGGGATATCTTAAGTTCATGTGCTATCTCTCTCAAGCTGGTATGACGGTTTTCAAGCACCATTTCCTTAATTTTATCGACGTGATCTGCGGTCGAAGCCGTCGATGGGCGTCCAGAACGAGGCAAGTCTTCGACGACTTTACAACCCTCCTTGAAGGCTTTGTACCACTCATACGCTCGGGTTTTTGATAGTGCTTTATCACCATAAGCCTTTTGCAACATTTTCAATGCATCGGCACACGAAATTTCATTCGCAACACCAAATTTTAGACAAATTCTTTGTTCAACGTAATCACCCATTGTAAAAAATCGGCACGCACTATTGACATTGACTGACTTAACCAGCTACTGTAAACACACTCGTTGACAGATTCCGCTCAATCTTGGCATGGTCATTAAAGACATTTGTACCAACCTAGAAAAAAAAATTTTACCTGCCTAAATTGCCCTGCCAGATTCAAATCGACAATTCCCGGTACTTTTTTGACAGAATGTATGCTCGCGGTGGCGGAGCTGCGGCAGCTCGTCGGGGAAGAGGAGAGATGCGTGGCCGCTCCCGCAGTCAGTCAGAGGAAAGACAACGGGAAGATAGGGGCACAGCGGAGCGTGAGCGGTGCTTGAAGGCGATAAAGCAGTGGGGAGTATCGTTCGCTGGCAGAGACAAGGAGGATTCGTCCGAATTCGTGGCGCTGATGGAAGATTCCCAACGCTTCCATTCCTACAGGTGAAAAGGCGATGCTAAGTGATCTGTCAGTCGTCCTCACTGATGCAGCACGCTTCTGGTACAGGAGAATCAGAGAAGACATCACGACTGGCAGGGATTTCTTCGTTTTCGTGATCAGTACTGTTTTGAGGTCGAGGAAAGAGCAGTGATGAGAGAGTTGGAGAAGCGTACGCAGGGGAAGGGTGAGAGCGTCGCACAATACATAACGTGTTTCTGCGCGATTGCAGCTCATCTGAAAATCCCGCCGCCTATGCCTCAATTGGTAGAGATTGCGTACGAGCAGCTGCAACCCAAGTACCGGTTGTTCATGGCCGCCGCATCGATCCGTAGTTATGATGACATCATAACACACGGGAAACGGTGCGAAAAGAATATGCGCATGAACGAGCGTTTTTCGGATTCGCCTTCGAAAGACAAGTTTGTCGTGCAAGGGGCGGCCTTCACCGGTACTCCGAAGTGCTCCAACAAGATAGCTGAAGTGAGAGAGACGGAAAAGAAGGGGATGTTCTCGTCGGGGCAGCCGGGGAAGTTGAAGAGCCCCAAGGGAACCTCTAAGAAGAAGAAGCGCGGGGGAAAGAGGAAGAATTCGAGTTCCTCGAGTGGTGACGATGCTGCAGCTGTGCAGTGGGCACCAAAGAGTCCCACGCCGCCGCGGAGCTACGCGGTAGTCGCGAGAAGCTTGCCAGCATCCAAGCCGGCCTTAAAGCAGCTCTCGGCGTCGGTGTCTTGGCAGACACCAGTGAGGATGTCTCAAAAGAGACCCAACTCACCGCCGGGAGGCCCTTTGTCGACGTCTACGGCTACTGTACGGGTCGGCAGCCCGTTCTATGGTGTCTGCTATACGTGTCAGCGGGTGGGACACAGAGCGTCGCTTGGCCCCCAGAGGCGGTGCTTCGCGTGTGGGCATCTTGGCCACTTCATGGCGGAGTGCCCCTCGACCACGAAGGAGCCACTCGAGCGCGGCGAAGTGACCGCTAACTCGTCGCCTGTTACCTGACAGATATGCGAGACGGCGGAAGTTACTGCTCTTACACCGGGCATAGCGTAGTATTTTTTCTTCTTGGGGTTATCATAGAATATCCATTTTTCATCCCCAGTAATAATTCTATGTAAAAAACCCTTTCTTTATTGCCTTTGAATCAGCTACTCGCTACAGAAAAATTGCCTGTCAATGTCTCACGGTTTCAGTTGATAAGGTGCCCAATTGCATTGCTTTTGAATCATTTCCATGGATTTCAATTGTACAGAAAATACTTGTTGAGTCACTTCCAATGATTCTGCAAACTCCTCTTGCGTTTGACTCGGATCTTCATCGAGTAATGCTTCTAATTTTTTGCCTTCGAATTTTTTTGGCTGTCCAGAGCGAGGCTTGTCTTCAACGCTAAAATCTGCATGTTTGAAACGTCGAAATCATTCCCTACAAGATTTATCAGTTGGAGCATTGTCACTATAAACTTCCACAAGCATTCGATGCGCTTCAGCTGCACTTTTCTTCCAATCAAAACAGAAAACTAAAACTTTCCGCAAATGCTGCTTCGTTAACACAAAACTGGATATATCTAACACAGTTGAAAACAAGATTTTTTTATGAAACTCGGAGCAATATAAACTAAATATTATTGACAAAGGTCTATTCTCTCTGTAACTACCGACTTTAGCTGTTACTATTAAATATTCTTAATAGCCAGAGCCATCTTTTGAAAACGGACCGAACTAATTTTTACTACTAATGGGTTTTTATAAGCAAGGTTTTGAATGCCGTTAAGCCGGGTTACTGTGATATAATCCCTATATGCGGGAGACATGTCACTCGCTTCTAAGGGGCCATTTGATGGTAACCGTGCTAATTTTCCAAATACCACCTCATAGGGCGTGTGTTTCGTGCTTTCTTTCATGCTAGTATTATAAATTAGCATGGCTATCTCAGTTCATCTGTTCCATTCATTGACTCTATCAGTGTAATGTTTTAGAAACTCACGGAGTGCATGATGAAATCTTTCCAGTGATCCATTCGACTAGGGATGGTAAACGGTGGTTTTGAGTTTCTTTATTCTAAATCTTTCAGCGATCCTATTCATGAGGTAACTTAAAAAACTTTTTCCTTGGTTTGTTAATATCACCTTAGGTGCTCCGAATAAACAGATGATTTTTTGATTAGTGCGTCAGCAATAGTAGTAGCCAGAGTGTTTTGTAGGGATACAGCTAAACAAAACTTTGATGATTGGCCCTGTATTGTCAACACGTACTTATCCCTTTCTTGAAGTCCTTCAGGGGCCCTACTGTATTCATCGTAATCTTGTCAAAAAGAGTCCTCGGTGCGCCCGAATTTTCTATATATCTATTTTTAACGACGCTAGACGTTTTTTGGTTGAATTTCGCTAATAGCTCTTTTAAGTTTCCCAGGCTATTCCATAAGTTTTCTTTAATCTGTGTGAGGGAAACCGACTGATCTCCTTTCATATACACAGCGTAAAAAGATTTTCTTCCTTTACACTTTTCACGGTGAATTTCTCCGTGACAGTCAAGATTTTCACAACGTTCATCTTGTTATATTAGAACAGCATTTTACCGCCTTCGTCGCAAGAATGTCCGTCTGAGGTCACGAAATAGACTACACAGTATGTCGGAAAAGTTTCCGAACTTATTTTGTAGCGCTTGTACGAGTGGCGCCACCTCTTAGACGACACCGGTACTATGTTGCTACATCCCTCTGGAGGGTCTGAGAATTTTCACCAGTATCCGTTTATTAGTTGCCGAGATAGACGTGCTTGAGTGAACGTGTGTTTAGTACCCCGGTGCAAGCTCTACGATTAGGACAATGCGCTGGATGACAACGCGCCTGCTCATTCTTCGAACATTGTGAAGCGTTATCTCGCCGAAAATCAGATCCCACGCATCAATCACGCCCCATACTTGCCAGATCTGGCTCAAGCCGACTTTTTCCTATTTCCCAAGCTAAAAATGGCCTTGAAAGGACGATTTTTTGAAGATGTACCGAACGTCTCACAGCGATAACTTCAGAGGAGTACCAGAGAGCCTTCGAATCACTCATGGAGCGCTCAAATGACTGTATATCTAAGGAAGGGGACTATGTTTAAAGTTAACTGGAATAAATTTCTTTAGATGTAATTTTCGATTTTTTATTTCTAAAGTTCGGGAACTTTTCCGACATACTGTGTATATTGTCATTTCTAGTATGTATTGGTTCTTTTAATTTCCGTATGAGGCTACAGCTCGTAACTTCATTGTCTTCGAATTCGTCGAGGAATTCCGATTTTTAGTCTGACTTTGATACGGACCTTGCGGGTGTGGCGAAATATTTAGGTTTTGCAGCTTCACAAGTGAGAAAATGCCTTTCGACGTCTCTCGGCTTCAATTCATACGGCACCCAATGTTCTTGCTTCTGGATCATTCCTAACACTTCTAAACGTTTTGAAAACATTGACTAATCTACTTGTAATATTTTTCCAAGTTCAGCTGGCGTCTGACGACGGTCTTGATCAAGTAATTCCTCCAATTCTTTGTCTTAAAATTTTTTCAGTACGCCAAAACGGTTTTTATCCTCAAGTTTAAAATCATTATTTTTGAAGCGTCGAAACCAGTCTTTGCATATCGTACCCGACAGAGCATTGTTATTGTAAGTCTTAACAAGAATTCTGTGTGCTTTAGCTGCAGATTTCTTTTGAATAAAATAGTGCAATAAAATTCCTTGCAAATGCACTGTATTTGACACAAAAGTAGATATTTTCAGAACTAATAAAAATTACTTTGTTAACACTAAAATAAACTATCATACACTGAAATTTAAAGTTAGATCTAGTATTTCCTTGCAGGTGCGTCACCATTCGAAATTCCATGCACGGAGTACTGCTATTGCCATCTTTGAAGAAACAGCGAGAACTTATTCAAGGTGCCATACTTTATTTGCATGTCACTAACTATCTCCTTTTTCATCTCTGATTAGGCACACCGCGCGCAAATCAGTCAAGACGCTTGCCGTCGAATTATATTATCAAATACAATCAACACGCAATAATTATCGCATAATAAAATAATTATCTTAGGTGCAGAGAATCTGAAATTTGGCGTGTCAATGTGTTAGGTGCATGACCTTCCGTACACAACAAAAACATTTCGCTCGCAACTACAGCGAAATTAATATTAACATTATAATAAATATAATATCTTAATTTTTGGGATGCCTTTGGCTCCCGATTTTAAAAATTAAGGAAAGTGCCAGAAATCGCACTAAGAAATGATGCAAAAATAAGAAAAGGAATTACTTGAAATTATATAATAGCGAAATATGGTAAATTAACGCTTGGTGCAAATAGCAACTAAAATTCAGAAATATAATTAGAATTTTACGATAACAATATAAAATTTATTCTTTCAAGATATTTACTAAATCTTGACAAGTTACAAGATTATTATGAACACACTCTCGAACATAGTGTTCTTTAATATCGATCATAGGTCGCAACAGTGTCACTTGTGTGAAAGTTGTCTCTAAAATTTTTTTTAATGAATTGTAAGTAGACATTGATTTCTGACTACAGTAACTTATAGCTACATATTCAGCTTGACAAGTAATTAATTAATATACCGTTGTTTTCTCATTCACCATGCAATTGCATCTGTAAAGAATTTTATTATATATCGACTTGTTATTGAATCTTTATAGTCGCCAAAGCTTGCATTCGAAAACCTTGCAAATCTCTATGACAACCACGATAATACAAAACTAGGTCTTTTATACCTTTAAGATAACAGAACACTCGATTAATTATTCGTTTTTGGATGGAGTAACTTGATGTCCACGTAGAACATTGACTGCATAATTTATATCAGAACTGGCATTTGACAAGTAAAGTAATGTATTAATAACTTTTTTATTTTTTGTATTTTCAGTTGCAGTTAGTTTGTTCTGTTCCATTCGCTATTGATTTTAGTATTGTTCTGCTTTTTCTCTTTCTATCATGCTTTGTGTAGTCAAATAAACTATTATATTCTTTTTTACTGTTCACTTGATACCAAACATTTGATTTATTTCAAATTCAATTACCTAATAAGGCCTTCTATGAATGCCAGAGATGAGTGATTCATTTGATTTAGGATCATAGATATCAATTCACTTATTACCTAAATAAACACTCAATTCCTGATCTGTAAACTGTCTGTTAGATCTTTCGCAAAAATAACATTATTGTAACGTCGGTACACAACCTCCGTTTTTTTTTCCTATGTCAGCCGATGAGTTTTCTCCCTGCTTTTTCTGCCCTCGCTCGACAATGGGAAAGATGCGCGTCGATCGTACCGACCGCCCATATTGATCTACACCCAAGCGCTCCATCACGAAAAAGCCTCCCTCCACAACCTACTTAACGCACTCCCCACTGACCCAGACCGTTGTGAAACCTAAACTAAGCAAGGGCCAAGAGTTTACGAGTTTTCCCGGAATGCAAAAATAGTGCATGCACTTTACTTTAGCAAGAAATGCTAGGCCGAACACGTGCGCGTCAACTCAGCGCCTAAAACAATAAAAATGTCCCATTAATACACTTTTTTCTACACATAATTTTCCCATTTAAAATGTATCTTTTTTTACTCAAACTTTCCCTCCGTAATACACTCCAAAATTATGCAAAGAATAACGAATATTCTGTAAATTATTTTATTGCAATAATTATCGCGTAATGTAACGGTAACCTTCGCTGACCAGTACACCGAACAGGTAGCGCCATAAAATAATAAATAGGTCACTAGAAAAATCTCGGTAAAAAAGTTGTGTAACTGTTTTAACAACGATATATTAAATAATATTTAAACAATATAAGAACTACAATGTTTAACGAAAATAATAGAAACGACGATTTCCAAAAATACCATTCAAGGCATATTTTCAGATATTATGTAAAATAGTTCAATCGAAAAATGTTTATGATCACGAAATAAAAATTTGTTATACAACTAAAACAATAATGCCTTTTTATGAAAATACGAAAAGAAGAAATATTACTATAAAAATTACGTACAAAATATAAAATATTATCATTCATTTAAATTGTTTTATCTATGTTAAATTAAATTTCAAATCTTTTAAATAATTTAAAGTTCTAAAGTAAATTTTTAACAATTACATATTTTTCTTTAACAAAATACCTGCGTAAAACAATTTCTTTTTTTTCTATTTTTATTACCTTGAACGTGCACACTATTAAATAACGAATTTATATCTTTATATTTATGAAAATTAATAGTGCTGCTAACAACTACGAATAGTTTATTTAAGGGGAGAAATACCTTTAGAAATTTCAAAAAATCGATATTTTGTTTCTTACATATTTCGAAAGTACATCTTAAGAATATACTGACCAAAGGATAACTCGAAATATTGAATATTTTCGAAATTATCGCATATAGTGAGATCAAAATATCAAATCATTAAAACTTTTTAAATTTTATGAAAATAATTGCAAATAATTTTTTTACAAAAATGGAAAATTAAATTGACGTGTCTTGGGATTTTTTAAAAATCACCCCTTTAGAGGTGTAACCAACCCCCAAAACAAAATTTTTAAGTCCTCCTAGTCTATTAGGAATATTTTAATGATTCAAACGGCAAAAAACTTGTTATTTGATATAGAAATTTCGTGCATAATAAAATCATTTTTATTTGTTGGATTTCTATTCCATTTGTTTGGATTAATTATATTTTTTATTGTATTTTATGGTACTTCTTTTGTCAAATACAAATAGATTTTAAGATCATTTATCCTATATGACAAAATTAAATTTATTTTTATTTTTACAAAATTAAATCAAAACTACGGATTTAGTTGGAATAATAATATTTACGTGTTATTATAATACATTATTGATTATTCATCAGTAGTTACAGCTACGTAATTTTATTTTTCGAAGTTTTGACAAAATGATGATCTTCATAAAAATGTTTAAAACACAATGATTTTTTACACCAACCACAACGTACAATAGCAATATTTGTTCTACAATAGCCTTCTATTTCGCAGTTTGTACTGCAAGAATCTCTAAAACTAAAATCAACAGAATTATCAAATTCATCAGGTTTTCCATCGATATGACCACTTTTACACCAGGAATATTTAACCCATTAAGTCCCAAAGTGACGAAATTTCATACTTACGTTCGAGCTTAAAAATTTTTATGAAAAAGCCATGAAACGTATTGGAAAATACCTTTTCCTAGTATTTGCAGGTATGCTGAATAGGATGCAATATCTTAAAAAACTCAAAAATTTGATTTTCAATTAATAATTCACAAATTAAAAAAAAAGGCGTTTTTTTGAAGCAAAATTTTTTTCAACTAAAAAATAAAGTAGGAAGACATTTTTTTTTACCGTCGCAAATATGCACAAAAGTGCACAAAATGTTTGAACTTTCCAAATCTATTTGTATTTTTCGTCTACGATTTTTTTGAACAAGATGACGGCCAAAAGGCAAACGCTAAGAAGTGTAGTTTTCGATTTACAGACTTTTTAATAGTTTTTTTCAATTAAATTACATAAATAGTTAATTATTTCAGTGAAAATAAATTTGAATAATTAGTTTTCAATTAAACAAGGAATAATTAGTATAAAAAATATAAAATATTAATTCTAACGTTAAGAAGAATCATTTTATTTTGAGATTTTACGTCTTTTTATCGTAAAATATTAATGAAATAAATAGAATATCATCTTTTTCGAACTTGTTTAAAAAAAATCGTAGACGAAAAATGCAAACAGATTTGGAAACTTCAAATATTTTGTGCACTTCTGTGCATATTTGCGAGGGTAAAAAAAAAATTTCTTCCTACTTGATTTTTTAGTTGAAAAAAAAATTTGCTTCAACAAAACGCATTTTTTTTTTTTAATTTGTGAATTATTAATTGAAAATCAAATTAAGTTTTTTAAGCTATTGCATCGTATTCAGCATACCTGCAAATAGTAGGAAAGGGTATTTTCCAAAACATTACATGGCTTTTTCATAACAATTTTCAAACTCAAACGTAAGTAAAAAATTTCGTCACTTTGGGACTTAATGGGTTAAAGAGATTCGTATATCTCGGTGACGAAAGCTGGTTGTGGACTAAAGATTGAAGTTTAATTATATTATTTCTTAAATGTAAATTCAAATCATAATCCATGAAAATCACGTAATCGGAAAATTGTCGAACAAAGTTCTTCCAGATGCGGAACCCATTTACATCAAGCGGTTGTATTTTTCCTGTTGCTCCTGCTGGTATCTTTTTGATATTAACAATTTTATTTTCTGGCATTGTTTCTTCTACAACTGTATCACAGTGCCCACTCCAAGAATCAAGTAATAGTACAGAGTGATGACCTACATTTGGATAAAATACTTTTGCTTAACCAAATCTTAGAAAAGTCTGTAATTAAAATATAAATGCATGAAATTATTCAGTATCATATTGCATAAAATATTTATCACATTATACATTATCACATTGCATAGAAGTGGTTTAAAATATGCTTACTTGTAGTTAATTTTCCAGATTTAGATGCTTCTACGTATACGTTTTCCGGTCTAAATAAATTAGCTTCTACGTTAGGACCAAACTGATCACTCAGTTATTATAAGACTATAAAAAGTGGTGATAGTAGTTGCCCCGCGGCAGATATAAGTGGTTGTATGGTATAACTGTGTGTTGTTGATAAAACCGACTGTACCAAGCATTGTACTTGTTTTCTCCTCCAACTGCTAATGTCCTTCCAGAATGCATTTCTAATTAGAATCTACTATAAATTCTAAATTCCAATCGTTAGTACACACGATTTGACGTCAGCAACAAATGCATCTGCTTTTGTGTGAAGGTCTATATCACTTTCTAGTATTTTCCTAGTAATAAATTTATTTATTTTTTTTCTATATACTATTCTATAAGCCTTTTGAAAGCGTAATAAGCAACTTCTTGAAGCCTTGAATCGAAAATCTTTAGAGGCAATTTCTTTTTTAGCGCGTAAGGCCCACCGACGTATATCGCGATCATGAATAATTAAACCTCCTTCAACACCAGTTTTAAAATTATCCAATGTATATTGACAAATTCTTGCAACCTCGTCTCTATAGGTGCCGCCTTTATTAATTGTGTGGCTCCAACGTTTCAGTTGACTGGTAGATATCACCTTTTTAAATCTGTTCTTAACAGTTTCAATATTTAAATTTTTCTTTTTGCCACTTCTCCAAAATTCCACGGCTTTTTGTTTATAATCGAAATCTACTTCTTCATTATCTTCTGTACGTTCATTTGTTGGTGCCTGGATAGGATCGGGAAAGTGATGTTGTATTTTATCCTCGTCTATTCTTGAATCATGGTCTTTATACTCTTCATGAAAATCTAGCGTCTCTTCAACAATTATCTGCACCTCGTTAACCCTTTGGCTTATAACCACGAGTCTGACTCGTGGTGAAGAATTTGTGCCATAGGCGAAAATCATGAGTCCGACTCGTGGTAAAGAATTTGTATCATAAACGAAAATCACGAGTCTCACTTGTGGTAAAGAATTTATTATTTCACAATTTCTTTTGTCGCACCGAAATATAAATTTCATAAAAAGTATAGATTTAGCGCCAGTTTAGGTACACGGCTGAACAGCTGAATAGCACGGCGCGCGACCGACCTTGTTTACTATGGCTCGCACAATCGGTTGATACCGTGTAGGCCAAGGGGTTAAATTTATCATTAGCATCTAGTAATATTTGTTGAATTTTTTCTGCTAATTAAAATTCTTTATGTTTGTTCACGCTATCTGGTATTTCTAACGTTCGGAAATATGCTAATAATAAATTTATAACATTTATAGGATTAATCCTCATTTTTGAATCTAAAATGAAAACACTAATAATTATGAATTATTGTAATTATTGAACAATTAAAAATGTATATGAATTTACTTTGATCATTTACTTCTCAATTATAATAGCATAAAAATTTAATTGAAATAAGAAATAAATTACAATGCACACAATATATAAATGCTACATAATATACTAAAAGATTAAAAAGAATCCATAAGAGGTTTTTTCTTATCTTATTAATTACAGTCTGTCAAGTAAGAGCGTGGTCGTGTTAATTTATAAAAAAATTTATTTGATGAATCTTTCATATTTATATATACATTGTACACATTACAAACAATGATGCAATTTGGTCAATAATGTGTCCAGTCACCACCGGCGTCGATAATTGCCTGGCATCTCCGAGGCATGCTTTCTACTAATTTGACGGCGTATTCTAGTGGCAAGGATCTCCAGATCCGACGAATTTCGTAAGACAACTGCTTCAAAGTGTATGTGCGTCTTCCACGAAGCTTCCGTTTAATATATGCCCACACATTTTCAATAGGGTTTGCATCGGGCGACTGCGACGGCCAATCCAATGTAACGATGCCAGATTGAGTCTTCCACTGAGTACAGAGCTTGCTGCGGTGTTTAAGATCGTTGTCCTCCTGCAGAATCCAATCTCCATTTTTTGTGATGAACCATCGTTTGGCAGATGGCAGTAAAGCCTTTTTGTAGATTTTTATCATTTTCTCGCCATTTAGGTTGTCAGTAAAGAGGTGCAAAGTGCCGAATCCCTGCTTTGAGAAGCAGCCCCAAAGATGCACCTTTATTCCATGTTTTACGGTCCGCTGAACAAGCCTATTGGTGGAAGTTGACCAGGCTCGCGTGAGGACAGAACGTGCCCATATAGAACATTTATCAGTAAAAATGACATTTACAAAATCTCCATCAATATTCTCATGCGCCCAAGCGAGTCGCTTTGTCACATGTTTTTCAGTCAACAGAGGCTTCTTCATTGTGTTGCGCCATTTCAGATGATGAGTACGAAGATGGGTTCGGATAGTTTCGTAGGATATATCTAAACCTTTTGCCATTAATTTTGCTTGTCCTTGCCGCAGTGTTAAAGCAGGATTCCGCGGAAACAGATTCACTATTCTTTTTTCATCTTTTTTGTTCACTTTTCCTATCGAGCCACGTTCTGGTAAATCATCAACATTTTTAGCCACTTAATATCGCTGAATCCACTTCTGTACAAATGCCTTTGACTTTCTCATATACTCAGCAGCCGCTGATTGCGACATTTTGGGACCTTTCAGGTGGATGCAAAGGAACACAGCCTCGTAGCGCGACGCGTACTTAGCACTCATGGCGTTTAACGTCATTCTCTTTCAAAAGATCAACGACAACTAAATCTTTGTTGACAATGCATCAAGGACAAAACTTTCTTTTATCGGCTTGCGAAGGAATTAGAGCGAAATCTTTTATTACCTGTCGGTGAAGTCGACCACGCTCTTACTTGACAGACTGTATGTTAAACTATATGAAATGTGAAACACTTACTTAATTTTAGTACAAGAAAAAAAAAGTTAATATTTAATCTTTTATACCTTTCTAATATTTTTACATTAATACTATATGTATATTAATATTACAACATAAGGAATAATGTAAGTTATATAATCAAAGAAAATAATATAAAATAAATAACAGTTATAAAAATACTTACACGATAAGTGCTTATAATTAGTTTGGTTATTTGTAAGAATTACTATATAACTTTTATTTATTAATGTTATCTATCTAAAAAATACTTATTTACGAGTGCGACGCACACATCGCCGCATATTGATGTATAGTTGAAAATCGAAAGCCCCGCCCATTTTGTTTTTTTCTCTCAAGGCCTGCTTACTTGATCGCGAAGAAATCTGATTGGCTGTTAATCTATTGTTAATTAAATAGTAACTAATTCATTGATTTCAATGTAACAAGGTTTTTTATTTATAAAATTTCTCCCTGCATCCGGCGTTATAAATATTTTAACTACACAGAGGGACACGTTGTATATATATATATATATATATATATCTATATATATATATATAGATATTGAATAACACATCTTTTCGAGCACATTTAAATATATGAAATTATGCATATAAAAAAGCGCTCTACAATTTTAAGATTAATATGAAAAATCTTTCGTAAATTAACATAGTATTATCAAACTACGAGTAGACATAAATACTATAATTTTTGTCATTACGAACAACTAGCATGAACGAGAATTGTTATGCTTTTATAAAAGCGTTTTCTCGCATTTTTTTGTATTTCTATAAAAATTATCATTCTTAAATACTAAATAACACCTAAGGGTTCCGTCTTCTCTCATTTATTTTTAAATGTGAATTTTTTATACGAAAATGTTAAAAACTAAGTAGAATTGATAAACTCCTAATAAGAGTGATACTTTTTACTTCACTTTCGAAGCTAAAATTATATTTTTGAATTAACGTTAAATGATAACATTTATTGAGAGTGTGAATAAGTTCTCGCCGTTTTTTGTGAAAATAATTCCTTTATTTAAAAAAAATAATAAAATAAGTCAATTAAAGTTTTGCCCATCGTTGGAGATTACTTTTTCTCATCTTTCTGGCAGCATTTAAATTCCACGTCGAAAAAATTACACTTCTTTTGCGGCTATCCACAAATAAATCCATTTTTTTATTTCTTTATACGAAGTGAAGTGCTGTTCAGCCAGGCCGTTAGTCATCGATCGAAATAAATAGTAATCAGAAGGCGCAATGTCTGGAGAGTACGGCGGGTGGGGTAGGACTTCCCATTTCAGCGTTTCCAGGTATTTTTTGACCGGTGACGCGACATGCGGCCGAGCGTTATCATGCAGCGAAATCACCTTATCGTGTCTTTGCGATGTTATGTTCGACGTCTCTCAGCTTCAGTTAGCACGGCACCCAAGATCCTTCCTTTTGTGTCATTTCTTATACTGTTAGACGTTTCGAAACTGTTGTTCGATCAACTCCTAATGATTTTGCAACATCAGATTGCGTCTGACATAAATTTTCAGCAAGTAATGTTTCCAATTCTTTGTCTTGAAACTTTTTTAGTGCACCACTGCGTTCTCTATCTCGCACATCAAAATCACCATTTTTAAATCGGTTAAACCAATCTCTGCATGTTCTTTCTGACAGAGCATAATCACCATAGGTTTCTACAAGAATTCTGTGTATTTCAGCTGCAGATTTCTTCTAAATAAAATAGTGCAGTAAAATTCCCCGCAAAAAAAGTTTATTTGGCACGAAATTTGACATATTTTACGCTACAAAAAGAAAATGTTCTTTATAGGTTAATGGAAAGACATGCACTGATTTTAAACATAGGTTATATAACTTCAATATAGATGCATCATCATCTAGAATTATACACACATAATTTTTGTACCGCCATCTGACAGTGTAACGGCGAGAACTTATTCACACTCCCAATATTAACATCACTTTTTATACTTAAAACTGTTAAATAAGAGACTGCAGTAATCTGAATTTTAATTTAATCTAAAATTTTCATTCATAAGAGCTACTCAGAAGATGTGTAAATTCGTTCTACAAAAGTTTCTCAAAAACCAATATTATTTCTTTGAAATCGGTTTTTTTCTTTTCTATAAATAAAATTAGGTGAAAATGCTAAAAGACTTTAACTGATTTTTATTATGTTATAGTAAAAAAAATATTTTTTATATTTTTTTGACATTTTCCTAAATTAAAAAAAAAAAATTTATATAAAATACAGTTTCACCCCAATAAAACTTAGGGGATGCAACATTTAAAAAAAAGACCTATGAGGTTTCGTTGCGTTTTTTTAAACAAATATTTTCTATTCTGTTTCGTTAAAAAATATTAAATTAAACCGGAGATATTTAAAGAAATGTGATTTTAGGGGTGAACTTCAGGGGTGGTTTTCATTCCCTTAAAGTGAGTATTAGCAAATAAAAAAAATATGTGTCTTTTATTTTTCGAAGTTTTTCAAAAATATCAAAGTTTCAATAAATTCGAAGAGTTTGGGTTGGGGGTTTTCCTTGTAAGACAGTAAACTTTGGAACATTGTGTATGACGTTAGAAACGATTTAATAATTTTGATATGTTAAATTCATTATCTATTTCAACGTCGGTAGAATGAATGCGTGAAGAGTGTAATGATGCTGGTGGTATAGATGGTAGTGGAATAAAAGAGCTCACTAGCTTATCATAAAATTGCTTAGCATTTATTAGTAATTCTTCAGATGAAGCGTCAAAAGTTTACAGATTAGGAGCTACTAAAACCCAAAGCATTCCTTGTACATGACATAAACCTCGGTGCTGAAATTTCTATTAGAACCAATAGTCAACGACATTACATTGTTTACATAACATATCTTCAATAAACTTTGTTGCACGATAAATAAAATAATCCTCAACAATAATTGTTGTATTTTCAACCGTTATTTTCTTTCACTGCACTGAAATTTTTGCTTTAGTAAGCGTATCTTCTTCTTCAAAGTTACAACTTATGAAACAAGCTATATCTGACCACCATAAATCTGCTGCACTCAATGTAAAAAATGCTGTTGGTAAATCAATTTGATTAAATACCAAAGCTTATGGGCGCGGGACGGCTGAGGTTTGGATTATGAGATTTTGCAAGGAGTGAGTGTGCGTTTCAGGATTGAACAAATGCGGGAAGCTCTATTCCAAAAACAGAACCAGCTTCGAGCCCTGCTCTGGAGGAGGTCCTAACGAGAGTGTATCAAAGGTAGAAGAATGATCGGTCGCTTTTCGGCCAAAAATTCCTTCGGAGGATAAAAGGATAGTTTAAGACAGAAGGAAAAAAAAGAGAAAAAAAGAATAATTACAAGTAAACTTACTTTATTTTGTAAAGGCGAAGCAGGAGACAATCTCTCCCCCCCCCCCATTTCTTAGGCTGCATGTATGTTTTATCTTTATTAGATAATGTTTAAATAATCGCTAATTTGTTGACTTGTTATATATAAAACGTGAACGTAAATTCGTACAAATCGACAACAATATCCTGTGAAATGCAACCTTTGAAACAATTTTAGTGTATTTTATTATTATTTGGAGTTGCAAATCACTTTATTTTAACAAACTTATTAGCAGCCAATCAGATTGCTCAATGATCAGGGAGGCCAAGTTTGTAGCGTATAAGAGAAGAGAGGTTGAAGTTATAACACAAAACAGAAAAACAAATGCGCTTCGGTAATGATGTACGGTGTTCATTCGCTTACGAGGAGAACACTCAAAGCGTTAGGTCCCGTCGTCGCGCGCAAGTAATCGGACTCTCCTTTAGTATTCTTAAGAAAATATGAGCGGAAGTTTTTAATTACCCATGTCTTAATTATGAAAAAAAAAAAAACTATTGTAGTAGTTCTAAACACAATGGCCAAAGTAACGAAAGTTATGAATTTCAAATACTTTGTTTAAATAAATTAATTGATTCATAAGCATTAAATGTAAAAACGTTAAAAGCGCAAATTTCGAATTGTAAATATCTGTATTATGAATAAAAAACGAAACCATGAGCTCTAAACCCAGAAACGCAAAAGATAGAAGTTTTAAATTGCAAATAGTTTTTTATAAATAAATTAATCGATTTGTAAGCGTTAAACAAAAAATCCTATTAAACTATTAAAATTTTAATTGTCTTAATTATAAATAGAAATCAAAAACTACAAGCTCTGAACCAAAAAACCGTAAGGATAAAAGTTTTGAATTAAAAATACTTTTTTATAAATAAATTACTCGATTTGTTAGTGTTAAACATAAAAATGCTAGGAAAAAAAGTTGGCTATTTCAAATGTCTTCCTTATAAATAAGAAAACCTAACCACAAGCTCCAAACCCAAATTCCCTAGAGATAAAAGATTTTAATAGCAAATATGACTTGAGCTCACGGTGCAGAGCTCTGTCAAAGCTGCCTGGTAGGTGGACGGGGAAGTGAAGAAAAAAAAAATATTCAGGAAAGAGAAAATAAGAGGACACAACACAAAGATTAAGATTTATGTCGCGTCTATGGGGTTGTGTATGTCGGCGAGATGTGCGAGTGTGCGTGGATATGTGTGAGTGTCAGAGAGAAAGAGAGAGAGAGAGAGAGAGAGAGAGAGAGAGAATGAGACGCAAAAAAAAACGATAAGGGGCGATAAGGACCGGATAACGGCAAGGAGTCGTTAGAGCCCCGTAGGAGTCCCGCAAGGCGGGACGAGATCAGCGGTTCGCGCCAGGCGCGGTGTTCGCTAATCCCCGGGACGACAGCACTTAGCGTATGAACGCAAAATCGCTAGCCCGAACCTAGATGCTCAGGACACCCTGACCGTTGGAGGGAAGTGGCTCGTCGAACTTGCGTTCGACCACGGTTAGCGTACAGCGCCAGGCGCAGAGATCGCTTACCGCAGAGCGTGAAATGCGCCAGGCGCAAGATCGCTCGTGAGCCGGAGGTATTCGCGACGGTTGCCGGAATACGAGGAAAAGACGCGGAAAAATTGGACGGACGTCTAGTAGGTCTGCGGGGCAGCGCGAGGCGCTAAGTTCGCATTGACCTAGAGCGGGTATGCGGCAGGCGCACGATCACTCTCAGGAGGCAGAGGCGACTACTCGAGGCAGTCGCCGAAGCGTAAGTGTTGAGCTCGAGAAGCGGGTCTGAGCTGAGGCCTTACGGGAGAGCGCCTCTCGCGGTCGCGAGAGGTAGCGTGTTGGTGGAGAGGGAAAGCATCTCCCACGCAGCGGCACCAGTCGTCCGACTGTGTGTGCGCCACCTCCCGTAGGCGGTAGGAAGTAGGAATGGCGAGAGAGGGGTTAGGAAAGAGTCGGGACTATGTACGCACGCACACGTCAAATACTTCTTTTATAAATACGAGTAAATTAATCAACTCGTAAGCGTTACAAATAAAAAACTCGAGGCGAAATATTCGAATTTTAAATTTCTTTTTTACAAATAATAAAAAAAACCATAAGCTTTCAACCCGATAATCCTAGGTGCAAAAATTAAAAATCGCAGATTTTTTTATGAATAAAAAAACAACTCATAAGCTTGAACCGAAATATGTATAATTCGTATTGACCGACTTAGTGATCTAGCCATTTCCTAACTTAGAAAGAAGAACATTATTTTCAGCTGTAGTATGCCTGATTTTATGATTACTTGCGTGCGATTACATACAGTTTCTTTTTTAATATTTTAATAGCATTTGAGGTAAAATATTAGCGCAGTTATTCCTGTAATGTTTGTAAGACAATTGCATTAAAATGAAATTGATTCTAACGAGAGCGGCTATTTTTTTTATAAGTCATTCATGTATTCTTAACTCTCAGCTTAAGCTTAGGTTAAGTTTCACAACGGTCTATGCCAGTGGAGAGTGCGTCGAGTAGGTTGTGGGGGGGGGGGGGAGCTTTATCGTGGTAGGAAAGGCAGGGAAGAAACTTATCGGCTGACACGAAAAAAAACGGAGGTCGTGTACCGACGTTACATTGCTAATACTCGATTTGAAGGCGTAAAACTTAAAAACGCTGGCGACAAGTTACAAATTTTAAATGTCTTCTTTAAAAATAAAAAAACTTTATAACCATTAATTCTGAGCCCAATAACCCTTGAAATGAGAGTTTTAAATTGCAAATACATTGTTATAAAAAAATAATTGATGCGTAAGCGTTAAACGAGAAACCTTAAGGTGATCAATTTAAATTTCAAATGTCGTTTTTGGAAATAATAAAAAAATCATAAGCTGTAAACAAAATAACTCTGGGTATAATAGTTCTAAATTGCAAATACTTTTTTATAAAACAATTTAATCGATTTATGAGCGTTAAACATGAAGAAAGTTTTAAATTCAAAATATCTTTGTTACAAATAAAAGAATAAAACCGTGGGCTCTGAACCCAAAAACCATGCTGATTATTTTATTATATAGATTGTATAATTTTTAAATTGCAAACAATTTTTTAAAAATAACATAATTGATTCATTAGCGTTAAACATAAAATGCTAGAGACAAAAATTTCATATCTTAAATGTTTTCGTTATAAATGAAAAAGCAAAACCATAATGAATGAAAACCATTATGAATAAAAAAACATAATTATAAGCCTTTAATCAAAATATCTTAGGGATAAAGGTTTCTAGTTGCAAGTACATTGTTATAAATATAGTACTCGATACGGAAGCGTTACATACAAAAACGCTAGTAGCAAAAGTTTTAATTTAAAAAACTTTTAAATAAAATAAAAAATCGAAACTATAGACTTGAAACACAATAACCCTGGGGATTGAAATTTTTAATTGTAAATACACTTTTTTAAATCAAGTAATTCATGCGTAAGCGTTACACTGATCGAAAGTTTGCAATTTCATGTGTCGCTATTTATGAATAATGAAATAGATTATAAGCTTGAACCCAAAAACCCTAGGGGTAAATGTTTTGAATTGCTAATAAGTTTTTATTCAAAAAATAAACGATTCATAAGCGTTAAACAAAAAATCTTAAAGTAATCAAATTAAATTTAAAATGTTATTTTTTTAAATTAAAAAACAAAACCCTATGTTGTAAACTAAATAACTCTGGGTATAATAGTTTTAAATTGCAAATACTTCTTATAAATAATTCAATCGATTTATGAACGTTAAACAAAAAACTTTGGTAAAAAAGGTTTTAAATTTAGAATATCTGTGTTATAAATAAAAAAAATCAAACCATAAACCAAAATCCTTAGGAACGTAAGTTTTAAATTGCGAATCCTTTAATAAACAAATTACTCGATTTGTAAGCGTTACACATAAAACGCTAGGTACAAAAGTTTCATATTTCAAATGTCTTCGTTATAAATAAAAAAAAAACAAAACCATTAGCTCTAAACCTGAATACCCTGCGCATGGAAGTTTTGAATTACAAGTACTTTTTTTATTAATTAATTAATTGATTCGTAAGCTTTAAACATAAAAATCTTGAGACGAATGATTAAAATTGCAAATTTTTTTTATAAATGTTAAATGTGAATGAAAAATTCGAGGTTACATATATTTTAAAAATACTTTTATCGAAAATAAATCGAAGATGAGCGTAATGGTATCTTTATCTTGTCTGTAAACTAGTGCAAATGCGTGTATATATATGCCTGGCGCTCCGGCGTTGTCAGCGATAAGCAGGTATGCCGCGTCGTGCTGATGATAGGTAGCGGAGGGTCGTCGACCTTTTTCCGTTTTACAACTTCTATCGGCCACTCGATTTATTTCGTCGAATGTTGAGTTGGCCTGTTGTTTCTTCTTCCTAGTTTTGCCCTCTTTTTCTTCTAAAAACGTGGAATATTTCGTTGGATCTCGATGGTTTTTACTCTTTTTCGCATCGTATTTATATTCAGTCGATTTATGGTTTAAAGAAACGGCGTATTATTATTTAGACTTACGCTTCGATTATAACAGTGACGAGCAGAGACTTATATTTGAAATCTGAGTTAATGTGACAGTCGGGAGCGAGACTAAGAGCGAGAATATCAGAATGAGTCCAAGAGTGAGAATGATCACTCGAGCTCTCTTATCCCTTTTTATATTCCTTTGAGAATAGGCGAATTACGCACTTGCATCAGTTTCTCTTAGAATCTTTTCTTATTTTAGCTTGTTCATTGGCTCCTTGTTTTGGTGTTTTTACAAGACGCGTGAGCTTCTTTTTCCTCAGATGTTTCTCATTACATTAGCAATATAGGCGCCTGATCTATCCGTTATCCTCACATGACATTCGACAGGATAGAATTTCTCGTATATTTCTTACTTATTTGAACGAACTCTGTGTATGCTCAATCTTGTTGTTTTCCGCTCACACAATGCTCAATTGATAAGGCTCTCATACGTTTAAAGGTGTCTTTCAAGGTGGATTTTTTTCTTATTTATTTTTCCCATGCATCGATATCTTGTAAATCTACCGAATACCAATGTCTGACATTTTTTCTTATTCTTACTATATGTCATGTGTATGTTAAAATATTTATTTTCCAGCGTTTTTATGTGTAACGCTTACGCATCATGTGTATGTTAAAATATTTATCTCCCAGCGTTATGTGTAACGCTTACGCATCGATTACTTCATCTATAATAAAGTATTTGAAATTCATAACATTCGCACACAAGGTTGTTGGATTTAGAGCCTATGGTGTTATTTTTTTATTTATAACAAAGGCATTTGAAATATTAAACTTTTGTCTGCAGCGTTATGTTTAACATTTATATATCGAGTAATTTATTTAAAACAAAGTATTTGCAATTTAGAAATTTCATTCCCACCCACATAGCAAGAAAGATTTCAGTGGAAGATTCAATGTAAGGTTTTAGTGAAAACTTGTAGAAAAGTTATATTAAAACCTTGCAGATATCTTTCAAAGAAACATAACAATAAAACATCTTTTTAAGATAATAAAAACATTATATTCAAATCTTAAAAAGAAATCTTGCATCAACCTTGCTGGAGCATTTCACAAAACATTTCAAGAAAGATTCCTGTGAGGTTTTTTGAAACATCTAGTTAAAACATTTTCAAAAAGTCATTGCAAGATTTCATAGAAACGGCCCAATGAAACCTTGAAGCGAACTTGCTAGAACATTTCACAAAACATTTCAAGAAAGATTCCTGTGAGATTTTTTGAAACTTTTAGTTGAACCATTTTAAAAAGGTCGCTGGAAGATTTCGTATAAATGTTTCAACGAAACCTTGAAATAAACTTGCTAGAACATTTCACAAAACATTTCATGAAAAATTCCTGTGAGTTTTTTTGAAACATATAGTTGAAACATCTTAACAAAATCTAACGAGATTTCGTATAAATGTTACATCGAAACCTTGAAGAAATCTTGCTGGAACATTTCACAAAACATTTTACGAAAGATTGCGGTGAGATTTTCTGAAACATCTAGTTGAAACATCTTAACAAGGTCTAACAAGATTTGGTGTAAATGTTTCAACGAAACCTTGAAGCAAACTTGCTGGAACATTTCTCATAACATTTTCAATAGAATGCAGCGCGGTTTCTTAAAAGATTTTGTTGTAATATTTTAGCGAGATTGCTGCAAGTTTTCGTAGATATGTTCAATAAATAAAATATTTCTTGTTTTGAAACCTTCCGACAACTTTGCAAAAATGCTTCAAAAATATGTTTTTAAAAACCTTGCAGGAATCTATCATGTAAAGATGTGTAAAATTTTACTGCAATGTTGCTGGAATATTTCATCAAATCAATGCGGTATTTATTTATTTATTTCATAAGTTTTTTGTATCATATACGAGGGCTGTTCAAATATGATCGAGACAAATGCTCTGACACATTTATTTACTATCGAAAAAATTTTAAAAAATTTACAGGTTTTCTAGGTACTCCCCCTTACAAGTTACGCATTTTGTCCACCTTTCCGGAAGCTTTTTGATACCGGTATCGAAGAATTCCTTGGGCAACTTGGACAGCCATGTGCGCACGAACTCCTCTACCTCGTCATCAGTGTTGAATCTTTAACCTCCGAGGGCTTCTTTCAATGGCCCAAACATGTGGTAGTCGCAGGGTGATAAATCCGGACTGTAGAGGGGGGGTTCCAGTACCTCCCACCCCAATTTCTATATTGTATCGAGCATGAGACGCGCGGTATGAGGGCGCGCGTTATCCTGGAGAAGAATCGCACTTCGTGCTGGAATGCTTCTCCGTTTCGAGCGGTAAGCGGGTTTCAGGTGTGTTTTCAGAAGGTTAGAGTAGTATGCAGCATTAATGGAACGTTGGGTGCGCAGGAAATCGACGTACAGCACGCTCCGCCGGTCCCAGAACACAGTACACATAGCCTTACCTGCGGACCTGGTCGCTTCGCTTTGACTGGCGCCCCTTCCTCCTTCTTCCTCCACTCTTTAGACGACACCTTGGTTTTGGGAGTGTAATAGTGTATCCATGTCTCGTCTGCAGTGAAGATTCGCGTTAAAAAACCATCCCCCTCCACCTCGTATCGCGTCAGCAAGCGGCGACAAACTTCCAACCGCGTGAATTTTTGCTCGAAGTTCAACAGTTTGGGAACTGATCGTGCCGTTATTTTGCGATATTGAAGGTGTTCGTGGGTGATAAACTCTACACTACCAATACTGATGCCGAGTTCAGCCGAAATGTCTTGAACATTCATCCTACGGTCCTCTAAAATGAGTTGTTCTACGCGGCAAATGTTGTCTGGTGTGATGCTGGTTCGCGGTCGACGATCATGCGGCTCATTCTTGACGGTTTCGCGACCATCCTTGTATGCTTTGGCCTATTTAAACACAGCAGCCCTACTCAGGCACTCACTACCGAACCGATTTCGCAAACGCAGAAAAATTTCTGTGTTTTTAACGCCTTCCCACACTAAAAAACGAATGACAATACGTTGCGCAACGGCGGCGGCACTTGACGTTCACTGATGGTCGTAGCACGCGCGTGAAACATGCACTCCCGACGAAAAATATGCCACACTGTTCGTAAGGGACCCAGCTATCACATGCACAAGCCACGACCTTCAAAATATACATGCGCGCCATCTACAGCGTTTGTCTCCATCATATTTGAGCCGCCCTCGTATAAGCATGTTGTAAGCTTTCATGAAAAGTGCATAGAATATTAATCGTAATCTTGCAGCAGAGCTATTTGTTATCTTAAAAATTTATTTTTTAGTTTGGATGAAAATACATCTACAATTAAAATTTATTATACTTGTATAATGTAGTAAAATCTCAAGAGCGAAATTATGTATAATATTTAAATATATTAAATTTTTAATTATTTCTTAATTTTAAAAAATACCTTACACTATAGAAGAAATTTTAAATGTAAAATTAATACAAGTGTATATGGATTGCCATGCAACTTATGATTCAAATTCAAATCTTAGTTCTACAAGCGTTGCATAGCGTAATGGTTAGGGCGTCTGCTTTATAATGCGAAGAACCGAGGTTCGATCCCACCGTAGGTCAAACATTTTTTTGCGTTTGTTTCCGTAAAATAATGTGTAAAATAACATGTGCGACAATGCGAATAAACGATTAAATGTAATGCGGACGTTAAAAATATGTATAATCATAATAAATAATAAAATTCTAAAATATATAAAATACTTAATAGAAATTAATAAAGGTTACAAATGGTCTTTTAGAAAAATTGTGTAAAAGGTTACTGGAATCTTCAATGGGAGATAACTGACAGTTTCTTAAGTCAGATATTTCGATTTTACGTCAATATTCTGTGAAAGCTTCCTGGAAGATAATTAAATCTTTTGAGAAGCTTAAAAAATTCATTCCAGAAAGCTCATAAGAAGCTTTATGCAAGGTTTTATTCAATGTTACTCATCTTTGCGGAAAATGTTTATATGAGGATTATGTGCGGACACAGGAACATCACAATAACATATTCCGTGAGATTTTTGCGAGATTTCATAAAACATTGCAAAAATTCTGCAAGAAAGGATTCTACAATATTTCTGTAAATCTCTTAAAAACATAGCGTAAAATCTTACCTCATATTTACGGGAAATATTCATACAACGATTATACGCGGACATAGATACATCACAGAAACATTTTTCGAAAGATTTTTGCGAGGTTTCAAAAAACATTGCAAAAATTCTGCACGAACTGTTCCTGCAATTTTTCTGCCAGTTTTTTATAAACATAGCGAAAAATCTTTTCTCAACTTTACAGGAAATGTTTATACGAGGATTATGCGTGGGCATAGATACACCAAAGAAATATTTTTCATAAGATTTGTGACGTGGTGCTTCGCACCAGTCACATGAGGGGACCAAAGCGTAGCTTGTAGGCCTCCTCGTAGCCTACACCATCCCTCAAAATCTAAGCAGTCTCGCAGGACTGACACAGTTAACCCTAATGACAGCCATGCAGGGCTGTGTAGACTGCATCTTCTCCAGGTGCAGGGGCTTAGAGCTCACGTACAGGCTCCAGCGGGTAGTCAATCTCAGAAGCTCATAGTTAGCCTTATCAGTGCTCACACACACAGCAACAAAAGAGGTCCTTTTCCAAGCTCCTTTGTTCTCTGTCTTTGTCGTTATCCATCACCTGCAATCTCCCAAGCAGTAATTAAAGAAGGAAACAACAGCGGCAGCTGCACTTTGAAAGAGGAGTACAGACTGCCTCACAGCATCATAAAAAAGTTGACAATGGGAGGTTAAGAGGTAAGGAAAGACATAAGCACAGCTTTCCCGTGGAAATAATTACATACCCGGGATTGTCTAGAAGCGCTGCCTCGCTGCCGCTGCTAGCAGGCCATCGATGTTCACAGTACCGCCGCTTCGCCTTCTCCACCGCCTATCGTTCCGATCCGCCTCGCCGTTGATCTACAACAAACGGCTGCGTTGCGCAACGTGTTTTACACACGCACGTTGTGCCGGCGCCGAACGATTATCCAAGTTCCGTGCTCGCGAACGTGCCGATCAACTAGCACTCCTTCACTCCGTTTGGTTCCATCGTCGCAAGCCGTTCACACTCCGTTCGGTGTCATATTTGCGAGCAGTTTATACTCCGTTCAACTCCGCATTCGCGAACTAAGTAGTATTTAAAAACGAGCGTGTACAAGCGGGCGAAACGTTCTTTTTTATATTCGAGTGCGTGTAAGATCTCTGGTAAGTGCACACAGGTGCAGTAGCTGCTACCAGGAGGCATCCCTTCACCAAACCGTCCCCGTTTCTCCCCGGCTGTGTGTGCGACCGCGACGCATGCTACGCACCATTTTTGTCTTTTCGCATCTTGTATGCCCGCGACCGCTCTGACCGTGAGCTGGCCGTGCGTACGGAAGTGCCGTGTATGAAACGGCGCTACACGTGTGTAGCTAGCGCCCTGGGCTCGCGTAAAATCGCGAATTTAACAATTTGTAATTAATATTAAGATTAATTAAACGATGTCTGTTTTGTTTTTCTCAGTTTGTCGATAGAGTGATTGTAAGCTACCCGACCGCTTTCCTACATTTGTACGCCACCCTCATCCCCAATGGCGTTACAAATTGACGCTGACAACGTGGGGCCGACACAAATCTCGCTGATTTGTAATGAATTTCGGGATCGCGCAATCGTGTGTATGAGTGAGAACGGTGAAAAAAAAATATATATAATAAAAGCAGAGACAGTGAAGTGTGAGGTATGTGTTTGGTATTCGCAGTCGCAAGTGAATACCGCGTTCTCGAACTCGCCGTTCGTCGCCATTTTTCGCGCTTCGTAAACGCACACGGGGCTGGACGTGGACGAGGAGGGAAGGAAGCCAGTGGGCGGTCATCTTGACCGACGCGAGACAGCCGCACAGTGGCGCTGGCGCTCGCATACGCCACGACGGAGGTTGGTAAGCTCATTCGAGTGTGCGCATCCAGCGGCAAGCTCGGAACTAATCTCGACATTTTCGAAACAAATTGTTTCGAAACGAGGGTACGAAATTCAAGTGAATTTTAAATTATATAGTTTTTTTTCCTCCTTTTTTTTCGCATTTTACCGGCGTATAGCTATTACAAATTCTTTGTTTTTTCTATTTATTATTCAATTTAACTGTGAAGTAAACAACGATAAAAATTCAACTAGTCGTGATTATTTCCTAAGAATTATAACCTTTTACTGTTTTATTAACTCAAGTAATATAATCATAGTTTTTTCTTTCTTTCAAGATCAATAATTTATTTTTTCGATCTGTTGTTTTCTGAGCGCTTGGCTGGCTGGCCCACCAGTAAATTTTCTTGTTATTTAATTATAAATTATTTTGTATGATGAGCATTTAAATTAAAATCGTTTTGTTATTGTTTGCGTACTGCCCGCTAGTATGTGCTAGAGTAAGTGCGTATTTTTAGCGGAGCTGTGACGTCAGCTCTATAGCTGCGAGTGTAGCGCCGCGCTGAGACGTGCATCAGCGGACGTGCGCCTTAACTACGAAATCCTCCACACGACGCGAGTTTGTCGTATTTCCCACTGGCGCTTCGGAGTGAGTTTGCCGCAAAAGACAACCCGGTATCGGCACACCATTTCAACATTTTTTGTTGTGATTTTTAATTTTGATTGATACTTTAATAATTATTTCGATATGAGATTTTCATTTTTTTCTTTGATTTAAATAGCTTCTTTTGAATTACAATATTTATTCAATTTTGTTATTTCGTAGAGATTTGTCGCAAGTGGAACTACGAATTTTCGGGTACATTTCCTGCTTCGGGTAGGGTGCGCCGTCGTCGCTACATCGTCTCGCAATACGACGAACCTTCGAGCGCTCACTCTCACACTGCTAATAACATTTTTGTGCTGTTCTGTTCTGAGCAGACGGACCCCCCCCCCCCCAGCACTGCGCTGAAAATAGCAGTAGCGGATACTTCGTTATATTATTAATAATGTTGCATGCCTGTGAATTAAAATTGTATATTTCTTTCAAATAATTTTTTTTTAAAGGTTGGTGTGTTGTATCCTGCCTATATTTTTTGTGTTTGCCGAATCCCTGGTCAGCACCGTTACTGATAGCACCGCTCGCTTATCAGGTGGCCATTATTTTTTCTGCAATTGGACTTCACCTCACGCGCATTTCCCCTCTATTTCCTCCCCGATTATTATTATTTTTTTTTATAGCTTCTCGCGGACCGCGACTGCATCCCGCTAGCCTAACCTTTCCCCGCATGGCACCATACTATAGCGCATCTACTACCTTAACGTACGTCGAACTACGCATTCCGCGCCGACGCATGCGAGCGAATTAGTAGTTTTTTTTTTCTAGTTTTTAGCTTCGCAAGAGTTAGTGGATTCGGCTGTAGTAGCCGAGAAGCAGTCAACTTAAATTTCAGCAGCGGGTTACGAGCTAGTGTGCTCGAGTTGACTTGGTAGCCGTGTTCGTTTTCTTTTCGTTTTGCGTAGCAGCAACTGTTTAGGTGGAGGCCAACTTCCTCGGCAGAACTAACCGAACGCGTAATCGAGCAATTCGTCTCAGTTTTGGGAATCTACGTTGAGCTGACTGTACGAAGCGTTGATATTTGCTCTGTTTGCCGTTACGTCGATCCGTCGTGTGTCGTTACTGTACGTCGTCGCTCTTGTCGTTGCAACCTTCCCTATTTCTTTTTCGTGGTCTAGTATATTTCGAATTTGACGCAGAATGAAGTCGGATTACGCCGCCAATCGTAACATAATCTCCTAGAGCCTGAAATTCTTAGGAGTTCTATTTAGTACGCGATTTACACCGCAACCGATGGGCGCGTATTCGAAAACAAGCAACGATGCGGACTTAACATCGATTGCGACACCTACGTAGTGCGGCAGTGGCTGGAAAGGTACGAGCTCCGTCGCTCGCTCGGAGCTTATGCCGCTCTATAGAACCCCGCGCAGGATGAGCGCGCAACCGACAGCCGTCTTCCGCCGCTCGACGCGGAACCCATTATTCCGCAAAGTTCAAGTCCAAACTTCGACTCCCCTGCGCGTCCACAAGTGCCTAACGTTTCGGTTTTCTCGCAGCTAGCCGCGCGTGCATAGGTTAGTACCCCGTAGGAGACGGCACGGATGCCGCTGGGCGAGCCTGATTATCGCTCACCGCGCGTGCGCATCGCTGATACCGAGCCGAAGAGAGCTCGTACGACGGAGACCCCTCCACCGCCCCGCGCGCAGTCCACGCGGTTACAACAGACGGTTGGCTGGCTTGGCAGATCCTCACCAATAGAGTTGACGGATTCCGTAGAGCGTACATCACAAGAAGCAACCACCAGCTATCGCGTCCCGCCCACGATAGACCCTACAGCTGCCCTCGAAGAATTCGACTCGTTCTGGACTTACGTGGTTGAGAGTCGGGGACCGACGGACGACTGTCGGATTGCTGTAACGTGCCCGGAGCCAGCAGCAGACGCTTCGTTAGGACGGCGAAGGGCCAAAGTACAGCACTTCGAAGCAGCGCACGTAACTGCCCCGTTCGGCGATTTAGCTGCACAGCCGCCACCACTCGCCTCTCGGCGCGTCACCGCGAATCGTGGAGCGTTCCCAAACGAAGAGGCTTACACACCGCACTGACAACCACCTGAGGTCCGACTGCCGAATCGATTAGCACCACCGCCGCCTCAGCGCTCGGCAGACGTCAATCAGCAGTCGCCGCACAGAACGGAGAGGTACAACGCACCTATAATACCCCCGCCTGAAGCTTCAGCGCCTCGGCTCGCACAAACTAACGCTACGCAGTTTCTCATTGATAACTCTACGTTTCTGCGCGAAAAGCAGACAAGCGATATCCTAGAGAAGTGGCGTATTTACTTCAAAGGCGTGCAAAAGCAAGACCCCGAGGGGTTCTTGACTAACCTGAATCAGTGTCGGGAGTCATACGGTCTGACCCTTGAAGATATCATCAAAGCCTTGCCGGCGGGCCTTGATGAAGAGGCCTGGTATTGGTTTCGCCGCGAGCACAACCGCTGGCAGACCTACGCTGATTTTGTCGAAGCGTTTCGGTTGCAGTTTTGCGCCGACAACCTGCAAGACCGCTCGCGCCAGGAGATCAGCCGGCGGACACAAGGCCCGCAGGAGGATATATCTACCTTCCTGTTAGAATTTCGCAATCTGCTCGATCAAGTGTGATCGCCGATGTCGCTGTCTAAGCAATTAGACTGCACGTGCGGCAACCTCTATCCCACATATAGGCAAGCTGTTTCGCGCGACCGTGTTCGTGATTTCGTAAAACTGCAGCGTCTGGGGAAGAAGTTTGAAACAAATAAACTGCAGGACAAGGCTTATCGTCCGCCTCCTCCACCCGAGGAGTTGTTCTTTTCCAAAGTCGCGTACGTGCCGCCGCATGAGGTACGTTCGACTAAAGCTGCTCCCGTTAAAACTGCTCGCTTGATAGATATCGACGACGTTACTCATCGCACGGGCTTCGTCGCTGCCGCAGGCGCTTTGGAGAATCGCTTCCCGCACAACAATGGAAAGTAGCGTTTTTGCATCGACTACCTTCGCGACAATGCCGTCACTAAACGCTCCGCTTATCCCCTCCGCAACACGGACGATATTCTAGACAAGCTTCAATCAACTCGCTATATTTCCAAACCCGACCTCAGTCAAGCGTATCACCAAGTCCCGCTTAATCCCGCTAGCAAAGAGATCACCGCTTTCTGCATTCCGGGACGAGAACTTTATCAATTCACGCGCATGCCGTATGGTTTGATGAATGCCTCCGCTACCTTCCAACGAATCATGGACCGTCTTATTGAGTCGCAGTGGGAACCGCACGTCTTCCCCTACTTGGACGACATGATTATCGTCACTTCTACATTTCAAGAACACTTGCAGGGGCTGGAACGAGTTCTCGCGGCGTTTAAAGAAGGCAATTTGCAAATAAACTGGAAAAACTCTGAGTTCTGCTGCACTGAAGTCCGCTACTTAGACTATGTCGTAAATGAAGAAGGTTTGAAGCCGGACGATGATAAGATAAAGCCGATTATCAAGTACCCCGCACCTACGAACGTCCGCCAGCTGAGGCAATTTTTAGGCACGGTGGCTTGGTTTTCGCGTTTCATCGATAATCTGTCGGCGTATAAAGCACCGCTTACGCAACTTATGCGGAAAGAAATTCGTTGGGATTGGAACGAAGAACAACAGCTCGCCTTCGCCCAAATGAAACAAGCGCTTACGCAGACGCCTGTGCTAGCTCGCCCGGATCTTATCCGACCGTTTACGCTGCAAACGGACGCGAGTGATTATGCCATCGCAGGTGTCCTAACCCAAGAGGTTTTCCGGACACGAGCACCAGATCTATTTTGTAAGCCGCGTTCTGTCTAAAGCCGAGCGCAACTATTCCGTGATGGAAAAAGAGTGTTTCGCGGTGCTCTGGCCCATTGAGCGGTTAAAACATTACCACCAAGGGGAGGAATTTACGGTGATCATCGATCACCACAGCCTTTTGTGGTTACACAATTTGAAAGACTCCGCGGGCCGTTTAGGGCGATGGAATACAATGCTGCAGCAATATTCCATAAAATTTGTGCATCGTAAAGGCGCGTTGCATCAAGTATTGGACGCACTCTCCCGTGCGCTTGAATATAACCTAGAAGCCGTCGCTGTAGCTCCGTACGCGCACACGGACGATAAATGGTATCAACAACGCTTACTGGCTGTTCGCACTCGGCCGCACATATTCCCGGAGTGGCGTACTGACAACGAGCTGGTATACGTGCACCGGCCGAGCCAGCTGATTGATCCACTAATACAGGATCTCGACGCTTGGAAGCTCGTATTACCGCAGGGCGACCGCGCTAAAGCGTTGTTTAAAGCACATGGCATGCCACAGGCAGGCCATCTCGGCATCAAAAAAATCTATGAGCGGCTCACTACTTACTATTATTGGCTGGGTATCTACTATGATACGTGTCGCTACATACGCGCTTGCCAAGAGTGCCAAGCGCACAAAGTATCGCAGCAAGCATAAGCTGGCTTGATAAGGGAGCGATACGTTGATGAACCGTAGACGGTAGTTGCCGTGGATGTGATACGTCCGAAACCACCGTCAAAATGAGTGCACCGCTATGCCATAGTGTTCGAAGATCTCTTCACGCGCTGTATCGAAATCCGTGCGTTACAAAAAGTCGACGCAAAGAGTGTATTGCAAGCGTTCGACGATTTAATAATAAACGGATGGGGCTTTCCCAAGGTCCTTCTCACGGACAGTGGGACCGAATTTGCGAACCGAATCGTAACCAAGCGGCTGCAGCAGTACGGAGTGACGCAGTCCACCATTCATCCGTACTATGCGAAGGCCAACCCCGTAAAATGCGTTTATCAGAATTTGCGTACGATGATTAATAGCTTTCTTAGCGAAGACCACCGCAAATGGGATCTCCATCTGAATGAATTCTCCTTCGCGCTTAACAGTATGGTGCATTCATCTACCAAATTCTCCCCAGCGTTCCTTAATTCCGACCGTAACCCGCAATCCTGCATGATTCTCCGCAAACATCTTAAACATCCCGCTCTTATACGTCCGCTCAATGCAGAATAATGGCTTGAACGCGTAACCCGCTTACCCGCAGTACACGACTTAGTAAAAAGACACATCGATCAGGCGACCGTGAAACAATCAGCGCACTACAACCGTCGTCGGCGTGACGTTGAATATCAAGTAGGCGACTGAGTATACCGCCGCTAACACCACCTGTCTTTCGCCGGAGAAGGATTCGTGGCAAAAATGTTACCGCGACTCTTAGGGCCGACAACCATTGTCATAGTACTTTTACCAGTAGTCTACCTCGTCGAAGATGTCAACTCGAATAAGCGCACCAAAATCTATGTAGGTGACTAGAAACGCTATGTACCGGCGCGCAAAGCTAATCGCACCCTTCCTTTGTCCACAGCTACAGCGATGTCAAAAGAGCAGAAGCCGCAAGAGAAAGGGCCGCTGTATTGGTCCGCAGGCCTTGAAGAGGATTTGCCGCCACCACCACCGCCCGCACCTGCTTCACCGCAGCCGGAGGACCCAGACCTCCCGCTACCGCCACCGCCACCCTTCGTTGAGACTATCAGCACCGTAGCAATTGCGGCCACGAGGCCTCCGCCGCCTTCCTAACCTGTCGAGGACCTCGCCGCACGTTTTGCGGTAGTGGAGGCGATTTAGCGTAGGTTTGCGCCTAGATCGCGCGCGTTGCCCCTTCTCTGCCTACACTACCCCGCGCAAAACGTGACTGCTGCCCAGAAGGGCAGAATCACGGCCGCGTGACTCTGCCGGCTGCTCCCCAGCACCAAACAACGAGCGTAGCGCCGCTTTTCCGTTCCGCGGCTTCTACCACGCGCACCCCAGTGGACATGCGCCCACCCACCGAGCACGGCACTTGGCGGCGCAAGTGCTGGAATTGTGGCACCGACAGCTACAGTTTCAACGCGTACCCCCGACCCTGAGGGGTATTTTGTACGTTTCGCGGCACGCCTAGAGTGCTACTTCCCGAATGCCTGCGCCGCGCCTGCCAGCAGGAATACGAGCGCCGTATCGAACAGCGCATCGAGGCCCAGCTACGCCGCGAGCGCGAGGCCGGGAATCAGTTCAGTTGTATCTTTTATTTATAATTTAAGATAGTTTTAGGTTAAGTAACTCTAGTTTTATGCATCTTAGTTGTAGCCTAAGAAATGCTCATCCCGCCAGTATGCCGCATGCCTTTTTTTAGGTTTCCCTTGCTCCCTTTGTTTTTGGTTTTTTTTTGTCTAATTTGTCCCCCCCCCCCACATTTTTGTGTTGTGATTTAATCGCAAGGCATCCCGAGACAGCAGAGCATCGCCTTTTCTTTTCCATTCTTTTTTTAGTTTCTTGTATTTTGCCCCCATTTTCTATTATTTTTTTGTTGCTATTATTATTACCCGCGTTAGCGCAAATCGCTAGTCCCACCCAGGAGCCACATCTGCATGCAGCACTCGCATTCTGCTACGAACCACTCTCCGACGAGGCAACGAGTAAACTCAGCATGTTTACTATAACCGCCCTCTGGTAGTGGGCCACCAAAGGAAACGAATTTTGTTTTTTCATTTATCGAACAGCAACGCGGCTGTCGAATAATACCGCTACTGCATAAGGTAAGTACGGTATGATTGAAATTATTGGCCAGAACCGTTAAATTTTATTTACATGTTCTTCTTTCATAAGCAGCAATAATCAAGGATTGTATTTAAATAATACTTGTATTAATCTTAAGTATTTTTTTTTCTCTCTGGTACGAGTTGTATTGGATGTTGGACCGGGTTATGAGAGATCGCGTCGTTAGGACACGTTGCGTTGCCATGATAATATTAATCTCTTTTGTTCTTTTTTTTTGTGTTCTACTTCTGCCCAAGGGTCGAGCCAGTCGCGGGCAAATAACCGTAAGTCGAGTCTTATTCGTTCAGTCTCGTAGTTCGCCCAGTAATCCCGCGTGCACTTGTACACTGCGTACACTTTAGCTATAACACTAACGCAGATAAGCCACGCTGAAAAAGATGATGTCCGCGCAACGGCGTTTCGCCGCACACCTACACCATTACAGGTGAGATCGCTCACCTTAGGCTAAGTGAAAGTGCTAGGCAAACGCGAATAAGTTCGATCCTAGTTAGGATCCAACAGTGATCATAGAGTCGTTTCACTTCCCCCATAATCACACTTTGGCCGGGGGAGAGTTGTGACGTAGTGCTTTGCACCAGTCACAAGAGAGGGCCAAAGCGTAGCTTGTAGGCCTCCTCATAGCCCACACCATCCGTCACAATCCAAGCAGTCTCGCAGGACTGTCACAGTTAACCCTAATGACACTCACGCAGGGCTGTGTAGACTGCACCTCCTCCAGGTGCAGGGGCTTAGAGCTCACGTACAGACTCCAGCGGGGAGTCAATCTCAGAAGCCCATAGCTAGCCTCATCAGTGCTCGCACACACACAGCAACAAAAGAGGTCTTTTCCCAAGCTCCTTCCTTGTCTTTGTCGTTATCCATCACCTGCAACCTCCCAAACAGTAATTAGAGAAGAAAACAACAGCAGCAGCTGTACTACGAAAAAGAAGCACAGACTGCCAGACAACATTATAGGAAAGTTGACAAGGGGAGGTTAGAAGGTGAGGAAAGACATAAGCACAGCTTCTCCGTGCAAATAATTACATACCCGGGATTGTCTAGAAGCGCTGCCTCGCTGCCGCTGCTAGCAGGCTATCGCTGTTCACAGTATCGTTCCGATCCACCTCACCGTTGATCCGCAACAAAACAGGAAGAAGAGAAAAATTAGTCGACGCTTAACCGCCATGGAATGCGTCGACTTATCTGGACTCCCTGGGCACCGGGTGATGATGCTCGCCGCTCCAGGATGATCAAAGCAGCACTAGCACTCGCGAGCGGATAACCTACGAGAGGCGTTTGAAAAGTCCGTGCAAAGTTCGAGAGATGGCACCACCGGCGCGTATCGAGGTCATGTTTAGTTAATAGCATCTCTTGAATGAACACACACCAAGTTGCAACCATATTGGTCTATTTCTTTGTGTTTGGCATTCGTGTGAATCAAGGAAGTCGAATGATTTTCAAGAAATGGACGAAAAAGAATTTCGTGTGGTAAACATTACTTTATTAAAGGCAACACACCTCAGGAGACTAAAAAGAAGCTTGATAAACATTATAGTGATCTGCACCCTCGATTAGAACAGTTTATAAGTGGTTTCAAAATTTTCGCACTGACTATATGGGCACAAGTGACGCTGAACGTTCTGGACGGCCTTTGGAGGTTACGACTTCAGAAATCATTGATCAAATCCATGATATGGTGATAAATGACCTGAAAAAGAGTTAAGCTATTACAGGTGCATATTATTCATTGTTATTGAACCGTTTTAAAACCGAGCTGCAAGAAAAACGCTCGCGATTGGCCCACAAGAAAGTCTTTTTCCATCACGACAACGCACCAGCACACACCTCATCAGTTGTGGTCGCAAAATTAATCGAAATAGAAGGCTCCCTCGGACCACTATTTGTTCCCCAATTTGAAGAAATGGCTGGCGGGACAAAGATTTTATTCAAGCAAGAAGGTGATTGCAAATACTGATGGATATTTTGCAGACTTGGTTAAATCCTAAACTAGAACATCGTTGTACGAAGCGTATAAGCCTATAAGGAGACTACGAGGTCTGGCTATTAAATAACGAGACTGCGCTTGTATGATGAGTGCTTGTAAGCTACCCGATCGCTTCCCTACATTTTTACACCACCCTGATCCTCAGTAGCGTTACAGATTTTTGCGAATTTTTAAACCTCTTATGAAACCTTGCAAAAACCTTGCAAAAATCTTTGGTGCTATGTGAGCATAGTTTTTGGGTTTAGAGCTTATGGTTTGTTTTTCTATTCATCATAAAGACATTTGCGATATGAAACTTTTGTCCGTATCGTTTTTATGGTAATGTTTTCGAATCGATTAATTTATTTACATCAATGTGATTGCAACTTTTAACTCTCGCACGCAGGGTTATTAGCTTTAAAGTTTAGGATTCGTTTATTTATTTATAAAAAGAAATTTGAAATTCGAATCGTTCACCTTAAGATTTTTATTCATCGTTTACGAATCAATTAGTTTATTTATAATGTAACGTCGGTGCATGACCTTCGTTGTTTTTGTGTTTTGTCAATCGAAAAGTTCTATACTGTCTTTCCTGACACAATAATCCCTTCTACAACCTACGCGACGCACTTCCCACTAACGTGGACCATTGGGAAACTCAACCTAAGCTTAAACCGAGAGTTGAATAGCCGCTCTCGTTAAAATCAGTTTTACTACGATGCAATTTTTACAGACAATTGCACACATGTCATAATAAAATAAAATTCCTTCTTCTAAGTGAGGAAATAACTAAATCGCTAAGTCAGTCAATACAAATTTCATTGACTTTCGACACACATATTCTTGCAAGGTAGTCTTTCTTATAGCGTAATTTAGAACATCGCGCAATAATCTGGAATGTCCTGAATTCTTACAATACACTCCAAATAATTTTTTTATAAATAAATAATTAATTAAATAAAATAGATAAAATTGACTCAAAGATTACCACCATGGGCTCATAGATGAATGCATTGGTAACTGGGTTCAACTCACTGGAAATTAGAATGCATGACTTGTCTACAAGTTTAAATCAACATACAGATGCTGGTAAGCAATGTATTGACAAATTGCAGCAAGATCATCTGCATTTTCAAGCTAAAGTCGATAGTCTAATGGCAACAACTACCAACATCACATAGCGTCATCACCGGCTTCGGATAACTTCAAGCTATTGGATAATGCTAATTGTACGTTGTCTGCAAAAGTATCGCAGCTAGCACTACAACAAGAGTGAATGGCGCATGCATCTGAAGTTGTTCTCAGTGACATTCTCCCGCATGAATTCGGTAATTTGCAGCTGGCAGCTTCAGCTATATTTTAAACAATGGATGCTATCATCACCAATGAAGACATACTATCAGTGCGCCCCTTGCGTAGGCTATGCGCTAGTACGTTGCAAAATGGACCGCGTACCGCTGCATCTTCTGACACTAAGGTTCCATCTTCGCGCACAGTTCCGCTCCTTGTTACATTTAGAAGTGTCACTGCTGCTCGTGCTGTCATCACTGCGAAAATACGTAAGAGGAAGTTTCACACTTCTCAAGTCAGCCCTACATTACGTAGTAAGGCTTAACCAGTCAGGCAAATTACACCATCTCTTATCAACGTCAACGATTTTTTGCCGCCTGCTCTTCATCAGTTGAAGCTACATGTGCTAGAAAAATCCAGGGACGAATATAATACATCTTTCTGACATTTGTACGCAATGGAAATGGCACCGAAGACGACTTCAACGCTTTTTTACCCACGCTTTTTTAATCAAGCCAATAAATAACGTCTCGATCAACAACAATTGATTTGTGCTAGCCAGGTATGTTCTTTCTCCTTCTCTTTCTTATTACCTCCTTCTATTCTTACTACTTGACTCTCGCCACCTGCTACTTCTCCCTCTATTGTGAAGCCCGGTACTAATGATGAAGATTTTCGGATCTGTCATTTCAATGCGAACTCTTTTCGAACGCACATTGAGATAATACTTTTCCTGGCATCTTGCTCCTACTTTCATGTTATAGCCGTAACAGAGACTAAACTAAGTCCTATTGTGGATGACTCTCTTATGGCTCTTGGAGATTATACTCTTTTTCGCCGCGATCGTAATACGAGGTCTGGCTATTAAATAACGAGACTGGTTACGAAAAAGGGGTTTTATTATAAAAATTATACTACATTCGAATGCTCCCCCTCAATATACTCCCCTTCCCTCGCCACACACCTTTCCATACGTTTTTTTCATTGATCGAGGCAGTGCCGGAAGTCTTCTTTGGTTAGGGCCTTTAGGAGCTCTGTCGTTTTTTGCTTTACCGCTTCCATCGACTCAAATCGGGTCCCTTTCAAAGCAGATTTTATCTTCGAAAACAAAAAAAAGTCGCACGGTGCCAAATCTGGCAAGTACGGCGCGTGTTCGAGCACTGGAGTGCGCTTACCGGCCAAATACTGCTTCACAGATAGCGCGTTATGGGCAGGTGCGTTGTCCTGGTGCAAAATCCACGAGTTGTTCTTCCACAACTCGGGCCGTTTCTTACGAACTCGTTCTCGCAATGTTGCCAAAACTGACAAATAGTATGTCTGGTTGACAGTCTGATCCTCTGGAACCCATTTAGTCATCACGATACCGTTAATGTCGAAAAAAACGATCAACATTGCCTTGAATTTTGATTTGGACATCCTTGCTTTTTTGATTCTGGGCGATTCAGGCGTCTTCCAATGCATCGATTGACGCTTTGTCTCAACATCGTATTTAAAAATCTACGTTTCGTCGAAAGTAATAATGTTTTTTATCAGTCCGGAATCTTTTTTTAACCTTTCAAGGAAATCTGAGTAGACCTGTTGACGCAAGAGCTTTTGGTAAGGAGTCAGGTTTTTTGGCACCAACTTCGCACAGACTTTTGTCATGTGTAATTCCTCGTGTAAAATTTGTCTAACCGTTTCTTTATCGGCGTTTACAGCCTCGGCAATCATCCAGATGCTCATTCTACGATCTGCACGCACGATTTGGTTGATTTTGGTCACTGTTTCCGGAGTTGAAACAGTGACAGGGCGTTCTGGGCGTTGGTCATCTTCAGTGCTCACTCGGCCCTCACTACAGCGCTTACACCACTCAAAAACACGCGCACGAGATAGAGAATTGTCCCCATAGGCCTCTTGCAACAATTTACAGCACTCAGTCGGAGTTTTTTTCAATTTAACGAGAAATTTGAGATTAATACGTTGCTCCTGTTTTTCGTCACACATGGTTTTCGGCACGAGAAAAAAACAAGTTCGTTTCAAACCGCTACTGCACAAATACAATAATAGTGACGAGAACGTGTTTTGGTACGTGCATAGACAAGATATCTAGATACCTAACGCACTACTCGTTTTTTTCCCCACCCCTCTACGGCGCCCTCTAGGCGCGCAGTCTCGTTATTTAATAGCCAGACCTCGTACAAGAGGAGGTGGCGTTGCAGTTTTCGTACATAACTCTTTATCGTGTACCGTGCTGTGCTCTTCTACACATGTCTGGAGGGATCTTACTCGGTGACTTCAATGCTGATCAGCTATCTAACAACGATGATGTAAACTTTTTGAAATCATTCATTGATGAGCACTCTCCCTATTCTATACCGTATTGCAGTACACATTATACTCCCACGGCTGATACTTGTCTTGACATATGTCTGGTAGATGCAAATGACACTGTACTTGACTACTGGAAAACTGACACCTCTTTTATCGATGGACATGACTTAATCACTACGACTGTTAAATGCTCACTTTCAGGACCGACTCTCTATAGCTTTACTTGTAGTAATTATAACTCCATAAACACCAGAGCTCCTCTTGATTATTTTTGATTTTTGGGTTGCCCATGTGTGAATAACTCTCCTCTGGATGTTTGCCTACACTGTTTACCAGGTGTACAAGTATGAAATGCGGATTTCAGACAACATATGTCGGTGTACCAATACAGTTTTAGCTGTTATGATTTGACACTGCGCCATTTTGTTGTGTCATCAACAAGTTCAGACACGCGTTAGTGATAGACTGAAAAAGTGTGTACATCGTGTTGTATTGTTGTGTTTAATATGTCAAAATTTATACCAAACAAAGAGCATACGCGGACAGCATTAATATTTTGTTTTCATTTTAAGAAAACTGCTGCTGGATCCTTTTGGTTACTACGAGAAGCTTATTGTGAAGATGCTCCATCGCAAGATACGTGTGAAAGATGGTTTCAGCGTTTCAAAAAAGGTGACTTCGACGTTGCTGACGAGGAATATGGAAAACCGCCAAAACAATTCGAAGATATGGGTTTGCAAGCATTGTTGGACGAAGATGATTCGCAAACACAAAAAAAATTCGCACATAAATTAGGAGTTTTCCAACAAACTGTTTCCAATCGCCTACGAGCGATGGGGAAAATTCAGAAGATCGGTAGATAGGCACCACATGAGTTAAATGACAGGCAACTGGAAAATTGCAAAATCACATGCGAAATTTTGCTCGATCGGTACAAAAGGAAGTTATTTTTGCATCGAATAGTAACAGGAGATGAAAAGTAAATTTATTTTAAAAAATCCCAAACGCAAAAAATCATAGGTAGACCCAGGAGAACCATCCACATCGACCGCAAGACGAAATCGTTTTGGCAAAAAGACGATGCTCTGTGTTTGGTGGGACCAGAGGGGCGTGGTCTATTATGAGCTATTGAAACCTGGGAAAACGGTTAATACTACACGTTACCAACAACAATTAACCGATTTAAACAGTTTGCTGCTTGGAAAAAGGCCAGAATACCAAAAGAGGCAACACAAAATAATTTTTCTCCGTGACAATGCTCCATCACATATGGCAAAACCGGTTCGCGACACATTGGAAGCACTTAACTGGGAAGTCCTGCCTTATGTGGCTTACTCACCAGATTTGCCTCCTTCTGATTACCACTTGTTTGCATCGATGGGTCACGCACTTACTGAGCAGCGCTTTGATTCCTATCAAGATATCAAGAAATAGCTCAATGAATAATTCGCGGCAAAAGGGGAAGATTTTTGCTGGCGTGGTGTTCACAAATTGCCCAGAAGATGGGAAAAATGTATAAAAAGCGATGGAGCATTCTTTCATTAAAGCACTTTTTATTATTCTACCAAATTAAACGTGTTATTTCTCCTTTTAAAATCCGCATGTCATACTTGTACACCTGGTATATGATCATCTAGATCATGCTATTTCTACATTTGTGCCACTTAAGGTTGTCACTCACAAGTAATCCTACCCAACCGTCACCCACCGATTTAAATAAAACTTTGCGCACTGATAGATCTCTGAAAACTATTGAACCCGTGATTTATTATTTTTCCAAAATACATTTTTTAGAGGTAGAAACTGTTATTAACACATCGTTCAATAAGTCCCGAGACTAACCCAGAGATGGTGCTAGTAGTACCAAACTGGCCACGTTTCCATAGAGTGCGAACCTTTACATGAAACGTGTAAAAATTTCACGTTGATCGGATCACAGACAGCAGAGTTATCAAGGTTAGAGTAAAGTCACTTTGTAATTTGTTTGAAAAATGGAAAAAAGCGAGTTTCGTGTGTTGATAAAACATTGTTTTTTTATGGGTAAAAACACCGTAGAAGCTCAGCAATGGCTTGAAAAACATTACCCGGACTCCTCTCCATCCAAACCAACGATTTGTCGTTGGTATGCTGAGTTTAAACGTGGTCGTACGGACACAAACGATGCGGAACGTTCGGGTAGGCCATTGGAAGCCGTTACACAGGAAAATGTTAGTGAAGTGTTAAAAATTGTAATGAAAAATCGCGAAGTGAAGGTCCGTGAGATTGCAGAAATGACACAGATGTCATCTGGAAGCGTATTTACAATCCTACATGAAAAATTGAGCATGAAAAAGGTTTTTTCCAAGTGGGTGCCGCGATTGCTTTCAGTGGAACAAAAGCAGCAACGAGTCGACGATTCAGAGAGCTGTTTATCGCTATTTACTCGCAATAAAAAGGATTTCCTACGTCGATACGTGACCATGGATGAAACATGGATACATCATTTCACTCCGGGGTCGAATCGGCAATCATCTGAGTGGCGCATGGCTGGCGAAAGCCGCCCAAAGCGTCCAAAAACGCAGCAGTCTGCTGGCAAAGTCATGGCGTCTGTTTCTTGGGATACACATGGCGTGATTTTCATTGACTACCTGGAAAAAGGTAAATTGATCAACAGTGATTATTATATTGACTTGTTGGTACGTTTAAAGGAGGAGATCGCAGCAAAACGACCGCACATGAAGAAGAAAAAAATCCTTTTTCACCAAGACAATGCACCATGCCAAAAGTCCATGAAAACAATGGCAAAATTGAACGAATTGGGCTTTGATTTGCTTCCCCACCCCCCGTATTCGCCAGATTTAGCCCCCAGCGACTACTGGCTCTTTGCTGATCTCAAAAAAATGCTCCAGGGAAAAAAATTTGGCTTGAATGAGGAGGTCATTGCCGAAACTGAAGCCTATTTTGAAGCAAAGGATGAATCCTTCTATAAACATGGTATAGAAATGTTGGAAAGGCGTTGGAAAGATTGTATCACTGTAAAAGGAGATTATATTGATGAATAAAAATGATTTTTGAAAAAAAATGTTGTTTTCGTTGTTAATCTCGGGACTTATTCAACGATGTGTTAATTATTTAATTTGATACAGATAACAAAATAATTTTTCAATGTAACTTACTAGCACCACCTATCGTTCAATTTATATACCAAAATATTATTAGTTATTTTATCTGTGGTAAAAATAAATCTGTTTAGTTGATTTTAAGAATACTCTGTGTTTTAATAGGTTATGGGCTCAGTCCCGCTAAAAAAAATTATAAAGAAGTAGTGATCTCAGTGCGCTTGATAACAAAAATATCCACAAATTATTCAGCTGACGTACCAAAATTGAAAGGTCGTGAAAATTACGACGACTGGTGTTTCGTGGCGGAGAACGTACTCGTGTTGGAAGGAATGGCGGACGCCATCAAGGCACCTTTATCGTCAACAGCTACTCCGGCTCAGGAATCAGATGATTTGAAGGCGAGAGCAAAACTACTATTGACTATCGACGGTTCCCTTTATGTGCATATCAGGAAGACAATTACAACATACAACTTATGGGAGACGTTGAAAAACATTTTCGATGATTCAGGATATTCACGAAAAATTAGTTTGCTCAGCTATCTTATTAGTATGCGCCTAGAAAACCGCGAGTCGATGACCAGCTATGTCAGCCAGCTCACCGAAAGAGCACAGAAACTGATTGGTATCGGCTTTGAGATCAACGACCAGTGGATTATATCGCTTATGTTAGCAGGATTACCGGAAAAATTCGGGCTAATGATAATGGCAATAGAACATTCCGGTATGAACATCAATGCGGATGCTATTAAAACATAGTTACTGGACATGAGTACAGATTTTGAGGTTAAGTCGGAAGGTGCATTTGCCGCCAAAAATTTTCACAGGCGTAATGCTGGCAGCACTAGTGGCGAATGCAACAACAAAACGCAAACGCAACATGGCGCCGGCGGAACGACCGGAATGAACGGAACGTTATCTTCATCTGTCAATGTTAGTGTAAACAATATGGCACGGAAGAAAATAATTTGTTGTTATACATGCAAACATATTGGCCATTTTAAGAATCAATGTCCGTTTGCAGAGAAAACGAAGACAAATGCATTTAGTGCAGTTTTTCTTACGAAGGAATTCAGTCAATTAGACTGGCACTTAGACTCCGGTGCAAGCACATGTATAGTCTTGAACGTAAACTTGTTGTCGAATGTCTGTTATCAACCGAAGACTAAGAAGACCATTGTTGCAAATCAAACAGTCGTGAAAGTTTGATGCTCAAGAGATCTGCAGATCACGACATGTGTCGGTGATAAAGAGATTATTATAAATGTAAACATTGTTTCATGTGTACCTAACCGAGCCACTAACTTACTATCAGTGAGTAGAATCATTGCGAGCGGTAACAAAGTGATGTTTAATAAAAATGGATGTTTAATATACAACTCATGCAATGAATGTATTAGTTAGGCAATCTTAGAAAATGGCGTATACAAATTGAATGCTATCAAGGCTGAAAAACTCCTAGTAGCAGCAATATAAATGTCAGGCACGACTTGGCATAGGCGGCTAGGCCATAGCAATGCTAATGATTTCAATAAATTAAAAAATGGAGCAGCTGAAGGTGTTTGTTTTGAAGAAAAGTATGATACTAGTAAGACCAGTTGCATAGTTTGTTGCGAAGGTAAACAAACAAGACTGCCATTTCCTCGCAGCACTACCAGAAGTCAGGAGGTCCTGGAGTTAGTTCACACTGACTTGTGCGGACCAATGGAGAATGTATCTCTTGGAAAAGCAAGATACTATCTGTTATTCGTGGAGGACTTTAGCAGAATGTGCACTGTATATTTCCTGCAATCTAAAAATTATAATTATTACTATTTCATATATATAAGTATAATAAAAATTATACTTAATACTAAAAATTATAAATATATAATGCAATCTAAAAAAATAAAACATTAACATATGTCAAACAATTTAAACAGTTAGTTGAGAACCAACAGTCAAGAAAAATCAAAATACTAAGATCAGACAATGGAGGAGAGTTTTGTTCAGCAGAAATGACAAATTATTAAAAACAATGTGGTATAGTTCATCAAAAAACAAATAGTTACACACCAGAACAAAATGGTCTATGTGAGAGATATAATAGATCATTAGTAGAAAAGGCTCGTTGTCTCCTTTATGATGCGCAATTTAAAAAATTTCTTTGGACAAAAGCTGTCAATACAGTCGTGTACATAAAGAACCGATCACCAGCAGCAGGCTTAGATCAGAATACTACTCCCTATGAAATATGGACAGGCAAAAAGCCGAATTTGAGTCAACTAAGGATTTTTGGCAGCCAAGTAATGGTCCATATCCCAAAAGAAAAAAGAAAAAAATGGGATAAAAAGGCGAGTAAAATGCACCTAGTTAGATATTCGAAAAATGTCAAGGGCTATCTCTTATATGATCCTACTTCGCATAATGTCATTGTAGCCAGAGATGTTGTTGTCATGTAAAAAACAGATGACAGTTCAACAACATCTATTGTAATCGAAGAGAAGAATCAACCTGATAGGTCAGCTGATGTGGCTTCTCCCATCAACTCAGATGAAGAAAATCCGAATGATAAGACAAATGTTTCTGATAATTCATCAAGTGACACAGATGACAGTTATGCTGACACCTTGTCTTTGTCGCCAGAAGCTAGGGATCTTGTTCATCGGCAGTGTGATGTCAATCTACCAGAAAAACGTGTTAGACGCAAACTAGACTATTATGGAAATGCAAACATATACGTGGAGATGTCTAGTGATCACATTTATCTTAGTGATACAATGAGTGGACCTGATAAAGAACAGTGGCAGTGTGCGATGAAAAAGGAACTAAAATCGTTTCAAGATAATGACACTTGGGAGCTATTGGATAGGCCAAAGGACGGTACGGTTGTGAAAAATAAGTGGGTGTTTAAGAAAAAGTTTAACGGTGAGGGTGAAGTGCGATTTAGAGCTAGGCTCGTTGCAAAAGACTTTACTCAGTAAAAAGGCATAAACTATAATGACACTTTCTCACCAGTGTTAAAATATTCTATTTTACGATTATTGTCAGCATTAAATGTAGAGCTAGGGCTAAAGTCAAATCACCACGATGTACCTACTGCATTTCTTAATGGTTTTCTTCATGAAACAGTATATATGGAAGTACTAGAATGCTCAGATATCAAAAATTGTAACGATAAAGTTTAAAAATCAAAGAGAGCTGTCTATGGCTTAAAGCAGTCAGCCAGAGCATGGTACACTAGAGTAGAAGAATGTCTATTACAGTTAGGATACAAAAAGTCTAACTATGAACCATGTTTATTTGTAAAGCATTAAAATGTAAAGATTTATGTAGCACTATTTGTAGACGATTTTTTTGTTATCTATAATTGTCAGAATACTTATAAAACATTGATAAATGAGTTGGTAACAAAACTTAGAATAAAAGATTTAAGTCAGTTGAAACATTGTCTGGAAATGAATGTTAAGATTCATAAAGATTGTATTACTGTTGATCAAAAGCAATTTATAGAAACTATTTTAATCCTTTGGCCTATAACCACGAGTCTGACTCGTAGTGAAGAATTTGTGCCATAAGCAAAAACCACGAGTCTTACTCGTGGTAAAGAATTTGTGTCAGAAACGAAAATCACGAGTCTGACTTGTGGTAAAGAATTTATTATTTTACAATTCCTTTTGTCACACCGAAATATAAATTTCATGAAAAGTATAGATTTTGCGCCAGTTCGGGTACACGGCTGAACAGCTGAATGGCACGGCGCGCGACCGACCTTCTTGTTTACTATGGCTCGCGCAATCGGTTGATACCGTGTAGGCCAAGGGGTTAAAGAAATTTGATATGAAAGATTGTTTTTATTCTAATAACACATCGTTCAATAAGTCCCGAGACTAACAACGAAAACAACATTTTTTTTCAAAAATCATTTTTATTCATCAATATAATCTCCTTTTACAGTGATACAATCTTTCCAACGCCTTTCCAACATTTCTATACCATGTTTATAGAAGGATTTATCCTTTGCTTCAAAATAGGCTTCAGTTTCGGCAATGACCTCCTCATTCGAGCCAAATTTTTTTTCCTGGAGCATTTTTTTGAGATCAGCAAAGAGCAAGTGATCGCTGGGGGCTGAATCTGGCGAATACGGGGGGTGGGGAAGCAAATCAAAGCCCAATTCGTTCAATTTTGCCATTGTTTTCATGGACTTGTGGCATGGTGCATTGTCTTGGTGAAAAAGGATTTTTTTCTTCTTCATGTGCGGTCGTTTTGCTGCGATCTCCTCCTTCAAACGTACCAACAAGTCAATATAATAATCACTGTTGATCGATTTACCTTTTTCCAGGTAGTCAACAAAAATCACACCATGTGTATCCCAAAAAACAGACGCCATGACTTTGCCAGCAGACTGCTGCGTTTTTGGACGCTTTGGGCGGCTTTCGCCAGCCATGCGCCACTTAGATGATTGCCAATTCGACTCCGGAGTGAAATGATGTATCCATGTTTCATCCATGGTCACGTATTGACGCAGGAAATCCTTTTTATTGCGAGTAAATAGCCATAAACAGCTCTCTGAATCGTCGACTCGTTGCTGTTTTTGTTCCACTGAAAGTAATCGCGGCACCCACTTGGAAAAAACCTTTTTCATGTTTAATTTTCCATAAAAGATTGTAAATACGCTTCCAGATAATATCTGTGTCATTTCTGCAATCTCACGGACCTTGACTTACATTTTCCTGTGTAACGGCTTCCAATGGCCTACCCGAACGTTCCGCATCGTTTGTGTCCGTACGACCACGTTTAAACTCAGCATACCAATGACAAATCGTTGGTTTGGATGGAGAGGAGTCTGGGTAATGTTTTTCAAGCCATTGCTGGGCTTTTACGGTGTTTTTACCCATTAAAAAACAATGTCTTATCAACACGCGAAACTCGCTTTTTTGTATTTTTCAAACAAATTACAAAGTGACTTTACTCTAACCTCGATAACTCTGCTGTCTGTGATCCGATCGACGTGAAATTTTTACACGTTTCATGTATAGGTTCGCACTCTATGGAAACGTGGCCAGTTTGGTACTACTAGCACCATCTCTGGGTTAGTCTCGGGACTTATTGAACGATGTGTTACACTAATGGAAATTAACCTAAAATTAGGAAGGAAAGTAAACAAACATGATAAAAATTATCCTTATCAACATCTGATTGGTAGTCTGATGTACTTATTTGTGCTTACTGGACCAGAAATTTCTTTTAGTGTAAGTTTTTTAAGCCAGTACAATAATTACTTTAATGGAACTTATTGGAAACATTTAAAACGTCTTTTAAAGTATTTAAAGAAAACTAACAATTATGGTTTAGTTTATAAAAAGACAGATTGTAATCTTTATGGCTTTGTTGATGCTGATTGGGCATCTTGCACTTTGGATAGGAGGTCATATACTGGATTTTGTTTTATAATGGCAGGTTCTATAATTTCTTATGAGTCTAAAAAAAAAAAAAAACAACAGTTGCACTGTCCAATAAAAAAGCAATATATCTAAAGAATATATTTAGTGAATTGATTGTATCAAATGAGAATATGCCACTGTGTTTGTAATCAAAGCTCTATTAGGCTAGCAACTAATCCATTGTTTCACAATAAGCGCACCAAACACATTGACATAAGGCATTATTTTGTTAGGAAATGTGTTTTGGAAGGGAAAGTCGAAATTAAGTATCTATCAATTTATGAAATGCCAGCAGATATATTGATAAAAAGTTTAAGTGCAAATAAACATTATAAGTTTTTAAAATTAGAAGGCATGTCTGAAGTTATATAATATTATGGATTTGTGTCAGCTTAACAATATAAGTTTTTGTTTGCAAATGAGATTATTCTGTTAGGTCAGGATGTTATTAATTATTTAGTTTGATACAGATGACAAAATAATCTTTTAATTTAACCTACTAGCGCCACCTATCGTTCACTTCATGTACCAAAATATTATTATTTCTTTTATCTGTGGTAAAAATAAATCTGTTTAGTTGATTTTAAGACTTCTCTGTGTTTAAATAGAAACCACCCCTACCAAACCACAAGTAAGCTAACCTATCTAGCCGTGGGAATAGTGAGCTAAATCGTTTATTTTTCTTAAATTAAATTTCACACCACAAGCAGGTTAACTTATCTACTCTCTAATTTATCTAACCCCTAGAAGCCACCTATACCAAACCACAAGGAGGCTAACCCCCCTGACCCTGGGAACAATGAGTTCAGCCGCTTATTTTTTATTAAATAATTAAATTGCATACCACATGTAAGTTAATCCACCCAACCACCTAATCCCTAACCGAACTGTCCCGTAGGAACCACCCCCTACCAAACTGCAAGCAGACGATCCCACCTAACCCTGGAAATATCAAGCGTCATCGCTTATTTTTTTTTAAATAATTATATTCCACATCACAAGCGGGCTAACCTGCCTAACCACCTAACTCCAAAACAAAGTATCCCATAGAAATAACCAATACATAACCACCCATACTCAAAAATTACCTCACCTTTAGCATTATTTAGGATCAACGTGAAAGTAATGGGATTGTGCCCCCTTTGGGGTGCTTGATTAATGTGAGTTCCCTCGCTTCTCACGATTGGGGTGCTGTATTAACGTGAGTCTCCTTGTCTCTCACGATCGGGGTGCTAGATTAACGTGAGTCGCCTCGCCTTTCACTAGATCTGATAAGCTAACACGATAGTACTATATCAAGGTGTATCTATTATTTTACATATTCTTCACAATAATGTGGTTTATTTTTTTTTTCGTTAATTGCAAAAAAAATACTCTACACAAAGGGTTTTAGTGCACCATGCACACTTAATAATCGCAAATTCACCACTCAATGCACATTTTGCATCAGCATCTTGAAAACAGTATTAGGATGTTTCGAATTTTTCTGGCTTATTTGTTATACGAAGGCGGTTCAATAAGTACCCGTGTTAGAAATGAAGACACCATTTTTTCAAAAAATTTTTTTTTATTTTTCAACCTAGTCCCCTTCTAGAAAGATACACTTCTCCCAACGTTCCTACTATTTTCTTAACCCTTCCAAAAAATAGGATTTGTCGAACTCTCCAAAATACGCCTCTGTCTCGGCGATTACTTCCTTGTTTGAGCTAAATTTTTTTCCTGCGAGCCATTTCTTCATGTTAGGGAACAAGAAAAAGTCGCAGGGAGCCAGATCGGGTGAATACGAGGGGTGCGGCAACAATTCATAATGCAATTCATGCAGTTTGGCGGCGACAACTCCAGATGAATGTCCTGGTGCGTTATCATGGTAAAACAGCACCTTCTTTTTCGCCAAATGCGGCCGTGTCTCCTTCAATTTTTTGTCGAAGTGGTCCAATAACTCACTGTAGTATTGTCCAGTAATCGTTCTTCCTTTTTCTAAAAAATCCATGAGGATGACGCCGTTCACATCCCAAAAAATTTTCACCATGACCTTGCCGGCAGATGGGATCGTCTTCGCCTTCTTTGGAGCAGATTCACCGGAAGAAATCCATTGTTTTGATTGTTGCTTAGTTTCTGGTGTGTAATGATAAATCCAGCTTTCATCAACGGTGACGACTCGACGCAAAAACTCCTTCGGATCTCGCTTAAATTGCTCCAAACACTGCTTCGAAGTTAACAGCCGCATCCGCTTGTTGTCCGCCGTGAGCAATCGCGGTACCCATCAGGCCGACAATTTTTTCATCGCCAACTTATCATGTAAAATATTAATTGCCGTTCCGGTCGACACACCTACGGCCTCTGCTACTTCGCGCACTTTCGTTCGTCGATCAGCGAGAATCATGTCGTAGACTTTTTGAATGATTTCCTCGGTAACCACGTCTGCCAGGTGTCCTGATCGCTCCTCATCAAAAACGGATGTTTAGCCACGTTTAAATTCGTTAAACCAATATCTAACTGTGGTCATAGATGGCGAAGTGTCCTCCTAAACAGCATCCAACTTTGTTTTTATCTTCTCGCATTTTTTTCCATCCAAAAACAAAAAGCGAATTACCGAACGATACTGCTCTTTTTCCATCTTAGCGAAAATCACGAAACACGTCTTACTCGAATGGCTGCCAAATTCAAACTAACCTATCAATCAGTCTGAAATTTGTTTTACCGTCGTTTGATAGATGGCAGCACACGATGATAATACCGACTTCCCTCAGGAACGCCCTCTGTCGTCAAACACGGGTACTTATTGAACCGCCCTCGTATAACCACTTTTCCACCATGCATATTTGAACATATTTACGAATCTTGGTGCTGAAATTGGTTATGTGTCAGTGACTATAACTTTAAAATATTATTTCGTAAGTTTAAGTTAATTTTAAAATTGATTAAGAGAATCTGATCTGAAAAGCATTTAATAAAATTTTTCCGCAATCTAAATCCAGACATCACAGGGTTGAATTAATCTGACTTTACTTTCTCTATCTGTCCTGACTAAGAATCCAAGAGCAGTGAAGAATTTTTGCCAGCTATAGATATGAAATCTTTAAAAACCCATGTGCAGCAATTGTAAATGTTAATTTTCCAGAATTAGAAGGGAGAATAGAAATGTTCTTCACTTTGTATATATTTATTCGCACGATCGGTTCAAATTGGCCATCTGATTCTTGTAAGACTACGAGGTCTGGCTATTAAATAACGAGACTGGTTACGAAAAAGGGTTTTATTATAAAAATTATTCTACATTCGAATGCTCCCCTTCAATATGCTCCCCTTCCCTCGCCACACACCTTTCCATACGTTTTTTCCATTGATCGAAGCAGTGCTGGAAGTCTTCTTTGGTGAGGGCCTTTAACTCGAGCCCGTATTTTAAAATTCTTTCCAAATTTCCGAAGTTAATGAAACCAAGTTCAACAGGAACTAAGGAGACATCAGGCGTTTTCCATTATATTATTACAACTGGTCCACCTGTTGCCGAGCGACTTAGACGGGTAAATTTAGAAAAACTGAAGGCACTAAAGCTGAGTTTAAGGATCTATTAAAACTAGGTGTCGTGCGTCCGTCCAGCAGTCCTTGGGCTGCACCGTTCCAAATGGTACGTAAGCCCAACGGCAAATGGCGAGTTTGCGGCGATTATCGCAGGTTAAATGCAATAATCGTACCGGACAAATACCCAGTACCTCATTTACATGATTATTCCGCTAATCTCTACGGGGAAACGATTTTTTCTAAGATTGACCTGCACAAGGCTTATCATCAAATAGCAGTTTACCGAAAGACATTCCGAAAACTGCTGTAACTACCCCTTTCGGGTTATTCGAATATACGTCGATTTGATTTGGCCTTCGAAACGCAAGTCAATCATTCTAGTGTTATGTTAATCAAGCACTCGCAGATCTTGATTTTATTTTCGCATATGTCGATGATATTCTCATAGCTTCATAATCGCAGGATGAGCATGAAGTCCATCTTCGTATCGTCTTTCAACGCTTAAAGAAATATGCTTTGCGCATTAACCTCAATAAATGCAAATTCGGTAAGTCTGAGTTGATCTTCTTAGGTCACTTGATAAACTTGAAAGGCTCCAAGCCAACCAACGAAAGAGTACAGGCTATTTTGAAATTACAAAAACCCAGAACAGTCGTCGAGATGAGACGTTTTCTCGGATTAATTAACTTTTACCGACGTAGCTTGCCTAACGCAGCTAGCGTGCAAGCACCATTATATGAGTACACTCGTGACTCAAAGAAAACTGATAAACAGGAAATCGCGTGGACCGCAAAAGCCAAAGAGGCTTTTAAACGGGTCCAATCCGAGCTGGCAAATGCAGTTTTTCTGTATCATCCCTCAGTTGAAGCCGAAACCCGTATAGTCACGGATGCTTCAGATTTTGCAATAGGAGCAGTGCTCGAGCAATTTTTAGATGATTCGTGGAGACCGCTGGGATTCTTCTCATGAAAATTTTCACCAGCACAACTCAAATACAGTGCATATGATCGTGAATTAACGGCTATATACAAATCAATAAAGACTTATAAGCACTTCCATGAGGGAATGAGATTTAAAATCGTAACCGATCATAAACCGCAGGTTTATGCTTTCTGTCAACGGCAGGATATAGTATCTTCTTGACAAACTCGACAGTTGTCATAAATCTCGCAGTTCACTACGCTAATAAAGCATGTATCAGGTTCGTTGAACGTGGTAGCTGATTCGTTATCATGTGTTAACTCCATTTGTCTACCATTAGATTTTGATTTACTCGAACTTTCGAAACTATAGAAAGATGACACCGAATTACAGAAATTACGCGAATCTTCGGATTGCAAGTTAAAAATCAGATGTTTAAAGTAGAGACCGGATCACAACAGAATTTACTGTGATATAACCGGTAAAACACTGCGACCGATTATACCTTTATCGTTACGCAAGCGAATATTCGAGATGTTCCACCAACTCGCTCATCCGTCTAGCAAGGTCACAGATCAGATCATTAGGAAACTGTACATATGGCCGAACATGCATCGGGATATCAGAACGTGGGCGAAGAACTGTCTTGATTGCCAGCAGTCGAAGGTTACCCGCCGTGTAAAAAACAATCCAGTCGATTTCGTTGCTCCTCATGAACGTTTTCAGTTTGTACATATGGACATTGTTGGTCCTCTTCCAAACATTGACGGCTACCAATACTTATTAACCCTCATTGATACTTTCTCGCGATGGGACGAGGCAATTCCTCTTAAAGATATCACTGCGAAAACGGTTTTACGAGTGTTCTTTGTCCAGTGGGTGTCTCGATACGGCGTACCAAAAATCATTACCACAGATTAAGGTGTACAATTTGAATCCCAACTATTTAACGCGTTACTGTCGCTCATTGGCTGTCAGCGTATTAAAACCGCGGTATATCATCCTCAAGCAAATGGGATAATAGAACGTTGGCACCGTTGTCTGAAAGCAGCGTTGTAGTGCCAGACTGATAAGAACTGGGTTCGTCAGCTTTCAAAGGTTCTGTTAGGTTTGCGCACACGTGTAAGATTAGATACTGGCGCGTCGCTAGCTGAGTACGTTTTCGGTACTACTCGGCGTATCCCTGGTGCGTTCTGTTTTTCCAATGATTTCTCTCCGCATCCGCAGATATTCATCGAAGAATTTCGCAAACACATGCGAGACACTCGTCTTGTATCGGTCACTCATGGGCATAAGATCTTTTGCAAGGATCTCCGTACCTGTACGCACGTGCTGCTTGAAACAGGTACAATAAAGAAACCTTTTGAACGCCCATATACTGGACCGCATAAGGCGCTTAAAAGGATATCCGATCAGAACTATGAGATCGACTTTGATGGTATACCGCGTATCGTTACAACAACGTTATTAAAACCTGCGTACTTCATTCCGGAAGTTCTCAGTTCCTATACAAAAAATGATCTTGTTGAAAAGAATGCACGAGAAAATACATCTACGCAGAAGGCAGAACAGCACGCAGTTCCGGGAACGTCAAAATTAAAAACGTATTTCATAAAGAAAAAAGTCATATTCAACACAGCGGCAAACCAAATTAGAACATTTGAGTCAGATGCAAATTAGCATAAATAATTTATTGTATTAAGTTAAGTAAATTATCATACTAATTTAAGTCATTATTATATTAGTTAAAGCAACTGTGGTATTATTGTAATAAGACTTCATGTTATTAATAAGGCTGACTCCTAGTCCTCTGATTTAATCCAGGGTAAAAATTTTTCGTCACTCGGGGGGGGGGGGGGGGAGTATGTAGGCAGTAGCCACAGCAAGTCGTCCCGCGTCGGTAGTGGGGGGAACATGAAGCGAGAATAGAACCGTTCTGCGCAACGGCAGTTAACTATAGAGTAGTACCGTTCCGACTCTCGGACTGAGAGGAGCTTCTGTGATTATCAAAGCAATAAAGTTACTGAGACAAGAAAATTCTTAGAAATTTATTTCCCCCCTTCCTGAGCCGCGTGATCTCGTGAGTGTGGGACTGCCGACCACAAAGATAGTGGCAAGCACCCACAGCTTATCGATTTCGACATCCAAAACGTCATAAATCAAACTTAAACATATGGTAAACAAATCGCTTTGACACATTAGTGATTTGGTTTTGGCATCATATACTTTTGGTTGAGTGAAAATGTATCATTTTGTGCCAAATAATTGTCCTTTGCTAGAAGTGTTGCTTTCTTTCTTTCATTCGAAGAAAATGGCAGCTGAATCACATCGGGAGCTCGAAAACGTTTACAAAGATGCTACTCTAAGTAAAGCAATGTGCCGTGATTGGTTCCATCGCTTCAAAAACGGTGATTTCGATATTGACGAACGTTCGCGTGAAGAAAGGCCAGAAACTTTCGGAGACGCTGAATTGGAGGCATTACTCGACGAGGATCCATGCCAAACAAAAAATAAGCTTGCTTCAGTATTAGAAGTTATCCGTCAAGCAATTTCCAACCGATTGTATGCGTTAGAAGTTATTCAAAAGCAGGGAACTTGGGTTCCTTATGATTTGAAGCCAAGGTACGTTGAACGTCGTTTTCTGGCCTGTGAACGATTGCTCCAGCGGCAAAAAAGGAAATGTTTTCTTCATCGGATCGTGACAGGTGATAAATGGATTCATTACAGCAACCCGAAAAGAAGAAAGTTATGGGAACCGCACAGTCATGCTTCTACGTCGTCGGCTTGGTCCAATATTCACGCTGCAAAGGTTATGCTGTGTATTTGGTGAGACCAGGTCGGAGTTATTTATTATGAGCTATTGAAATCAAACGGAACCATCACTGCGTAACGGTATCAAATTCAATTGATGCGATTGAGCCAAGCACTACGCGATAAACGGCCATAATACTAGCTGAGGCACGAAGAAGTGATTTTACTGCATGACAATACTCGGTCTCGCGTTGTCGGATATGTTAAAACCTACTTGGAAACGCTCAAATGGGAAGTCTGACCCCATCCGCCATATTTTCCAGAAATTGCGCCGTCAAATTATTACTTGTTTCATTAGATGGCACATGGTCTGGCTGATCAGCAATTCCGCTCATATAAAGATATCAACAATTAGCTTAATTCGTCGATAGCTTCAAAAGACGAACACTTTTACCGTTACAGTGTTCGAATTCTGCCAGAAAGATGGGAAAAAGTTGTAGTTAGCGTTCATTTTTAGTTCATCAAGAGAAATAGCGAGAACTTAGTTGCGCACCTAATAAATGACTTACGAATTGTATATCAGTATTATTAGTTAAAGTATCCTGACTGCGATATCGCGTGCCATATTTTCTGTGCAATATGATTTATTCATTTTATATTCATTTTGTATGCTTATACGAATAAACATTTCTCTCTCTCTCTCATTCTCTTTCTCTCTCTCTCTCTCTCTCCCTCCCTCTCTCTCTCCCTCCCTCTCTCTCTCCCTCCCTCTCTCTCTCCCACTCCCTCTCCCCTCTCTCTCCCCCTGCCTCTCTCTCATGTAAACTGTTTTACTTAATAAAGTTAACATAATCTTTTATAGCCTTAAGTTCTTTTGGAAATTCACGACCCAAGAAGTACGCAAGAGGCTGACTGTATCGCTGCTCTTGCCTCACTTAGACTATTGCTCGGTAGTCTTGCTGGATGCTTCTCAAAAACTAAAAAATCGACTTCAGACATTACAAAATTTCTGTGTCAGATACGTGAAGGGTCTCAAGAGGGATGATCATGTCTGTCTCCACAGGGTTTCTCTGGGTTAACTGCGCACTGATACGAGGAGACACTATTTCATAGCAGTACTGTAGTACAACATCGTGCGCATAGGTGTACCAAAATATTTAGAAGTTCTCTTCTCTAAATATGTACTCAGGAGCTCTCTTAGGGTAGGAACAAAAGAACTCGACGTTTTCCTGATATGTACTGAGACTAATAAATGCCCGTTCCAGGTTCAAGGTACGCATTTATGGAACTTCCTGCTTGCTGAGCTGCGAAATTACTCGTCTTCACACAGTGGGTTCAAGAAAGCGTTCAAGAGAAATCTCCTGGAACTCGCATAAAATTTTATTCTCTATATGTTTATTCATTCATACATACAATCTTAAAGCAATTTGAAATTAAACTTTCTGGCGCACTCAGCTTTACGTATGCGCTGCAACATTAAGGTATAAAATTAAGTTTTTTTAACGTAATCCACATTCGATTTTTGATTTTTTTATGTAAAATTTAAGTTTAATCTCGTTTCTTTAACATCGTGAAAAAAACTCGTTAAGCAGTTCAAAAGAAAAAATATTAGAGCATTGGGAAAATAGTGCTGCTACGTATGCGTACTTAGCAAGAGACAAGTATAAAATCGCCTTGTATGCGCAACCATGAATGCGAAAGAAACGATTCCCTCGCAGTCGCGACAGTTATTGCTCTGTCACTTACATGAGCTTATAATAAAATGATAGCGTGCATGGAATATTTCCGTCGCGAATCGTCGTGATACCGATACGCAACGATTCAAGTATAAGCGCCAAAAGTGCACGAAAGTCAAATACGCGTGGAACGCGGAGTGCTCTGTGTGACAATTTATATCCATAATTATAAATATTTGATGATTATACTATTATTTTATATAAATATATTTTGTCTTCTGAATTTACAAATTTTCTTATATTTTATATTGACTAAGTAAAGTTTGATGAATAAATTCTAAAAATTTTTATCATTTTTAAATCTGGAAAAATTCTTTACTATATAATATTTACTTTCATATTATAGATTTAAAATTGCTAAAAAAAATTCAAAAGAAAAAGAGTCTACAATGGGAAAAAAGAATGAAAGAAATATCACAACATAAACATTTAAATTATCCTTTCAATAGTAATGAAATATGCATCGAACTTATGTATGGTCACAATGAAAAAAAAATTGATCCTGCAAAGAAAGAAGGAAATTCGTCAAAATTATCTATGAATGAAACTCTATTAATAAATTATGAATGTGATGAAAATACTGAAAATAACTTCTTATTGTTAAACAGAGATAAATTTGAAAAAAATGTACACTACAAGGAGTTTTATAAAAAAATAAATGATTCATTAGCAAAAAGACAAAAACATGATGACCAAAGCAATATGAAAACTCAAGATTTAAAAAACAACATATTGAGTAAGTAACTAATCTATGCACAAACTTTATTGAAACAGAATAATAAATGATAATCTAAAAAGGGTATGTTTCTCAAACTTTTAAAAATACAATTTTTATAACGAATTGCTAATTCATTACTATTAATTTTATTTAATTAAAATAAATTAAGTATTCACAAGTAAATTTTTGCATGATTTTTCATTTTTCAGATGTAAAACTTGATAATTTGAGAGCAAAATATAAAATATGTGTAAAGGATGTTAATGATCCAATAATATTGTATAATAATTACAAAAAGTTTTGGGAACATTTGCCAATTCCTGGAAATGAAGGTCATATGAAGTTAAGATGGATTATACGTAAAAAAATGTTAAACTTTTAATAAAACTCACAATTATTTTCAATAATTAATTTGTTTATTCTTTTATCAGGATATTTTTTTTAATTAACATTTTATACTTTGATTAAATGAATTCATTTATATTCATCTAAGTACAAATTAACTTAACAGCAAAAACAAATTTAATAGCATTAAAGGATGATTATCAAATAATCTTTTAGCAAATAGTTCTTATAGTTTCTATTATATAAAAAGAAAAGGGACTACATTTTTGTATCATTAATTTTAATTATAATTTCAAAATCAATTACTTTTAAAATTTATTTTTTTATTTTATTTCAATTAGGCCCTTAAAGAATCTTTGTATTTATTCTGTGTAAGTGGTGAAGTAAATTATTCTCAATACATTGAACAGCATTTTTTGTTAAAACTAATGTATCATGTTTTAACATACTGTAAACATTTAATCCTGAAACAAAAACAAAATTTCTAATTTAATTATTCAACATTTTTAGTATGGATTCAATGATATATTATTTAGTATTAATAATTATGTTTACCATAAACTGGGATTAAATTAACATGTTTTAAAGAATCAGTTGCTATGGATATATTTTGTGGCATTATATCGTTATTATCAACAAAAAGAACAGATGGACCCCAATTTCTTGTTTTTATCAATTCCAATATGTATGCAGAATTATCATTTGGAAGTTCGAGTTTTGAAACTATATGTAAATCATCTTGAGCTAATTTTACTGAAAAAGTGCTTGTAAGACCTAAAATACGACTATAAAAGGGAAGCATATAAAAGTACGAAGTTGGTGAACGAGGTCCATGAGCAACTCCACCCTTACGCCAAAGGGGAGATCTTATACTACCATGTCTAGCTTTTCCTAAACCTTTTTGTCTCCATGGTTTCCGTCCTCCTCCACGAACTTCAGCTCTCACTTTTGTATTTGCATAAGACTGTAAAAAAATATTGATAATTTTTATCATTCTTAACAAAAATTTTAAACTTACAATATGTTTGTATAATTGCTGCCAAATAATATTTTCATAAATTATATCAACACGTGGTTGAGTAGCAAAAATTCTTGGGTGTAGGGTTATTAGATCGATTTTTTTTCCTGTTATTGAATCTAAATTCTCAACCCATAATTGACGCGGTTTCGTATAAAATTTGTTTTCGTAATAAACTGTTTTTGTTAAAACAAAAGATCTTATATTACAAGTAGAAAATATATCTTTAATATTATTTGAACTATTATTTATATTATATTTAGTAAATAATTTACGAAAGTGAAGATGAAAAAGTTTTGATATACTATTATAAAATAACATCACTTCAAAAATTTGAATATAACAATTAAAATAAAGAAAATATATAAAATAATAAATAATTTAAAGCAAAATATTTAATTTATCAAACAATTAATTATTGATTATTTTTTATTTTCATGTTTGCACTAATCTTGCAAGTATCCATCACTTCATTATTTTAACAAGCATGTATCGATTCGCTTTCAGTCCACAAAATTGAGATTTAGCAAAAAAAAATTTTTTTTAATAAGACTAATTAGCTCAGCCTAAAAATTTTCATAAATTAAGCTGCTCATTTTTTTTTTTTTTTTTTAATAAAAATAATAAAATAGTTATAAATTCCAATGTTAATTTCTCATTAAATATTACCTATTTAATATTATATTAAACATTGTTAAATTGCTCACAACGTGATTCAAATTGCTCAGGTATGAAATAATAAACATAGTAAATTATTCTAGAAAAAAAAAAATATTCAAAAACTATACGTTTGACATGCATATGAGCGAGATTGAAAAGCGTAGGAAACTTATAAAATTGGACGCAGAGTTGCCAGATTGGGCGATTTTCCGCAATTTGGGCTACTTTCGAACATGCCTTGCGCTTAAAAATCCTATTGGGCGATTTTAAAAGCAATCCTTGAAATTATTTATTTCTTTTTTAACATCTATTTTTCATTTATCTTCTATAATTGTTATTTTTTACTAGCAAAAGAAAAAAAATGTCAAAAATTAAATTTCAATGTAGTAAATCGGGAGTTTTATACAGTCATTTTGCGGTTTTTCCGTAAGAGCACGCAACTTCTGAGCGTCCATTTCTGGTAACCCTGATTTGACGTCTATATCCACACTAATAACGAAATAACTTACAAAATTTTCTTTTTTTATTAAATGTGATAAATTAAATTGAGAAATAATTAAATAAATTATTTCATTTATAAGTTGCATAGGCTTAACAAACTCTTACATGTGCATAAGATCATAAAAAATATTCTTTCTGCTATTTTTGGATTTTTATTTATTTATTTATTTTTTTTTTAAGTAGTTTGCTATTATTATTTAATATCGAAGTAATTTGAATCCCGTTAAGTTGATATGAAATGTTCCTAGACAAAAATTTTATATTACAAACTTCTTGGAAATATCAAGAAAAAGCTTTTTGCTGTTATATACTTTTGTTTCGAAACAATATTTGTAAAGTTACGTTGGCTGAAATAATTTAAATTTCGATTTTAAATGAGGAATAAACGTTTTTGGACTATTAAGTTGACAACAGATAATCCTAAAAAAAAATTATAAATTATATACTTATAGAGTATAATAAGACAAAACTTTTTGCTATGGTATAATTTTCTCTAAAAATAATATTTAAAGAGATACATAAATCAAATCGATTACAATAGTCGTTGAACATGAAGAGAAAACGTTTTTCGTCTCTTAACCTAACAATTTCTTATAGATAAAAATATAATAAATGTAATATTTGTAGAGAGTAACAAGTCAAAACTTTCTGCTATCGCTTATTTTTCTCTAAGAATGATATTAAAAAGTTACATTGGTTAAAACGATTATAATTCTGTTTTTAAAAGGGTAAATAATTGTTCTTGATTATAAATTTAACGAACATTATTCCTAAAGAAAAATGATAAATGTTATACTTGTAGAGAATAATAAGATAAAACTTTTTCCTATGGTTTACTTTTCTCTAAAAATGATATTTAAAACGTTATACAGAGTCATCAATAAGTATCGGACCCCCCGCCCCCTATCAGCGAAAATATGCGTTTTCGAGTGAAATGTTTTAGATAAAAGTTTCAGGGTTGTGAACGAAAATCTGAATGGGGACCTTGAAGCTGACCTTGGCGTTAATCTTCAAGGTCATTTCAATGTCAACTTTTATTTTTCAAATAGAAAGCCCTATTTTTGACACTGCCAATCGAAAGAACGGAAAATTTTACGTTCAGATATGCATCAAGGTCATGTAACCCGATGACCTTCAAAGTTATTCCAGGGTCGTATAAACTCAAAGAAGGTTTAGACGGCTGATCAGCGAAAATATGCGTTTTTTAAACAAAAAAATAGTTAAACATTGTATCTAGATCTGATCAGCTAAGGCGAGATCCATAGTAGGTCACGTCACAAAAAAAAACAGAAAAACTATTTTCTTTTTAAATGCATATTTTCGCTGATCACAGCCGTTTAAACCTTGTTTGAGTTTATGCGACCCTGGAATGACCTTGAAGGTCATCGGATTACATGATCTTGATGCAAATCTGAACGTAAAATTTTCTGTTCTTTTGATTGTCGGTCTCGAAAATAGGGCTTTCCATTTGAAAAATAAAAGTCGACATTGAAATGACCTTGAAGGTCAACGCTAAGATCAGCTTCAAGGTTCCCATTCAGATCCTCGTTCACAACCTTGAAACTTTTATTTGAAACTTTATTTATTTCTTTCGAAAACGCATATTTTCGCTGATAGGGGGGGGGGGGGGGGAGTCCGATACTTTTTTATGACCCTGTATAATCTAAAACAATTACAATTTTAATTTTAAATATAAAAAATACGTTTAAAATTTATTTATTTGATAACGATTACTGACAGAAAAAAATCTTAAATAAAGAAATTATAAAGTATAATAAAATAAAAATTTTTTTTGTCAGAAACTTTTCCCTAGGAACAGTATTAAAAATAACACTAAAATCATAACTACTAAGTCATAATGAGTTTACTTTGCAAATAACTTTAAAAAAAAGTCTTATAATTTAACAGCAATTACTTCTAGATAAAAATGTCGAATAAAAAAATTTTTTTAAATACTGAAGTAAAACTTTTTTTTCTTAATTAAATTTTTCTAAGAGGAGTTACTTAAAATAATACAAGTATATAAACCTAAACATTATAATTTTCATGAAAAGAAAAAAAAATTCATTAATATCACTTGAAATGACTTCTGTCTTCTTCGATAACTGTAGATACAAGATAATAGAAATTTCACATTTAATAGAAAATTATACTCGTATTCTTGAACTACATTATTATTCTAATTAATTATTTTTTCCCTTTCTTCTTACCCAATTACATATCCAAATTTTTCCTAAAAATAAATTATGATTCAAAATTTATTATATTACTGACTCAATGATATTACTTTTATACAAGGTGTCCCATTTTAAATTAGGTAGCGGAATATCTTGTCTGGGAAGTCATCAACCCCAAAAATCAAGCATAATCAAAGTTGTTACGTTCAGAGAGGGACACCCTATGGTGATCTCTATATTGATCTTGACTTTGACTTCGAAAGTAATTTTAAAGTCAAATCCAATTTTTTAAATAAAAACACCAATTTCTGATACCAGAAATGAAAAAAGCGAAAAATTCAGTCACGATCTTGACCATGACCTTCATTATTTATAAATAATTCGTATAAAATTTATTCTTACCAGAGCCTACGTTCCGTTGTCGATGTAATGCATACATTGACATCCAGGGCTTGCAGTGAGAACGCAACAGGGTAGATTTCAAAGCGTCAAATTGATCCGGCTAGTTGAGGCAAGAGTAATTGTCCGACCAATCAAGGCAAGATTAATTATTCAATCAGTTAAGGCAAGACTTGTTGTCCAGGCAATCAAGTCAAGACCATAGAGAAACCTGCCTATGAAAACGACATATTTTTTACTTTCAATTAGCTTTTACCTAATTAAATTTTTAAATATTTCACCGTTATTATTAATACAGCGCTGGGCTCTTCGTTGAAAGCTATTGGCTGTTCCCAAAAAATCGTTCCTAGATATATTTTTGCACATGTTTGTAATTCGTTGCATCATATTTTCCCTGGTTGTTTGTGAATCTGAATATGCCATATTTTTAAGTTGATTCCACAGGAAAAATCTGGACTAGTGAGATCTGAAGACCTAGGACACCATTTGACAATTTATTTACCTATTCCTATCCAGCTTTGGGGAAATTAACAGTTCAGAAATTCTCTAACAGTATTGCTTCTATTAGGCCCTGCACCATCCTCTTGAAATCATATTCGTCGTCTCGTTTGTAGATCTATACCTTGTAACAAAAGTGGCAGTCCGTTCATTAATAAATCCAAATATCTTAAAGTGTTAATATTTTCATTAAAAAAATATGGCCCAATCAAAAATTCATTGACAAGTCCACACCATGCAGTAAGGCTCCAGCGATTCTGATAGTAAATCATATGAAACCAATGTGGATCTTCCACAGACCAATAATGACAGTTATATCGATTTAACTTCCGTTTATCGTGGTATGTAGCTTTATTGATAAACATGACGTACTTAAAAAAATCTTGGTCACAATGTAACATTCTTTTAGCCCAACTACAAAATTTATGTAGTCTTCGCTGAAAGTCATAAGCAGACAATTGTTGGGTTAAAATAATGTGGTAAGGGTGCAATCTATGGATTTTTAGAATTCTTTGAGCCATTGATTTTGTGATTCCCAAATAAGCCTTAATTTCTCGTACCGAAACATACGGGTTAATCGCAACCGTAGCCAACATGACAAGAACTCGTGGATAATCCGGTTCAATTATTATAGTGCGACGACAACATCTCCTATCAGATCGCTGTCTTCTGCGTCTTTCAATATATGCAGTTGCTCTGTTATTTGGATGATGATGTCTGCCTGGGTAGTGCTGACGATATAATTGTGCTGCTTCTCAGTAATTACGATAACTTTCGTTAAGAATCAAGAGAATATCAACAATATCATTTATGGTATTGTGTAGTATTAGGTTGCTGCAGATGAAATGGCTGATTTAGCAATGACATAAAGTTGGCTGCAATTTTAGTGTATTATGTTGGCACAAGGCGGCGCATATGATATGACATATTGAAGTATAAATACTGCTACCTTGGTTTATGGAGTCATTTCTATTTTGCACTTCATAGTGATCGTAAAAACAAAAAGAGAAAGTGAACATGGAAGTGAATCAAAAACGGCTACTTTTACGATACGAATTTAAATTAGAGCACAACGTAACGGAAGCAACGAGGAATATCGACAGCGCATTTAGGCCTGATACAGTTAGCGAACGAATCACTCGGCGGCAGTTCGAAAAATTTCGATCCAGAGATATGGACCTTGGAAATGAGCCACGTGGACACCCAGGACCATCGATCGATAACGACGAGCTGTGTGCATTAGTGGAGTCTGATCCCCGCCAAATCATAAGGGATCTTGCCGAGAAATTAGGCGTTCACAATTCGACAGTTTGCCGCCACTTGCAACAACTTGGAAAAGTGAAAAAGCTTGACAAATGGGTTCCGCATGATCTTACCGAGCAAAACATGACGTGTCGAATGGAGATTTCAAGTTCTCTTCTCCTCCGCAACAAAAAGGAACCGTTCTTGCACCGAATTGTGACCTGCGATGAAAAGTGGATTTTATACGATAATCGTCGCCGATCGGCCCAATGGCTAGATGCTGATGAAGCGCCAAGACACATGCCGAAACCAAGCCTTCATCCAAAGAAAATAATGGTAACTGTTTGGTGGTCTGTAGCTGGAGTAATCCACTATTCGCTCCTGCAACCTGGCGAAACCATCAATGCTGAGAAATACTGTGCTCAACTGGATGAAATGCATCAGAAATTGATAGTCCAATGACCTAGGCTTGTCAACAGGGATCGAGTAATACTGCTTCATGATAACGCACGACCTCATGTATCGAAAACAATGGTCCAAAAATTAAACGAGTTGTGCTATGAGACTCTTCCTCACCCTCCATATTCACCAGACCTCTCACCAACAGATTACCATTTCTTTAAACATTTGGATCACTTTTTGACAGGAAAAAAATTTAATAATGAAGCTGCTGTAAAAAATGCCTTCGAGGAGTTTCTTCGAACCAGAAACTCGGACTTCTACAAAACTGGAATAAATGTACTTGTATCTCGTTGGGAAAAGTGTGTTGCATCTATTAATACCTATTTTGATTAAATAAATTGTCTTTATAAGAAGTTACAGCTGTTTAAAAATTTATTACTAAATCGCCCATTTTATTTGCAGCAACCTAATACATTTAAAAAAAGACCAATGAGCGTTTTATTTGAAAAGAAAAAATGGCAATCAGTATTAACATACTAATTCTTCAAGCTCTAGTATGTAAGATATCCTTCTACAACAATTTATTATAAAGTACCTGATAATAGTGAAAAACTTCGAAAAAAGAAAAAATTATAATGCAACTGCATAGAAACATAAACATATATATGAGTAGATGTCAAAATTTTCGGAACGGTATGATAACCAAAAACATATGAATGATAAAAAAACAATTAATGTTTGGGAATTTTATCTGGCCATCTCACGATCACTTTGCATCTAATATTGATCATAACCTTCGAAGTCCATTTAAGATCAGATCATTATTTTTGAATATGACACATTATTTTTGACCCCGGAAATCAAAACACGTAAGAATTTTACTTAATTTTTGTGAGACTAGTACAATGAAACCTTGGAAAATCATACCAGGCTGTTCAATAAGTTTCGCGGTTCGATAAGAGAGGGTGTTGCTACTAACCTAAATTTTTTTTTGTTATGTTGGTACACTTTTTATATGAACGTATGTGAAGTTTCATTTCAATCTGTCAATTCATTCTTTGTCTACAAGCCATTTAGTATCGACGTGTCACAGTATTTTTTTAAAATAGAAAAAATCAAGTATCCTGCAGTGATTGAATTTTTATTTTTGGAAGGTTTAAAAGCAAAGGAAATTTATGAACGAATGTTGAAAGTGTATAAGGACTATACGCCTTCAATTAATACAGTAGAAAGATGGGTCGCTAAATTTAAACGTGGTCGTACAAGCCTTGAAGACGATCCACGTCAAGGACGTCCAAAAACAGCAACAACACCAGAAATCGTAGAAAAAATACTGAATATCGTATTGGAAAATCGTCGAGTGACTGAAAGAGATTAAGTAGAAGTCCTAGGCATCTTATTGGACAGTGTAAGCAATATTTTGACTGAAGTATTGGGTTTCATAAATCTGTGTGCACACTGGGTGCCGCATTCGCTAACAATGGAACAAAAACACATTCGAATGCGACTTTCTCAGCAACATTTAGAGCGTTTTTGAAAGGATAAAGTGGATTTTGTGCGTCGATTCATCACTATGGATGAGACTTGGGTCTATCACCATGATACTGAATCAAAACAAGAGGCTAAAGATCGGTGTGAACCTGGTTCTTCGGCTCCGAAACAAGTTCGTGTCCAGAAATCGGCCAAGAAGGTGTTAGCATCAGTTTTTTGGGGTGCAAAAGGAATTTTGTTTGTGTATTACTTGCAAACCGGTGAAACAATAAATTATGAATATTATTGTAACCTTTTCGACCAGCTGAAGGAAAAAATTCGTGAAAAAAGACCCGGCTTGCAGAAGAAAAAAATTTTTTTTCATCAGGACAATGCACCGTGTCACAAGAGCATTTTGACAATGGGTAAAATCCATGGATTAAAGTTCAAATTGTTTGAGCATCCACCTTATTCACCAGATTTGGCCCCTAGCGTCTTCCATCTGTTTCCAGACCTAAAAAAATTCATGCGTGGAAAGCGTTTTTCATCAAATGATGAGGTCATAGCACGTGTGGAAGCGTATTTTGCAGCCCTTCCAGATTCTCACTTTAGGGATGGAATTCATAAATTGGAATCTCGATGGAACAAGTGTATTGATGTTCAAGGAAACTATACTGAATAATAAAGTGTATTTTAAACCATAAAATAGTGTTCTTCTTATCGAACCGCAAAACTTATTGAACAGCCTGGTACATATCTCAATATAAAATTTTCCTTTCTTCTCATTCCTGGTGTCAGAACTGGGTATTCCTACTAGAAAATCAATTTGACCTTGAAATTACCTTCAAGGTCGAGGTCAAGGTTATGGGCAATTATGCCTGAATGTAAAATTTTTTGCTCTTCTCATTTCCTGTATCAAAAATTGGTATTTTTATTTGAAAAATTTAATTTGACTTTCAAAATAATTTCAAGATCAAGGTCAGTATAGAGGTCACCATCCGGTGTCCGTCTCCGAACGCAGCAACTTAAAGGGTTGATTTTGGGTAGGTGCCTAGTCAGACGAAATATTCCACTGTGTAGTTTAAAATGAGACACCCTGTGAATTAAATAGATAACTTATAAATGCTCAATTAGTTAAATCTAATACTATTTTTTTTCTAATTTTAACTTGTATGCACTATAATAAGTTTTTTAAAGTAGAATAAAGTATAAAGTGATATTTACTATATATAAAATTATACGTATATTTACTGAAACGGGGTATTTGCTCTGCATCCTGCGCAGTCAGAGACCTTCCTTCTTGACCGAGCTGCTTCCCGTGAGGAGACTGCGTTCCCTCGATGTGACTGAGGTTATCAGCGGGCGTTAGCTGCGAGTGCAATGATAATCCCATGCTATATCGGCGGCCCTCGTCACAACGTGATTCTAAGATTACTTCTCTCGCAAGAGGAAATATTCAATAATGCCCTTGCGATGCTTCTGCAAGGACCCGCGGAGGTGGCGGTATTCGGAAAAAGTTGACTAGCTGAAAAACACAATAAGGAGTTGATTTCGCAGAGTTACCTTCGAATAATTTGAATTCACGGAATTACTGAAGAAGTTGAAGTAATACTTCGATAAAAATAACAATATTTAATGTTCTGGAATGATTCTTGCATGATCGCGGTGAGAAAATAGTTAAATGGCAAGAAAATACGTTCTGCGCGTGCGCACAAAACTTCTGTATTCCATGCGCAGTGGTACGTTAGAGTGAGCAGAGATTTCAGAAAAGGTCCACATCGCGGCCCCTGAGTGACATCACGTTTATGACGTGATTGCACGTATACAAGCATGGGACTCTCATGTAGGTGGGGGAAGTTTCCCCACCGTCGAAAGGAGTGTACATAAAAATTGTATTAAAAAAATAAGAAGGGAATTATTCACAAATCTTATTTTTCACGTACACCGTAAAATTACAACGATTTAACGAGACTTTGTTATATAGTTAATAAACTGGTTTTGCAAGTAATTTTAAACAAGTTTTGTTATAAATTGTCTTTTACGAAATAATATCACATCAATTATTCTTCGATCATAACCGCAAATCTTATTTCTTTTATTACGTATTAACGCAAACTTTGTTATATTAAAGCTTTTAGAGAAGTTATAACTAAACTTTAAAATATAGTGATTTCCTGAACTCTTTTTTTGTAACAACCCTTCCTAATCAATAAAGTTGTAATAATTACACAAGCATCTATTCAGAAAGGTTTCAATTAATTAAACAAATTGATAATTCAAAATATAAAGCCGAACATTAGTTATAAGATAAATTTATTTAATTATAAGCTGAAACGTTTTTAATTATCCTTCAATTGCGATATATAAATACATATATATTTAATTGTAAAAGTGGATTTGCCGCTTACATTTATAAGATTTATTCTTAGAAACGCATATAAATAATATATATGTAAGTTTCGAAATCAGAAACTTAACCAGGAGATTGATTGGGGTTATTAAATCAAACAAAGTAAGATGTAGTTGCCAAAAACTATATTTACAATTATTTACAGAATCTTACTTTATAACTATAACAATTTATCACCTACCTAAATCAATACAATTGTCGTTAGTTTTCCAAAGTTAATAACAATCAAATCAATCTTATGTGTGAGGCTTTTCACGATGTTTACAGCTGGAGGTCAACTCATGTACTACCTCTCCGCTGAGAAGCAACTCATGTCTTGGTCGTATGATCATTAGTATCGTGCGACTAAGTTTTGGCGCTAGCAATTAAACTTACATCCCCCCCTTTCAAGTCGAAGGGTAAAGCCCCATGCATAAGGTACTAGTTTACTAGCATGGAACAAGTTTGTTTCATTTTTTCTAAATCTACTATCTATTAAATAAATCGTGTCAGATATTTTATCTTTTATTCTGTAAGGTCCTGACCTTATTGTATCTAATTTTCCTCTGTTCAGTTTATTTCCGTGTTGAGTATAAACTAAATCTCCAATTTTATAATCTATTTTTATTGCTTGTTTATCATAATAGGTTTTATTTCGCGTGTGTATTTTTTTTTAATCATCTGACGCTACTTTTCTGTTACTTTCTAGATTGTCTATTTTATTATCCTTTAGATTATCTGGTATAAAAGTATTATCTATTCCTGTTAACAAAGAGTTTGGAGTGAATCCTGTTGAGCTGTGTATATTATTATTATATTCTTTTATACATTCCTCTGCTATTTTAGGCCATGATTTTCCTTTATTATCATAAATTTTGCATCTAATTCTGTTTACCAGTGTTTGATTTGTTCTTTCATTAAGTCCATTTGAGAAAGCACAATCTACTGCGGTAAAAATCAACGATATATTTTTTTTGTCAGTGAATTGTTTAAATTGCGCAGAGTTTATTCCTGCTTATTGATCCGTTAAAATGGTTCGAATTTCTCTATCTTTCTCTACTCTGCTTTCTAAATTAATAAAGTCTTTTGCGACTTGAGTTTTGGATGTGCTAATATAAGCAAATCTAGTGAAATGATCTATAAGTAAATGCAAATATCTTTTTGTGCTATTTCCTTTAAGTCCTCCAATTGTGTCCAGCGACATTATTTCAAATGGTTTTTCAGCTGGGCCTAACTGGGACAATGGAGCTTTAAAGCATCCTATTCTAGATTTGTTCTTAATGCATGTCTCACAATTTCTACATATAATTTTAATATGTTTGTACATATTTTTAAAATAAAATTTATGACATATGGTCATGATTAGTTGTTTTGAGCCTATGTGTCCTTGTTCTATATGTATTTTCTTAATAATTGAGACACCAAACTCTTCTGTTATCCATATTTTCTTTTTTTTATTTATCAATTTATAAATGATTTCATTTTTTATTTCGCCTAACTTATCTATTTTAATCAATTTTTGATTTTCTATGATCTCTTCAATTTGTAAAGTGTTTACTGTCTTTATTACAGATTCATTATCTGGGCTTTCATGTGACTCCAATACAGGGTTTCATGATAAACAATCAGCTTCTATATTTTTTTTCCCTGGATTGTAAACAATATCAAAGTCAAATTGAGATATGTAATTTAAAATTTCTATTAAATCTGGGTCATTACTTTTCTTAATATTGAAGTTCTCTAATGGCCTGTGATCTGTAAAAATAACAAACCTTTTCCCTATTAAATAATATTGCCAATAGAGGATTGCTTCTTTAATTGCTAGGCATTCTATGTATATAGCTTTTTTTGTTTTTTGTGTTTTGTTCAATTTTTTTGAGAACAAGAACACTGTCTTTAAAGATTTATCTTCTTGGGGTTGTTTTAGTATTGCACCCACTCCTTCTACACTGGCGTCTGTAAATAAATATATTGGTGCCTTTTCATCGAATATTGCCTGTGCTGGAGCTGAATATAAGTATTCTTTCGTTTTTACAAAACTATTACTACATTGTTTTGACCAATGAAATTCGACATTTTTTCTTAATAGGTTACGTAGTGGATCCAATAGTATCGTGTGTTGAGGTATATATTCTAAGTAAAAATTTATTTTCCCTAAAAATTGTCTCACTTGTTTCCTTGTCTGAGGTACAGGGAATTTTTTTATTGCTATTAAGTTATCATTCATCGGTTTAATATAATTGTTACCAATTTTATGACCTAGATACGTAATTTCATTTAACGCAAATTGACATTTTCCTTCATTTAGCTTACAACCTTGATCCTTTAATGCTTTTAAAGTTTGCTCTACATGTTTTATGTGTTCTTCATAAGTTTTTGAATATATTAGTATGTCGTCTATGTAGTTTATTGCAAACTTATCTAGTTCTTTTTTCCTTATGACACTAGACAAAATTCTTTGAAAAATTGCTGGTGCAGACTTCAAACCATATGGGAGGCAGTTCCACTGCCAATGACCATGTTGTGTCACAAATGCTAATTTGTGTCTGTCCTTTTTTCGCACTGGTATCGACCAGAAAGCCGAGTTTACGTCAAGTTTTGTAAAAAACTTGCAGTTTCTAGCACGCAAAGTCAGATCATCAATCCTCGGAAACGGTTGACTCTCTGGCACAACGATTTTATTTAATTCTTTCTTCTTCTTTCTTGAATACCATAGTAACTGGAGCTGCATAAGGGCTACATGATCCTTCAATTAATTTTGCTTTCAACAATTCACTTACTTGCTTTTCAATTTCATCTTTGTCTTGGAATGAGCATCTGTAAGGTTTCTTAGAAATATATTTATATTCTGTCAATTTAATTGAGGTCTCATATCCTTTAATTTCTCCGATATCAAACTTTGATTTTGCAAAAATATCATTGTTTTTTTTTTTATTATGTCTTGAATACTGGTTGTATTATTATTGTTAATTTTTACTTCATTTTTAATAACTGTACCTCTCTGAGTTATATTTAAGTTTTCATCTTGGCAAAGTTTGAATTTTTGAATTAAGTCTAAACCCATCAATATATCTTCTTTAAAATAATTATTTTTTACTATAAAAAATAGGAAAATTTCATTCATATTATGAATTGTAGTCTTTAAATACACTATACCCTCACGTTTTGTTATTCCAGTTATTCCTTTTAAGTTATCTCCCCCACTTATAATTTTATTTACATTATTAATTTTATTTAAAAATTCCTGACTTATTAATGATACATTAGCACCTGAGTCATATAGACCTATAGCTAGTTTATTATTAACAAGAATTTTTACTCTTATAAGTGGGGTGACTACTCGTTTTTTGCTTCTTCTGTGCTAGCCACAATTCTTTCACTATCCACATTATTTATAATTTTGATTTTATCATTCTTTGGGCTCGATATTCGTTTATCTTTTAATCTACACCTCTGTTCTGAGTGAAACCTATCTTTATAACCTAATTTTTCACAAATCGCACATGGTTTTTTTTTGTTTTGATATTTTACCACTGTCTTTATCGTTTTTCTTAATACTCACATTTCCAAAATGTTTCAATTTTGACATTAAATCTTCCATGGTTAAGATAGACTTTCTTTCTATTCTGTTTTGTAAAAATTTAGGTAATTTAATTACTATTAAATCAATTTGAGTATTAAGATTCATGCTTTCATTAACTTCTAATAATAAATTTCTTTTTTTCAACGCATATTCCAATAACGAACCATTCAAATATTGATAATCGTATGCATATGCGACGTCAGTCCAGGATTGCACTAAAAAGGTTTTTATAAACGCGTTATTCCAAATTTCCCTCTTCATCTAAGTAAATATTTTGAAGTTCTTCCGTCAGGGTCACTAACACATTTCTAAACTTATTTCTGCTTTTTAAACTCTTAACTACATTTTTAACTACAGTTGTGTTAAAGAGTTGAGTATGGTAGCCACTGGTTCTCTTTTCTTGCGGGAATAGAAAAATTTCCTCTTGGCCCGCGAGTTGAATTGTTTTCACTTTAATCACAGTGCTCTTTAAATCGGCCCCGGCTTCTGAGATAAACTGAAACTTGGCTTTTATGCTCATTGTATTGATTTGTAAGTTTCGAAATCAGAAACTTAACCAGGAGATTGATTGGGGTTATTAAATAAAACAAAGTAAGATTTAGTTGCTAAAAACTATATTTACAATAATTTACAGAATCTTACTTTGTAACTATAACAATTTATCACCTACCTAAATCAATACAATTGTCGTTAGTTTTCCCAAGTTAATAACAATCAAATCAATCTTATGTGTGAGGCTTTTCACGATGTTTACAGCTCGAGGTCAACTCATTTACTACCTCTCCGCTGAGAAGCAACTCATGTCTTGGTCGTATGATCGTTAGTGTCGTGCGACTAAGTTTTGGCGCTAGCGATTAAACTTGTATATATTATAAGAATTATTATAATTTAAACGATAACTATAGTATCGTACACAGCGTCGCACATAGGCTGCCTTGCGTCTGTGACCAATCATAGCACGACAACATAGTGCAGCTTGGCCTGATAATGTGGGTCAGACACTTGAGTTGACAAATCTAGATCCCAAAACCCATCACTTGGAACGTTTAACCTATAATGATTTTGAACGCCTTATACAATAACACTATCTGTGGTACACAACTATGTATTTGTATGAGTAAGCAGCATAGTATGGTTGGCGCGAATTTAGCTCAGTAGTGGAATAATAAGGGTAGTCTAATTTCGTTTGTTCGAACTATTTGATAATTGTAACTTCCAATATTACCAGTGGATATAATTAAAAGATTTGCAAAAATGGGCTTTACAAGCTCAAAACTATATTGGATACGAGGATTTTAGATTTAAAGCTTCAAACGTTGAATAAATAATTTTAAAAAAGCTCAAAGGATTGTTAGAAGAAAAATTAACAAGTTTGTTACTAAAAAAACTCTCAAATGAACAGATTATTTACAAAGAAAAGCTGACGAATTTAGCATTATAATTAAAAAACTTATTTAACAAAAAGGTATAGAAAATGTTTACAATTCAGATTAAAGTAAATTTCAATTCTAAATGCATTCTGGAAGAACATTAGCGGTTGAGGGAGAAAGCCAAAGACAATGCCTGGTGCAATCTGTAACTTCTACAAGTCATAGTTACACGATTCAATATCTACAATCTCAGGTGATGGAAGACTTTTATCGCCTCTTTTTTCATATCTTAACAAAAAAAGTGGCAAATTTGAACCAGTTGTATAACAAAAGTTATTTAGACCTGATAATATCTACGTTATGGCTTCAAAATCTGGAAAATTAACTACAGGTATTAATAAATTATTTATAGTTATAATACATATTTAATGCATAGTTGCACAGTTATATATTTCTTTTTTTATATTTATTTAATTTGAGATCACTTCAGAACTTAGCTAAAAGCAGTGTACTATCAGAATGTTGGTTCATCAACTGTTTTGTTGATTAATTTATGAAATGGCCACTGTCAAAATCTAAGTTAGTTCTCGCTGTGAAGTAGAGGCATGTTTTAATTTTACAAATATAAAATGTGCTTGGTGTAAAAAGATGTTATGTTTGAAACTTTTTTCCACGATTATCATAAATATTCATCTTACAAAAACAGAGGAGAAGGATGACCTCTCTAATGGGCATACCTCGTCTTTTGTTTCGGTAGGAAGTTCTCGCTAACTATAACAACTGGCCACAGTTGGCCGCATTCACTGCTTGTTGATCGTGAAGAAAATCAATGAGTAAAACTCCCTTTAAATCAAAAAAAAATCGTTGCAAGCACTTTTCTTTTCAAATTCTTATACTTTTTATTTTCTTTTCATCATTTCATTTCTTATGATTTTACTTCAATCACTCTTTACTCGTCACTCATTTAGTTCGGAGATGCGTGCTAAGCAGAATAGCTAAATTATTGATTCACTTTCGTATGTATATATATATATATATATATATATATATATACACGAGGTGTGGCAGAAAAGTAATGAGACTAATTTATTTACCAAAGTTTTTACTTTTTTTCAAACATCAATGTTATCCCCTTCAAAGTGGTTCCCTTGGGCAGCTACACACCGATGGACACGTGCCCACTTTTGGTAGCAGCGCTGGAAGTCTTCAACTGATATGGTCTTCAGCATGCCCGCTACACTTTTTTAGATGTTTTCTACAGTCCTGAAATGACGTTCTTTGAGGACATTTTACAATTTAGGAAAAAGGAATAAGTTACACGGACTGAAGTCAAGTGAATAGAAGAGCTGGGGAACCACAGGAATGCATTTTTAGGTCAAAAGTTCTGTGACGGAGAGGGCAGTGTGACTTGGGGCGTTGTCATGATGGAGCATTCATTTGTCTGCGATGTCTGGTCTCACGCGAATGACCCTTTTTCTGAGTCTTTCAAGGACGTCTTTATAAAAAAAATTGGTTGACAGTTTGTCCTGGAGAAACACATTCCTTGTGGTCGATTCCCCTTCTATCGAAAAAACAAATCGGCATTGATTTGAGTTTCAATTTGCTTATTCGAGCTTTCTTTGGTCGAGGAGACCTCGCAGTGTGCAACTCCTCACTTTGCCTCTTGGTCTCTGTATCGTATTCGAAAATTCATGGTTTATCATCTGTGATCACACAACTAAAGAAATCTTGCTCATTGGCAATTCTGTCAAGAAGATCAAGACACTTGTTTTTTCGATTGTCCTTCTGCTCCATTGTAAGGTTTTTCAGCACCATTTTGGCACGGACCTTTCGTATGTGCAAATGATCAGTCAAAATTTGATGAACGGTAAATCTGTTCAAATTTAATTGTTCACTCAACATTCTTAACGTTAAACGACGGTCTGATCTCACAATAGTATTCACATATTCGATGTTTTCGTTGGTTTTCGAAGTTGAAAGCGTCCCTGAACGGTGTTCATCTTCAACGTGTTCTCTGCCTTTCAAAAAAGATTTATGCCAGCGAAAAACTTGCGCTCGGGATAAAGAATGTTTCCCACAGGCCTGTTTTAACTTTTCAAACATCACACTTGCCGATTCTTCAAGCTTAACACAAAATTTAATGGCACAACGTTGCTCCAAATTCCGCTGTTCCATTTTGCGTGACGCACAACCAAAACACAACTTCACTAATAACAGTCACAAAAATCACGTAGTTAACGGAAAAAGTTAAAACTCGCACTGAGCCATGGGAGGGAACTAATACACGTGCAAGCGATCTGGCAACACACCTCATGTATTAGGATGCTGTAGATGAAATGGCCGATTTAGTAATAAATTTTTAAACAGCTGTAACTTTTTATAAAGACAATTTATTTAATCGAAATAGGTGCCAATAGATGCAACACACTTTTCCCAACGAGATACAAGTACATTTATTCCAGTTTTGTAGAAGTCCGAGTTTCTGGTTTGAAGAAACTCCTCGAAGGCATTTTTGACAGCAGCTTCATTATTAAATCTTTTTCCTGTCAAAAAGTGATTCAAATGTTCAAAGAAATGGTAATCTGTTGGTGAGAGGTCTGGTGAATATGGAGGGTGAGGAAGAGTCTCATAGCACAACTCGTTTATTTTTGGACCGTTGTTTTCGATACATGAGGTCGTGCGTTATCATGAAGCAGTATCACTCGATCCCTGTTAACAAGCCTAGGTCATTGGACTATCAATTTCTGATGCATTTCATCCAGTTGAGCACAGTATTTCTCAGCATTGATGGTTTTGCCAGGTTGCAGGAGCGAATAGTAGATAACTCCAGCTACAGACCACTAAACAGTTACCATTATTTTCTTTGGATGAAGGCTTGGTTTCGGCATGTGTCTTGGCGCTTCATCGGCATCTAGCCATTGGGCCGATCGGCGACGATTATCGTATAAAATCCACTTTTCATCGCAGGTCACAATTCGGTGCAAGAACGGTTCCTTTTTGTTGCGGAGGAGAAGAGAACTTGAAATCTCCATTCGACACGTCATGTTTTACTCGGTAAGATCTTGCGGAACCCATTTGTCAAGCTTTTTCACTTTTCCAAGTTGTTGCAAGTGGCGGGAAACTGTCGAATTGTGAACGCTTAATTTCTTGGCAAGATCCCTTATGATTTGGCGGGGATCAGACTCCATTAATGGACGCAGCTCGTCGTTATCGATCGATGGTCCTGAATGTCCACGTGGCTCATTTACAAGGTCCATATCTCCGGATCGAAATTTTTCGAACCACCGCCGAGTGGTTCGTTCGCTAACTGTATCAGGCCCAAATGTGCTGTTGATATTTCTCGTTGCTTCCGTTGCGTTGTGCTCTAATTTAAATTCGTATAGTAAAAGTAGCCGTTTTTGATTCACTTCCATGTTCACTTTCTCTTTTTGTTTTTACGATCACTATGAAATGCAAAATAGAAATGACTCCATAAACCAAGGTAGCAGTATTTATACTTCAATATGTCATATTATTGGCGCTGCCTTGTGCCAACATAATACACTAAAATTGCAACCAACTTTATGTCATTGCTAAATCGGCCATTTCATCTGCAGCAACCTAATATATACGTATATTTACTGGGTGTCCCGTTTTAAAAAACGGATACATACGAGGGCAGTCCCAAAAGTACCCGACCTGACAAAGAAAATAGTAAAAAAATTGCGAAAATGTTTTTCATTTTTCAACATATTCATCTTTCAGTTTGATACACTTTTCCCAACGATGTTTAATAGCTTCGATACCCGCTTTATAGTAGGAACCGTCAAGCTCCTCAAAATACCTATTAACCGCAGACTCTACCTCTTCATTGTTGGCAAATCTTTTGCTGCCGAGCCATTTTTTCAAATTTGGTAAAAGAAAATAATCCGAGGGAGCCAAATCTGGCGAATAGGGTGCGTGAAGAAGCGATTCGAACTTCAACTCATTGATTTTAGCCATCGCAATGACGCACGTGTGGACTGGTGCGTTGTCGTGATGAAACAACACTTTTTTTTTCGTCGTATGGGGCCGTTTTTTCTTGATTACATCACTCAAACGCTGCAATGAGGCTGCATAATATGCGCCGTTAATTGTTTTTCCTTTTTCGAGATAATCAATAAATATTATTCCACGCGCATCCCAAAAAACGGGTGCCATGATCTTGCCAGCTGACTGAACTGTCTTTGCTTTCTTTGGAGCCGGTTCTCTCTTTTTAGTCCACTGCTTTGACTGCTCCTTGGTCTCAGGTGTAAAATGATGGACCTATCTTTTGTCCATGGTTATGAATCGACGCAAGAACTCGGCTTTATTGCTGCGAAACATTGTCAAACACTCGATGGAAACATCCTCACGTTGCTGTTTGTGCTCCATTGTGAGCAAACGCGGCACCCATCTTGCGCACAGCTTTCTCATGTCCAAATTTTCGGACAAAATGCGATGCACAGCACTTTTTGAAATGCTTGCCATGTCTGCTATCTCGTGCACTTTTAGTCGACGGTCATCCAATACCATTTTGTAGATTTTCTTCACATTTTCTGACGTAGTGACCTCACTTGGTCGACCACTGCGGTGTTCACCTTGGCAGCTCGTACAACTTCGCTTAAACTCAGCTACCCAATATTTGACCGTTGTAAACAAAAGAGTAGACTTCCCCAGAGTAGAATCCAACTCGGCTTAGATATCGGTTGGACTTAGACTTTTCAAATGAAAGTATTGTATCACATAACGATGCCCGATTTTTTCCTTATTTACAAATTCACTGAGAGCGTTCACTTTGGATGTCTGTAAAAAAATAATAATAAACGTACCGTTATGAATTTTTCACATTAAGTTGTTGAAAGGTGGTATTGTCAATCGCAGTAATTGTTTTTTTAAAACTACCTGTATTCATAAGTCAGGTCAGGTACTTTTGGGACTACCCTCGTATATCCCTAGAACTAAAGGTTTTAAGAAAAAAGTTTTTAGACAAGGTAATAGATTTTGGAAGGGAACATCTAACTGTGACCTTGATCATGACCTTAAATATGGCCTTCTAAGACATTTCAATGTCAAGTTAGTTTTTGCAAATGGAAACCCTTACTTTTGACCTCGGAAAACAAAAGAGCAGAAAATTTTACGTCCTAATATGATCTTGACAATGACCTTGACTACAACTTTTAAGGTCATCTGAAGTCAAGCTAAACATTTTAAATAGAAAATCTTACTTTTGACTCTAGAAAACGAAAAAACAGAAAATTATACCAAGCGAAAATCCGGCCATTTAAGGCAAGACTAAGCAAAGACCCGACCAGTCAAGGCAAAACCTAGTAGAGTTCTCGCCAGTTAAGACAAGATCATTCATCGAAGTAAACTGAATTTTGAGCTGAGGCGGGTTAAAAAGAGTTATTTAAGGCAAAAGATGTTCAAAAGTTACTCCACCTTTTCGAATACATAGTTTGACTGACAATGAAGTTAATTTACAATAAAAATTAATTTAAAATCATCCACTGCTTTTCTATTTTTTATTTTTTTTATTGTGGGTAACTAAACTAAGGGGACTAACATGACTTGTCTACTGTTAGAAGAATGCCAACAGAATTATTAAATTTAAAAATTGAGATTAGAAGTTTAAGTTCCCTCTTAAAAAAATGTAACTTGACCTTCAAATAGCCTTCAAGGTGATGGTTAATGTCATGGTCAATATCATAATAAAAAATATCCCACATAAGTTTTTAATCTTTTTTCATTTCCATGACCAAAGGCAAAAACTTTTCTTTGAAAAAATTAATTTGTCTTTAAAATGACCATGGAGATTATGGCCAAGATCATAACTGGACATAAAATTTTCTCCTCTTTTATTTTTCGAGGTCAAAGGTAAGGCTTTCAATTTAAAATATTGAATTGACCCTCAAATGACCTTGAAGGTCATATTTAAGGTCATGGTTAGGGACATGCTAGGACGTAAAATTTTCTGCTTCTTCGTTTTCTGGTGTCAAAAATTAGGGTTTCCGTTTAAAATAACCAACTGGTCCTCCAAATTACCTTGATGGCCATATTTAAGGTCAAAGTGAAGGTCGCAACTAGATGTCTCTTTCAAAATCTAACATCTTTTGCCAAAAACTTTTTTCTTAAAACCTTTAGTTCTAGAGATACGAGGTGTGTTCAGAAAATAACGGAAATTTCCATTTTTTGAAAAAAATATTTTATTATTCGTCTATATTAATGTTATCGCCTTCAAAGTAGTCCCTATTAAATATTATACACTTGTGCCAGTTCTTCTTCCAATCCTTGAAACGCTTCTAAAGCTCGATCTTTGGGATAGCCTTTAGCTCTTTCAGCGATGCGCTTTTAATGTCATCTATGCTTGTAAAACAACGGCCCTTTAAGGTTCTCTTTATTTTTGGAAATAGAAAAAAGTTACATGGAGCCATGTCTGGCAAATGTGAAGGTCGGGGCATCGTTATAGTATTGTTTTTGGCCGAAAATTCACGAACAAGCAATGAAGTGTGAGCAAGTGCATTATTTTGGTGCAAAAGCCATGAATTATTTTGCCACAAATCCGCGCGTTTTTTTTCGAATTGTTTCACGCAAACAGGATTGAACTTGTAGGTAGTACTTCTTATTGATCGTTTGATCTCATGGCAAGAATTGATGATTCACTATGCCATTAAAATCGAAGAACACAATGAGCATAACCTTCACGTTCGACCGCACTTGTAGAACCTCTTTCGGTCTTGGCGATCCAGAATGCCTCCACTGGGACGATTGAGCCTAAGTTTGGACGTCATATCCGTAAATCCATGTTTCGTCGCCTGTTATAACACGTTTCAACAATTCTACATCGTTGTTGACTTCATTTAGTGACTCCTGAGCAACTTCCATTCACCGCTGTTTTTGTTCAAAATTCAACAATTTTGGAAATAATTTTGCTGCCACGCGTTTCATACCCAAAACATTCGAAAGAATTTCTTGGCATGAGCCAATCGATATACTAATATCATCAGCGACTTCTCTGATTGTGATTCGGCGATCGTTTAAAACCACTTTATTCACTTCTTCCACTTTTTTGTCGGTTGTTGATGTGCTTGGGCATCCATGGTGTTCGTCATCTTCAACGTTTTCACGGCCATCTTGGAAACGCTTATACCACTCGTAAACCCTTCTTTTACTCATAACGGATTTACCATAGGCCTTTGTTAACATTTCACACACTTTGTTACACTTTATTTCATTTCTTACGCAAAATTTGATACAAACTCTTTGATCCATTTTCTTTTAACAAACGAAAATCGCCGAGCTAATAAAAACACGTCTAACCTTAATGGCTGCCACTGACAAAATAAACAATAAATACAGCTGAAAATTGTATCATACTTCAGGGGTATGTGTACCAACACAATAAAAAAATATTTTGACAATTGGACTCTCAAAACCCGCGAAATTAAAAAATTCCTGTTATTTTCTGAACACACCTCGTATATGCATCCGTTTTAAAAAAAAAAATATATATATATATATATATATATATATATATATATATATATATATTGTAACGGAGTTTTTCGTTAGTGCACAAGCGAGCCTCTCTCTTACACGCGTACACTGCTGCGGCTGCAGTTATCCTTCAGTACGCCCTTGAGTGCCGACGGGCGTTAACCGTCGTGCAATGGCACTCGCGTGCAGTGCTAATCCCATTACAACGTAGGATCCTCTTTAAATCCTACTTTCTATTACGTGAAGAGGCCTTACCTCAAAATTACCTCAATCTTCAGTTGGCACGCCCGCGGAGGCGACGGTATTCAGGAAAGGAACGCTGGAAATGAGAAAGGTAAATAAGGCGTACCCGTGTAGCGTGTTTAACTTTATTTGAGTCAATTATTATTAAATTTAGTACAGAAGTCGCTTATTTACTATTGTTAGGCCCTTTGACGTGGATTCAAATTAACGCGCGCGCAATTGTTTCCCACGGGACATGCAGTGCGCATGCGCGTGGGTCACTCGCCTAGCTATGTCCACTCAGGAAGGCGTGTGAACCAGCCCTAATACCTCGCGAGCTGGCTATCGGCGACCTCTTGCGGCCAACCTGGAGACTACACGCGTGTAGTCTCGCGCGTGCGTACACACACACACACACAACTACTACGAAATAAGTATGAGTGAGAGCTAGCTTCTCAACGACAGTTCGCAACGAATATTTTTATATTAAACGCGACCGCGCGCAAGTTATCAATTATGGTAAATGTACTAATAACGAAATAGCCACTTACTTTTTGCTGCTTGGGTTTTCGTCCTCGGAAAACGCTTGCTCGATTGCGGAAAATCTCTCGTAGGCTTCTGACGAGGTTACGGCTTGGCGGGCAAGAAGAGAAAAAGAATCTCCTCTTGCCCGTCTCGCGTCGCGCCCATCGACTTTCCCGCGCTGCACCATCGATTGCTTGATCGATGGCGCAGCGTGTAGTCGCGCCGCGAACTTCAACTCGCACCGCATGGTAGGAGACCTAACCTCAATGGGCCACCTGTCACAATAGATATACCTATATTAGGTCTAGTAAAAAGAAATCCATTATTTTTGCATTAAATTGAAGGTTTTATTTAGCATAAATAGAATGATACGATTTAGGTCAAATATGCACCGTTTTGTTCGATAACTTGTTGCCATTTTGGAGGTGATTTCATAATGCCTCTCTCGTAGAAATCCTTGTCCCTATTGTAAAAAAACTGGGACAGTCGATTTTCACAATCTTCCCTTGAGGCGAATTTTTCACCTGCAAAATCATTCGTAATAGACAGGAACAGGTGGTAATCACTTGGTGCCAAGCCCGGACTATAAGGTGGATGCATTAGACTTCCCACCAAGCTCCCAGAGCTTCTGGCGAGTCACTATCGATGCATGCGGCCTGGCGTTGTCCTGATGGAACACAATTCCTCTCCTATTGGCCAAAGCTGGCCGCTTCTGGGCGATTGCTTTTTTCAGACGGTCCAATTGTTGACAGTACAGGCCCGAATTAAGAGTTCGGCCGTAGGGGAGCAGCTCATAGTAGATGATTCCCTGCCAGTCTCACCAAACACACAGCAAAACCTTCCTGACTGTCAATCCTGGCTTGGCCACCGTTCGCGCCGGCTCACCGTGATTTGACCACGACCGTTGTCGCTTGACGTTGTCGTAAGTCACCCACTTTTCATTACTAGTAACCATCCGCTTCAGAAATGGATCGATATTGTTGCGATTCAGCAATGATTCGCAGATGGAAATTCGGTCCATGAGATTTCTTTGCGATAACTCGTGTAGCACCCATACATCGAACTTCTTTTTGTATCCAGCCTTATTTAAGTAGTTCCAAACGGTTTTTTGTACAATGTTTAGCTCTTGGGCAATCGAAACAGTGCTTACGTGACGGTCGGACTCGACGATTTCCATTATTTTATCGGCATTTTCGACAATTGGCCTTCCAGAGCGTGGTGCATCTTTGACGTCAAAATTACCGGAACGGAATCGACGAAACCAAAATTGCGCGTGATTGGCTGTTACAGTGTCAGGACCATAAACACTATTTACATTTTCAGCTGCCTGACTTGCGTTTTCGCCTTTATCGAAGAAAAACTGTAAAATATGGCGTATTTTCTCTTTGTTGGTGTCCATCTTGGACGCGTGCTAAAAAAATACTGAGTCGAGCAATCACAAAACTGTATTAGAAGCTTTTTTAGTACGAAATCTTATCTTTCTAACGCCATCTAGTGTAACCCGATCGCACTTTTACAACGGGAGATACAGACTACTAAAGCCATCTATTGGCAAAATAATGGATTACTTTTTACTACACCTAATATATACATATTATTTTATTATTAATGAGTTGAAAATGTTAAAATAAATTCTTAGATATTTTAATTTTGCAAAAAAAGAAAATAATGAAATACTTAATAAAATATACTGGATGTTTAAAACCACCCGCCCACCCCTTATAAAACAATAAAAAACGTCATTTATAAAAAACTGACATTGCTATTATTAGTAAATAAGGTAGGCTCTATCGATTGACGATAAAATCAACTTCCGATCTGGACCGGAAGTTCGTCAAAGTAACCGAAAGTTCGTTTTTTTAAATGGAATATGCATATTTTTAAGGTAGATTTGGTTTCTAGGTAAAAAAATAAACAACTTTTATTCGAAAATTTTTCGAAAAAATGCATCATAAGTCCTTTAAATAACCTTTGGAACCTCTAATATGAAAATTTTCATTCAGTAATAACTCAATAACCCAAGAACCCAATAATCCAAGAGCTGATAATGTCTTTATAGATAAATGAGGTACGCTCTATCGATTGGCGGTAAAATAAACTTCTGGTATGGACCAGAAGTGGGCCTAACTGACCGGGAGTTGGTTTCTTCAGATGGAAAATGCATATTTTTATGGTGGATTCAGATTCTGCGTAAAGAAATACAAAAGTGCTTTAAGAATTTATTATAAAAAATATGCATTATAAGTAACTTCCGGTTTGACAAATTCAAATGTGAATTAGAGGTAAAAAATGAAACTTTATGAAAAATTTTTAAGCAAAAGTTGACAGTTTAACTGCAAATGAGAGAGTCCGAGCGTCCAGATAGGAAGTGAACGCTGGATGTGAAACTTTATACCGAATGTAAACTTTTCACTGTGAATTCAGTCGTCACTGCAGTCATATTTGAAGTCACTGCAGTCATATTTGAAATACGTACACTTCAGACACTTCTTCACTCAGAATCAATTATTCTGTTAATAAAAAAATTTTTTTACTGTTTATAAATAAAATTCATAAGTTTATACTGTTTATAAGTAAAAATATAAAAATAACGAAAGCAATTCAACTAAACGTTCCACAAAGTTTTCGCTTTCACTCTCACTGAAGTGCAGAAATATTCACCTTTTTATTTACATTTGATAAATAAAAATAAAACTAAAAATCTGAAAATTTCAAAGAAAAAATTTTTATACTAACACAAAAACACTTTTTAACTTATTTAACGAACATTCAAAAGAACGGATCAAGAAACATCGATGCCAAAAGGAATAACTACATAAATTTCATAATCATCTTCTTAACAATATTTATAACATTAAACAAAATAACACATTAGAAGAAATATCAAAAATCACAACTTAATTAATAATGCTCAAAATGAGCTCCACCTTGTAAAAAACAGGTTTGAACTCTTATTTGGAAATCGTTCATTGCTTGTCGAATTTCAGTTGCCTCAAGTGACTGGATTGATTGTCGGATTCTTTCTATCATATTTGCCCTTGTTGTTAGACGGTTACGGTATACTAAGTCTTTAACTCTTCCCCACAAATAATAATCTAATACAGACAGATCTGGAGATCTAGGTAGCGATGTCTGTCTAGGTTTCCGTCAAAAAAAATTGGACCTATAATTTTGTCATCAATAATACTGCACCACACATTTACTTTCCAAATATGTTGGTTATCAAATGCATCACTCTTAAACGTACATTCGTCTGTCTATAAAATTCTTTGACGAAAACCTGCTGGTTGACCACGGCACCAATTACAAAATTGAAGACGTTGGGCTATGTCATGATTGTTAAGATCTTGGTGTATTTGCGTTCTATAGGAATGACACTTATTGTCTTTCAAAATGTTACGAATGGTACAATAATTGATACCAGATCAATTTCCCTCCTTCTCAGAGAATCATGTGGAGCAATAATCGATGATGCTACAATATCTGCTGATCTTACATCTCTAATGCGTCTTTTAATTTTTCGTCCTTTATTGTGACGAGGTTGCACAATCCCATTATTTTTTACTCGATTAGAAAGTCGAGAAAAGACTTTCCTAGAGTGTGGAAATCGGTCAGGAAATCGTACTCTCTATAACGTCTCAGCAGCAGAAAAAGACCCAGCATTAAATAAAATTTGAAGCATATCATATGCTTCTTCATTAGAATACACCATTTCTAAAAGAGAAAAACGTAAATTTTACCAGGATAAACATTTATTTCAATGTGATGATAAATAATAAACCTCAATAACGTTTTGAACTTACTTTCATGGTATATCAAGTGATAAATATGCTAGAAATGTTGATAAGTGATATCTAAAGAAACTTACAGATTTAACGGCATTTAGAATAAACACTGGAAGAGTCACCGAAGTTTGATTAGCAACAAAATTTGGTGACAATAATAAAATTCTTACCTGAGAATTAATTTTAGTACATATTGTAATTATTGATCATTAAAAAATACGGATTTTTATTTACCTACCCCCTATGAATGTGTGCGGTAACAACATCTGATTGGTAATATTCAACCTTCGGCCCTAGGTACTACTGTACTAATGTACTAATTTAAAATATGAAGCTCCCGACTTTTAGAAAAACTTTATACCTAGGTATAACGTCAAATCAATAGGAAATTTGAATACTCAAATCTGACATTACGTTTTAAATTATTCTTAAAGAAAAACAAGCTTCCAATACAATCAGAATTGAAATTAATTTCGAGGTATAAATCGAATCTTTGACTTAAGAAAGTAAACGTACTCATAAATTGCCAACGGCCAATCTTCAATTTTTGACCTCTAAATCACATTTGAATTTGTCGAACCAGAAGTTACTTATAATGCATATTTAATCCATAGAGAAGTTTTGTATTTCTTCACGCAGAATCTGATTCCACCGTAATAATTTTCCATTTGAAAAAACCAACTGCCGGTCAGTTTAGCCCACTTCCGCTCCATACCGGAAGTTGATTTTGGGTTCTTGGATTATTAAGTTATTACTGAATGAAAATTTTCATATTGAAGGTTTCAAAGGTTATTTAAAGAACTTATAATGCATTTTCTCGAAAAATATTTTGAATAAAAGTTGTTTATTTTTCCACCCAGAAACCGAATCCACCATAAAAATAAGCATATTCCATTAAAAGAAAACCAACTTCCGGTCAGTTTGACCATCTTTCGGTCCAGACCAGAAGTTAATTTTATCGCCAATAGATAGAGCATACCCTATTTACCTATAATAACTATATAAGTTTTTTATAAATAACGTTATTTAATGTTTTATAAGGGTGGACGAGTTATTTTAAACACCTGGTATATTTAAATTATCAATTTCTACATTTTTCTTATCTAATACATTTTTTAATTCATTATTAATATTTTTATAATTGCTTTCTGTCATATATTTAAAATTTTATAGATTTTTAAATGTTATATATATGTATATCATCACGCACACACGCTTGAACACGAGCACACAGACACACCATGAACGCCGAGCATGAGCTTGATAGCGCTGTAACGTCGGTTGCAACGCCACCATGCGTTAATTTGAGTAACGCAAACTTGTAGTTGCCTTTTTGAGCCTAAGCATTCAAGCTTACTGGCTCGGGATGGCGGAGGAGATTTGAAGCTTTATCTTATCTTTCTTTTGAGGATGTGGTGGTGTAGTTCGGGACTGAACGCACGTTTAGGCTGAAACTCAGGTCAGCTACGCCGTTCTGGATAAAGACCTAATTGATGTGATATTAGGTAAAAGGTAGTTAGCCGAAACTCAGGCTAAGTCTACCTTTGGGAGGATATAGAATAGATAAAAGTATAGAGAAGAAAAAGAAAACAAAATATACCATACAAAATTTAAATTTAAACTCACTTTTTATTGATTTTGTATTTTACTGTGATAAATCTTCGCTCTCTTTCTCTCTCTCTCTCTCTCTCTCTCTCTCTCTCTCTCTGTTGCTGTGGCTCACTTCTCGTCGTCTTCTTCCTCTTATTTATTGGAAAAATTAAATAGTCTGCTTGTCGTAGTTGCTTCTTTGTAATTGTGTAGATGATTCCTTAGTAATGTTTTCCTCAAGTGCTACCAGAGGTCTGCTCGTGTGGATGATGCGTAGTAGTGTTTCCCTCAAGTGCTGCCTGAGGTCTGCACTTGGTGAAAATTTTGCGCCGTATTTAAACACGTGGGAGAACCTATCTTGCAATTTTTGAAAATTTGGGGTGGGCAAGTTTTTCGGCCCCCCTCTTCCTGGCGAGCTTCTTGGTCCGAAGGGGGGAGAGCGAGAATTAGAGAGAGAGATGGTCCATTTTTGCGGAATTTTTACATAGGTTTATTATTTGCTATTTACAATAGAATTATGTTAATTTAAATTGTATGATCGTGTGCCACTTAATATTTAACGCATATTACAAAAAAGAACGAAGTTTTTCGTCGCATTTTAAGTGATTAATTTACATAATGATTTTTAGATAAAGAAAAAGATTGCTACTATAGACACGAGTGTTTTATTATTACAAAAAAAGAAATAATTGTAGAATAATAGTTTGAATAATCATTCTTTAGAAGTTATAATTTTTAATTAATGGACTGTTGGAGAAGTACTTATTTGGTTTACTTTATTTTCAAAGAGTTATTTAATAGATATATGATACGCTAATGCAATTGTAAATTAATATTGGAATTACCAGTAATAATATGGAAATAATTGTTGTGTAAGGAGTTAATCAAAGAATTAATTTTAATTACAAAACGCAACTATTTTTATAAAAATGCATGTCGCAGGCAGTTATTAAAGATATATGATGATAATAAATATTTACTATAAAATAGTGAAATAATAATAAATAGGATAGGTGAATTGTCGCTGTATAAATTAAAATTTAACTAGAGGAATGTTTTTAGAATAGATGCATGTAACGGCTGAACATTGGCCTATTAATTCAAATTAATTATTTATTTTAAAAATTTTGTCCAACTAATTAATTATTTATAAAAATTATTATGAGGGTTTTGCAAGAGGAATTCGTGGCATTCCAGGTTGTTGTGCGATGTTCCAAATTACGCTATTCAAGAAAAAAATTACTTTGCAAAAATTTGTATGTCGAATGTCAATGAAATTCGTATTGACCGACTTAGAAAGGAGAACATTATTTTCAGTCGTGGTATACATGATTTTGATTACTTGTGTGTGATTGTTTGTAAAAAATTACATCGTAGTCAAATTAAGTTTAACGAGAGCGGCTATTCAACTCTTGGTTTGAATTTAGGTTAATTGTCACAACGGTCTATGTCAGTGGAGAGTGCGTCGCGTAATTTGTGGAGAAGGCTTTATCGTGGTAGGAAAGGCAGAGAAGAAACTTATCGTCTGACACAAGAAAAAAAACGGAGGTCTCGTACCGACGTTACAGCGCTAAGCATAAACCCTTTCAGGCGCGCACTCACAGATACACAACAGCGGCTGGAAAGAAAGCCCCCACTACGCGCGCGCAGTGAACAGAAGTATCGTGCCGTTGCACGATTTCTCAGTTCACTCGGCAGCAGTCGAGCTCGAAGGAGCACCTTTGCGCTCGTAATGACCACGGACGATCTTCGACTAATTTCAAGAAACTCTTCAAAACATACGAGGGCGGTTCAAATATGATGGAGACAAACGCTGTAGATGGCGCGCATGTATGTTTTGAAGGTCGTGGCTTGAGTATGTGATAGCTGGGTCCCTTACGAACAGCGTGGCATGGTTTTCGTCGGGAGTGCATGTTTCACGCGCGTGCTACGACCATGAGTAAACGTCAAGTGCTGACCGCCGTTGCGAAACGTATTGTCATTCGTTTTTTAGTGTGGTAAGGCGTTAAAAACACGGAAATTTTTCTGCGTTTGCGAAATCAGTTCGGTAGTGAGTGCCTGAGTAGGGCTGCTGTGTTTAAATGGGCCAAAGCATTCAAGGATGGTCGCGAAACCGTCGAGAATGAGCCGCATGATCGTCGACCCCGAACCAGCATCACACCAGACAACATTTGCCGCGTAGAACAACTCATTTTGGAGGACCGTAGGATGAATGTTCGAGACATTTCGGCTGAACTCGGCATCAGTATTGCTAGTGTAGAGTCTATCATCCACGAACACCTTCAATATCGCAAAATAACGGCGCGATGGGTTCCTAAACTGTTGAACTTGGAGCAAAAATTCACGCGGTTGGAAGTTTGCGTCTCACGCACGATACAATATCGAAATTAGGGTGAGAGGTACTGGAACACCACCCCTACAGTCCGGATTTATCACCCTGCGACTACCACATGTTTGGATCACTGAAATAAGCCCTCGGAGGTCAAAGATTCAACACCGACGACGAGGTAGAGGAGTTCGTGCGCACATGGCTGTCCGAGTTGCCCAAGCAATTCTTCGATACAGACATTAAAGAGCTTCTGGAAAGGTGGACAAAATTCGTAACTTGTAAGGGGGAGTACATTAAAAAACTGTAAATTTTTTCGATAGTAAATAAACGTATCAGAGCATTTGTCTCGATCATATTTGAACCGCCCTCGTATTTTAGTAACAATTCACTCTGTAAATTTTATGTAATAATTATAATTTAATATATGTATGACATACATTATATTGTTGTTGTATACATTGTATGTAAAGAAAATTGTATTTTCTTTCAGTTTATATTGGAATATTTTGGCGCGCTTTGCTCGATCAGATGGATTTGTGTAAATGTCAAGCTATGCAGGTAAAAGCGGAAAACAAGATAGTGTCGAGAGGGAAAAAAGGTAACAGTGTCAGTAGCGAGAAGTAATTGGTTATTTAAAAAAATTAATAAGTTAAATAAGTGTTAAAGAAAAAGATAAAGATTAAAAATTGAATGTCGCTTCTTGTTTTACAGGTAAGTGTAATTTGTTAAAAGTTTAATAAATGTAATCAATTGTTGTAATCATAAGTAGGTTATAAAATAAACCTCCACTTGTTTTACAGAGCAATGCATTGGTGTTTTAATACGCGAAAGATAAAATATCTTATTCATATAAAATTTACTTCGATGATAATTAATTAAATTTGATTATTATTGTACAAAATTTATTAAATTATAGAAATAACTTATGATTTAGGGTGACGACTCTAGTCCTCTAACATTCTCCTGTGAATGAACAAACTCGCATTAACGGGTTACCCCCACTTGCGACTTTGAAAAAATCGATTTTTTGTTAAATGCATTTTTTGGAAGTATAAGTATCTGAGAATATGACCTGGAAATTTCAAGTCAATCCAAACAAAATTGCCTGAGATATGAGCGTTGAAAGAGAAGAATCCGTTGTGTAAACAACCGGCAATTAAAACTTTAAACGCGTTTTTCTCGAAATGGCATTTCTGAAGTCGGTGACCAAGATTACTCAAACACTAATAAAAGGATCTTCTTTAAATTTTGCAGGCTTATTTAATACATAAAAATGTAGTCTGTAATCGTTCCATTTCTTGTTTCGAAAAAAAATGGCCGTTTTATAGCTAAAAAACAGCCGTTTTTTTCGTTAAAATCAAACCATTAACTTTGACTTTCCGCCATTTTGTAAAAAATGAATATTTTTTTTAATCCTCCAATTAAAGACTAGTTTATACTTATATTTAACTAAATCTATCCACATTTTTTGTTTCAGATGATCCGCTTCGCCTCAATGTTGGTCACCGCAAACCGTATAAATAAAAACACTATTTCATTGGCGGCCATTTGCCACTTAACAATGTAATATTTTGCAATAAAAAAATTACTGATAGTTCTTAAAGATGTATTCTTTAAGATAATATAATAATCGTTTAAAAAAATTTTGTAGTTTTCTTTAAAAAAATTCATGAAAAAAGGCCTTTTTGTTGAGCTACAAGTGGGGGTAACCCCTTAATGCTGGTTGTTAGTAATAACTAAAATTATATATTTATATGTTTTCTCGAAATTCAATAATAAAAAGAACGCATGCTGAAAAAAATATTCCAGATAAAAGTTGTAACACATCGTTCAATAAGTCCCGAGACTAACCCAGAGATGGTGCTAGTAGTACCAAACTGGCCACGTTTCCATAGAGTGCGAACCTTAACATGAAACGTGTAAAAATTTCACGTCGATCGGATTACAGACAGCAGAGTTATCGAGGTTAGAGTAAAGTCACTTTGTAATTTGTTTGAAAAATGGAAAAAATCGAGTTTCGCGTGTTGATAAAACATTGTTTTTTAATGGGTAAAACACCGTAGAAGCCCAGCAATGGCTTAAAAAACATTACCCGGACTCCTCTCCATCCAAACCAACGATTTGTCGTTGGTATGCTGAGTTTAAACGTGGTCGTACAGACACAAACGATGCGGAACGTTCGGGTAGGCCATTGGAAGCCGTTACACAAGAAAATGTGAGTGAAGTGTTAAAAATTGTAATGAAAGTGAAGGTCCGTGAGATTGCAGAAATGACACAGATATCATCTGGATGCGTATTTACAATCCTTCATGAAAAATTGAGCATGAAAAAGGTTTTTTCTAAGTGAGTGCCGCGATTGCTTTCAGTGGAACAAAAACAGCAACGAGTCGACGATTCAGAGAGCTGTTTATCGCTATTTACTCGCAATAAAAAGGATTTCCTGCGTCGATACGTGACCATGGATGAGACATGGATACATCATTTCACTCCGGAGTCAAATCGGCAATCATCTGAGTGGCGCATGGCTGGCGAAAGTCGCCCAAAGCGTCTAAAAACGCAGCAGTCTGCTGGCAAAGCCATGGCGTCTGTTTTTTGGAATACACATGGCGTGATTTTCATTGACTACCTGGAAAAAGGTAAATTGATCAACAGTGATTATTATATTAACTTGTTAGTACGTTTGAAGGATGAGATCGCAGCAAAACGACCGCACCTGAAGAAGAAAAGAATCCTTTGTCACCAAGACAATACACCATGCCACAAGTCTATGAAAACAATGGCAAAATTGAACGAATTGGGCTTTGATTTGCTTTCCCACCCTCCGTATTCGCCAGATTTAGCCCCCAGCGACTATTGGCTCTTTGCTGATCTCAAAAAAATGCTCCAGGGAAAAAGTTTGCCTCGAATGAGGAGGTCATTGCCGAAACTGAAGCCTATTTTGAAGCAAAGGATAAATCCTTCTATAAACATGGTATAGAAATGTTGGAAAGGCGTTGAAAAGATTGTATTACTTACAAAGGAGATTATATTGATGAATAAAAATTATTTTTGAAAAAAAATGTTGTTTTCTTTGTTAGTCTCGGGACTCATTGAACGATGTGTTAGGTAATAGCAAGGGTCAAAAAATAGTGATCTTGAATTTGGCCTTCAGGTTAAATGTCAAGGTTAAATCCAAGTACGTTTCAGTTTTTAATTAGAAAGCCATATTTTTCATTACGGATTTGTATTCCTCGTAAGAAAATATGTAAGTTTTCTTCAGAATATTTTTTCGAAAGTACCTCTCTCTCTTGCTCATGAGCGTGACACCACAGTTAGGCAGCCGAATCAATAAACGCTCAATTCAACGTCGCAGTAAGACTAGAAAACCTGATAACAACCAAATTCGACACCACAGATAGGTTGCCTGACCAGTGATCACATAGCCTAACACCACAGTTAGGTGCTTTACCCAATAACCATATCAAATAACATTATGGTAGATTAAGCTACCTAATAACTTATAACACGATCCTGAAGTTACTTATTCTGACCATTTAGTCATCACGGAACTCCGTATTACAATCAAGCAGCTAAACCAGCCCAACCAAAGAAGTCGAGGGATGAATGTTTAGTCAATTAAGGCAAAACTATGACTAATCAGCTAATGACAGCAAGGTATTGATTACCCAGCCAATGAAGGCAAGGTGGGAATGTCCAGCTGATCAAAACAAGACAATAACTACCCAGAGAGTTATGGTTAGGGTCGTAACATGAACATTTATCTTACAAGATGTTCAAAAATATCCCTGTTCAAGTTTATGCAATGTTGGATTCTACGTTCAAAGTTTTGAACTGCGGACAACAGAACGTGACGCGGAAAAGCTCTACAAACTTGTGTTTCGTTTCATCATATCTCGCCATGTCGTTGGTTGTTGCACATAAACAACATATTTTAAGTAGCCCCATAAAAAATCAGGACTTGTCAAATTCGATGACCTTGGACACTATTCAGTAATGTTACTGCCAATTCCTGTTCATCGTTCCTGAATCATTGGTTCAGAAGCCGACAACCTATCAGTAAGTAATGACACGGTACACCTTGTTGTTGTAGCCATAATTTTTGTCAAATTTGACTAATGTAAATTTTCACTTCAGTTTTCTGGCATGATTCTAGCCAAGCCTAGGTTGCCTAGCTGTGATCTTACACCTATTAGCAAGAGGAAGAGGTACAATCAAATAAAATATACCGGAGTAAACTTACGTATTTCCTCACGAGAAATACGAATCCGTAATGAAAAGTATAGCTTTCTAATTTAAAACCAAAACGTACTTGGATTTGACCTTGAAAATCAACCTAAAGGCCAAATGCAAGGTCACTGTTGCTTGACCCCTACTATTACCTACAACTTTTGTCAGAAATATTTTTTCTCAGAACGCTTCCAAGGCGATTTTTGGGTGGTTTGTTTAAAACAAAACACCCTGTATATATGCACACTCAATAATTTAAATTTCAAAATCTTTTAATTTCTAAATTAATTTTTTGAATGTAATGTATTTTTTTTTTTTCTTAAAAAATGCACTTGCGTGAAACAATTTTTAACAAACTATATTACCCTGAACGTGCACATTATTATATGACAAATTAATAACTTCATTTACATTGGGAGTACAAATTAGTTCGGCCCGTTTTTACAAGATGGCTCTAACTATTATGAATATTTAATAGTAACAGCTGAAGTCAGTAGTTTCAGAGAGGTTAGACATCTGTCAATAATATTCATTTATATCGCTTCTAGTTTCATATAAAAATCTTGTTTTAAACTGTGTTAAATATGTCTAATTTTGTGTTAACCAAGCAGTACTTGCGGGAGGTTTTAGTTTTTTGTTTTAATTGGAAGAAAAGTGCAGTTGAAAGCATAGAATACTTGTGGAAGTTTATGGTAACAATGCTCCAACTGATAAATCTTCTATGAAATGGTTTCGACGTTCCAAGAATGGAGATTTCAGCGTTGAAGACAAGCCTCGCTCTGGTCAGCCAAAAAAATTCGAAGACAGAAAGTTGGAGGCATTACTCGATGAAGATCCGAGTCAAACGCAAGAGAAGCTTGCAGAATCATTGGAAGTGACTCAACAAGCAGTTTCTGTACGATTAAAATCCATGGAAATGGTTCAAAAGCAAGACAATTAGGTGCCTCATGAACTGAAACCGAGCGACATTAACAGGTGATTTTTCTGTTGCGTGCAGCTGATTCAAAGGCAAAAAAGAAAGGGTTTTTCACATAGAATGAAACTGGATGTTACTGGAGATAAAAAATGGATATTCTATAATAACCCCAAGAAGAACAAATACAACGCTATGTCCGGTCAATCGTTGCCATTGACCTCAACATCAACACCGAAGCCAAACATTGATGGTTCGAAGATCATGTTGGGTATCTGGTGGGACCAAAAGGGTATTGTCTACTATGAGCTGCTACAATTTGGTGATACCATAACGGCCGATTGGTATAGGCTGCGATTGATTCGTTTGAGTCGTGCATTACGAGAGAAACGGTCGGAATACAAGGAAAGGCATGACAAAGTTATTTTTCTGCATGACAACGCTGGGCCTCATGTCGCATAAGTCGTGAAAAAATATTATGAAACGCTCAAGTGGGATATTTTGCCGCGCCCGCCGTATTCTCCGGACATTGCTCCTTCTGATTACTGGTTGTTCCGAGGGATGCAGCACGATCTGGCACGTCATCAATTCACTTCTTTCGCAGAAATCAAAAATTAGTTCCTAACTTGGATCACCTTAAAAGACAAGACATTTTTTCGAGATGGAATTCGAAAATTGCCTAAGAGGTGGGATAAAGTAGAACCTAGCGAAGGACGATACTTTGATTAATCTTAATTCTTATTTTGAAATAAATGCATTTTTGACATCAAAAAAACGGACCGAATTGATTTGTACTCCCAATATATTTATATTATGAAAAAAAAAAATGTTGTTAATAACAAATCGTTGGCAATTACACACAGATTATTTAAAATAATAAAACACACATATACACGTGAACTTATCTTAAAATAGCTATCTCCAAATTTAATTTAATTATTGTCAAATTATATTTTTCTTATTACGAATAATACAATTGTCTTTTTAGATTTTATTGTCACGTACACGGACACACACGCACGCACACATATGTGTATAAATATATATATATATACAGGGTACGCCATCTAGACAGGACCTATTTAAATGTTAAATAACTCCGCTATTTTTCAGCCGATTTTGGAAAATGAACAAGATTTATTTACGATATACAATGCCATTTATTGACAATTCACTCAGAATACAATATCGATCAAATGACCACCTCCATTAGACACACAAAAAGCGGCCCTTTTTTGGGCATTTTGCATTGTATTTGACAACATTTCGGGCGTAATAGCAGCAATTTCCGCTGTGATATTAGCTTTAAGTTCTTCAATAGTCTTCGGTTTGCTGGCATACACCTTACTCTTCAAATAGCCCCACATAAAAAAGTCCGGCGCCGTCAAATCCGGCGAACGAGGAGGCCATTCCAAATTACCCTTTTTCGACACAACGCGTCCCGGGAACTTGCTCTGCAAAAACTTGTTCGTTTCCAACAATCTTTGAGTAAGTTGCACTTTGTATGGAAGAAGATTGAGATCATCCTTCAAAATTCTTCTTAAAGTGGTTCCGCTCATGTACAGCTGCTGAGAACGACGGCGATACGACACACTTGGATTTTCGGCAACACTCTCTCTAACCGCTTCAACAACTTCATTGGAGCGTCGCGGACGCGGTCGAATGGGTCGCGGGCGAGTAGCTACAGACCCGTGTTCAAAGAAATTTTTCGCCAAAGTACGAATTGTCTTGGCGGAAGGCGCCGAATGTCTCCCATATTTTTTACGATAAGCACGCACAGTTTTCACAGTTGAACGATTGTTTTCAATGAACAGCGCTACAATTTCAGCCCGCTTTTTTGGCGTAAATCGATGCATGACTAAAATGGCAATGACTGACGTTTCAGAATCTGGCTGATTTGTCAAAATCAGCTGAAAAATGGCGGAGTTATTTAACATTTAAATAGGTCCTGTCTAGATGGCGCACCCTGTATATATATATATATATATATTGTCACGGAGAACACTCCGTGCTCCGCGCCTCGTCTTATTTCGCGTATTTAGGATAATTTTAATTGCCGAAAATACGTAAAGCGACAGTCGCGGACGGGAAGATACGGTACGCGACTAGAGATAGGCTAGTCGAGTACCGTATGAGAGAGGCTAGGCTAGGTAGCCAAGCCGCCTCCCGCCTTTAAGCAGTTAGTTCGTTTAGCGCCTTCGTGATTAAAACGTTAGAATTGTGAAGAGTTTTTTGTAATTTTCCGCCATCTTGGGACGCGCCAAGTCCTTGCTGAGTTTTTTTTCGCGCGTGCGGAGTTTTTGTTAAGGGACAACACCACTGTGACGGCTTCCAAAAATCGATTTTTTGAAAACCATCTAGAAAAATCTAAAATACATTTAAGAATAGAATGCCGTTGGTCCTAGGTCGAAAAAATAATTATTTTCGGAGATATTAAATATTTTGTGGAGCAGTACAAACAGCGGTGGTAACAAACTTCAAACCTTGAACGCGTTTTTCTCAAAACCACTTTTTTGGGTGCGGCACGTAGCATAACTCGAGCAATTTTTATTCGATCGACTTCAAATTTGGACTGCATCAATAAAACTAGATTATCTAAAGAAGTACATAGGATTTTATCGATATCTCAATAAAAAAAAAAGTGATAGCCTTTTTTCAACGAGAAATTTGGCTCGAAAATCGACCTTAAATTTCAAAAGCGTGCCTATTTTTTAAAAATCAATATTTTTCCAAATTCCTATTTACTTCTCTTCAAAATATCATATTATTAACGAAAACACTCGGTATTTTTTTTTCAGATCGACTTTGAAGACAGTTCTGCGGCGTGTCGCGGATCACTGCAGAGGCAACAGCACCTGACACGGGAGCTTCCCCAGCGCCACCATGGGGCGTGAAAAATTAGAAAAAAATCTTTTATGTATCTTTAATAAACAAGAAACAAAACAAAAAAAAAATTTGGAATGTCTTTTTTTACCACAAAAAAAAAAATTCTTGAAAAACGGCAAAAAAACCAGGAAGTCACAGTGGTGTTGTCCCTTAAGTGCATCTTTTTCCTTGGCGTGCACCGGCTGCACAGACAGCCAAGGAAGTTTCCACCGGCCAACGGCGTGGACGTGCAACACCGGCGACCGGGAGCGTAAGCAGATTCCTGCACGGGGCGACGACACGCTGTATCGCCGTCTTCGCCATCTTCGTTCTAGCGTCTAGTGAGCGTGGCTGGCCAGCCGACAGTAAGTGTTTCTCGTTTGAATTTTTAGCGCGTCTTTTTTGTATTTATTCGCGTTTGCGTGGGAGTAGCCTCCGCCGGTTACTCCCTCCCTTAGTAAATTCGTTTCTTTAGCGGTTCGTGCGAGTGAGAGAGCGCTATCACTCTCACTCTCGTATACAGGGCAAGAGAGTTGCGTTCTCTCTCGCATTCGCGTAAGGCTAGGCGCGCAAGAGTGGGAGAGCGCTTTCTCTCTCACTCCTACGGCGCAGTACGGGAGACTCGTTGTCTCTCTCGTACTCGCAGTAGACGCGGCGCGCAGGAGTGGGAGAGCGTTCTCTCTCTGGCTCCAACGGGCTCCGTGCGAGGGGGTGCTCTTCTCTCTCGCACCCGTACGTTAGACGGCGCGCGCGCGAGTGAGAGAGACCTTTCTCTCTCACTCTTATAGGCGTAGTGCGAGAGACGTTCTTTCTCTCTCGCACTCGTATAGTACGCTGCGCGCGGGAGCCGTTTTCGCGCGTTGTATCGCGCCTTACCGCCTGCGCTCCTCGTACGCCTTGATTAAAATTTATTGTTGTTGTTTTATTTTCCTTTTTGTAAACGCTATCGTTATTTATTATTCTTTAATTTATTAATGCCCTTATTTATTATTTATTTGATTTATTAAATTATTTTATTTATTTTATCAATCTTTTTTCTTTCCTTCTTCCTTTTCTTTTCTCTCGTATGATTTTATTGATTTTTTTTTATTATTACATTATTTTTATAATTTTTATCTGAATTAACGATAGATTATTTACGTTCCTTTTTGTTGTAAATTTCCATATTTATTTAATTAAATTTCCTTTTTCCTTTTATTATTTTTTTCTTGATATCGCTTTATTCTTTCTGCGACGAGGAGCTTTCAGCTCTCCTCACGAATACCGCCCTCTCCGAGATTCAACTAGCCAGGTGAGGAAGACACACGAGCCGCGCAATGACGTTTGCGCGGCGTTGCAACAGGTAAGTTGGGTCCGTAGACCGGCTGCTCGTGCCTGGACCTAGGAGCAAAGTCGTCCGAGACTTTAGCTACCTAACAAGGGGGCGCAACGGGCACTTTTGCACCTTTTGCGAATTGCGCGTCCCCCGAAGCTAATTGCTCCTGTGGCAGGTAACGCTAAAACTGCCATCCCGTTACAATATATATATATATATATATATATATATATATATATATATATATATATATATATATATATGTATATACAGAATGGGCCATTTTACTTTCCCCAGCCAAATATCTCAAAATCTAAGCCAGATACAGAAAAAGTTTTAGACAAAAGTTGATGAACGTATAAGGGGTCAGATACCAGTGACCTTTAGCTTGATCTTGGAGTTGACCTCTAAGGTCAGTTAAAGGTCAACTTTATTTTTTTTACTAGAAACCCCTATTTTTTATGTCGGAATCGGAAAGAGCATAAAATTCTGCATCAAATTTGTTTCAAACAAAATTTTGTTTTAGGACCTCAAAGAGGTTAAAAATCCAGGTCGAATATATTAAAAAGCCGTTTCTTGCATTTTACCGTGGTTTTTAAGAAAAATAAACTAATCTCTTATTAATCTAAAGCACTATCAATACTCACCCTACTAAGCCTAAGCTCGACCTTTACATATTAACCCCTCCCGCCCCGACAACCTCTTCCACCCCCCACAACCCCCTTCCTCTTAAGATTAACTTTTCAATCTCAAGTTTCATCTTCCAAATCCCTATTATTGATGCTGAAATCGAAATCAACGAAAAATTCTACATTATTTTTGTCCTAGAGAAAATTTTATTTTGTGACCTCCAAGAGGTAAAAAATCAAGGTCAAATACCTTGAAAGGTATTTTCATGCTAACGTGACTTTTAGGAATAATAAAATAAAAAATTTGTACACGCGTTTGAATTCAAATTTTTTTGCGAAAAAAAACAGTTTTTGACTTTCAAACTGTATAAATTGGAAAAAAAAATTGAATTTCCAAAAACCCTTATGAGATCCACTAGATAAACATGTTTTGACACACAAATTACGCCATTAGGTGGCGTGGTATTGTTGGGAAACTATCCATTGAAATTCACCATTTTTTCAAGGCGCTTTAGAAGATCAGCTATCACACCGTCATTTTGTTTTTAAATGTGATGAGGAAAACACACACACTTATTTCCTCTCCAACACTCTTACACCTCATTGATCTCAAATACTATTTATCACTACGCTGCCTACCCAAAGTTCGACTCGCTTGTAGGGAGAGGTGAGTAGGGCATTTGCAGGTAGAGCTTGCGGTGGAAAGAGAAATAAAGATAAGTGTGAACTTTAAGTTGACGTCGAAGTTGACTTTCACAATAACTTTAAGGTCATCTTTACATTTTGATATATAATCCTTTGTTTTCGATTCTAGGATCAACCTCTATTTCCCAAACAGCTAATCTTCTCTTTTACCTACGTGTACCCTGCACATTTCAAATTTTATCCTTACTATCTACCACTACTCTACTTTTCCAAAACATAATCTGCTATAAAAATTCATTTGGTAGGGTATTATTCAGTAGATTTCAAGATAGGAAAGACAATCAAAATAAAGGTAAACTTCAATTTGACCTTTGATTTAACTTTTCAGGTTATTTTAAAATCAACTTTATTATTTATAATAAGAACCTTTATTTTTAATGCTGAAATAGAAAGTAGACTTCGAAAATATTTTAGAAGAAGTAAATTATTTTATCTTTGAAAACTTACGTATCTCATAAATGCTTTGAATACCTGATTTTTAATTGTGAAAATCGTTAACAAATTTCTGATTCGTGTGACTTTTTGTTAAATGACAAAATGAATTATATTTTTCCAAATTTTACATTTCGGCCAATATTAGAAAGTATATTTATAATACAGTTGCAGTCGGGGCTTTATTATTTTTCTTTTCATAAGTTTTTAAAATTTTAATTATTATTTTATCTTAATTCTGCAAACGTGACAAACAGAGCTAAAACTGGCTGACTATCAGCCCAATGATATTGTTGATATAATGGTTCTAGGGGAAAGTGATAATAATTATTGTGCTGCGGCAAGACTGTACGCAGAACGCTTTCCTGATAGAAGACATCCTGATCATAGAACAAAAAGTCAGTTAACGCAAAGATCTCGTGGTGGACAGCTAGTCCGTCAACGCAAGCGTCATGAATATGACGGAAATGATGTTCGTGCTGTGACTGTTCTTGCAATCATTCATTTTGACCCTCATATTAGCAGTCGCTGAGTTGAAAGAAAAATCGGTATACCTAGAAAAACCTTCTTGAGAATCCTTAAGGTCATTAGATACCATGCCTATCACCTAACTTTAGTTCAAGAGTTACAGTTTCATCATTCTCAACATCGCATTGTGTTTTGCCAATGGGCTTTGGATATGATAGAAAATAATTCTGATTTTTTCAATTTTGAGCTTTTTTCTGATGAGGCCAAAATTCAAAGTGACGGGGAGCTCGATAGGCATAATTACTATTATTGGCCCGACAAGAATCCTCACTGGCATAAAACAGTCATTCATCAAAGACGTTGGAGCCTTATGGTATGGTATGGAATTGTAAATGGGTATTTTATTGGTCCTTACTTTTTTAAAGAAAATGTTGATAGGAATACCTATTTACAGTTCATTAGAGATCAGTTACCAGTGCTGATGGAAGATGTCGATTTAGAAACGTGACGAAAAATGTTGTTCCAGCACGATGGTGCACCAGCACATTTTGCACGGATTGTACGGAATTTCTTGAATGAAAACTACAATGGTAGATGGATTGGACGAGGAGGTCCTATAAACTAGCCTGCTTGTTCACCTGATATGACAGCCCCGGATTTCTTTTATGGGGCTACATAATTAATGTTATTTTTAAACAACAGCCAACGGCAAGATTAGACATGCAAGACCGCATTAGTCAAGCATGTTCTGCGATCCCAAGGCAAACTTTGTTTAAGGGTAGGTTTACCTTTTTCTAAATCAAAAAATCGATTTTTCTTTTTTTACATTTTCTTGTAGTTAATTACGTGTAGAATGTATTCCCAAAACCGTTTAGTCGCATATATATATTTTTTTAAAGCTATGGAACAAAAGCGAGACCGATATTCTTTCTTGAAAATTAAAATCAAGCGATAATTCAAGCGAAGCGTATTTTCCATAAATATTTTCGAATTGGCCGGCCATATACCATGGTAAGCAGAGGTACCATATGGGCCACCAGGTGTCGACACATGGACCATGACTCCGAAAAATTAGAAAATGCGTCTTTATATAGAGTATAGTTTATACCAACGGTTATAGCGTCGGCAGTTAGTTTACAACGTGCTGTGAGTAGAATTAAGTGGACAGTTAAGCGTTTGAGTGGTTTTTTGCGTTTGTTCTTCTAAAAAATGCCTACTCTAGGGAAGAAAAGGAGTAATTATGCCGCGGAGCATCCTAATCGAAAAAAAAGAGAAAGTTTAGTGGAAATCAATTTACTAATAAGTGCGATACTGAGCAAGTGAGTACTTCAGCAAAAAAACTGAAGAGCACTGACTATGATAGTGTGCCTGTAGATGTTTCGGCAAATTACGTGCTCCTGCACTTTTGACACGTTTTTGCAATGGTCAGTACCTTTGTAAAGTGTCAATCGTGCGATGGTGAAATAAAGTTGACAAAGACAAATGGTGCTGGTGTTGTCTTCAAAATTGTGGCTTCGTGCTCGTGCTCAACGCGTTACTGTGATTCCAGTTCAAAAAATCATAAGTGCTACGAAGTTAATCGCAGACTAATGTTAGCTATACGAATGCTGGGTGGTGGATTACAAAACCTCCGACTATTTTGTGCATTGTTGGATATAACATTATCTTTTAGTACTACAATGTATTACGCATTTTTAGATAATTTGTACACTGCGTCGTATGCCGTTTTCCAACACTTCCAAAGTAAAGCAGTGAAAGAAGAAATAGAGGTAAATGTCGCCGCCGGTAAAGATCCTAGTCTCGTGACCGTGTCAGGTGACGGGTCATGGAAGAAACGAGGTTTCTCGTCTTTGTTTGGTTTTGCTACTCTTATTGGCAAAAACACGAGCAAAGTTCTCGACGTCAGCGTAAAATCATCTTTCTGCCAAGCATGTTCCAATTGGAAAAGTAAAATTGGCACGTTTGAACATAATCTATGGAAAGAGAGCCACGCCGAGATATGTTCCGCAAACCACCATGGTAGTTCCGGGAAAATGGAAGTGGACGCGATAAAAGAAATGTTCTCTCGTTCTGTAGAACTGCTTGGCATCAAGTATGAGTCATATATCGGCGACGGGGACACAAAAACTTTCAAGGCCATTATAGACATGAATCCAATCTAAACAAATCTACGACGATCTTATCGTGAAAAAAAAGAGTGTGTAGGACATGTGCAAAAACTTATGGGCACACGTCTCAGGGCTGTTAAAAAGCAAACGAAGGGTCTTGGAGGTAAAGGCTCCGGCAAACTCACCGATAAAGTCATAGCAGATTTAACAATATACTACGGATTCGCCATCCGAAGGCATCCAGAGTCTGCCGAAGATATGAAGAACGCCGTGTAGGCAGTTTTTTATCATAATATCTCCACCGATAAAAAACCACAGCACAAACATTGTCCCGCTGGAAAGGACAGTGGGTGCGAGTGGCGTGTTGCTGAAGCGAATGGTTCATTGAAGACGTTCAAGCATAAGCCGCCTCTTGCAAATAACGTGCAAGCAGCGATTGTAACGTCAGGGTGACGTTGCTATTGCGTGCGAAATTTGACGCAAACCTGCCTTGTGCCTTTTTCGAGCCTAAGTACTGAAACTTATGGGCTCAGGACGGCAGAGGTATTAATTGTAAGATTTTATAGGAAGGGTGGTGAGATGCGGGACTGAACAACCATATAGGCCGACGTTGGCCTACAGATTGTTCTGGAAAGGACCTAACAAGTGATGTTTGGAGAGAGATATTTAGCGGATCTTGGCTAATACTATCTCTTTGGAGGTTGAAAAGAAATAAAAAAAAATTTTGTATTCAAAACTCACTTTTTTTATTCCAGAAAAGGTCTAGGTTGGCTGGAAGTCCTCACTCTCTTTCTCTCTCTCTGTAGTTCGCTGCTTCTCTCTCCGTTTTCTTTTTCTGCTTCTTCTTCTGCTTTTTCTTCTGGGATCATGCCCAAGGAATAGTTCTAATTTGTTCTGAAAAGAACAGTTTGTACGTTTGAAAATGAATTGACTTCGGCTGCCGTTGCTCTCTTGATACTTCTAAGTAGTTGCGTGTCCTCGAGTGCTGCCTGAAGTCTGCTGGCTGTCGAAAATTTTGCGCGATATTTAAACGCTTTTCCGAAGTAGCTCCGAACGAATCCTTTTTTCGGAAAATTTCTGGAGAGGGTAAGATTTTCGAGCCCCCTTCTCCTCGGAGGGCCTGTCTGAGAGGGCGTGGAAAGCCTCTGTGAGAGTGTGTCGTCTTGAAGTCGGAGAGAGAGAGATTGAGAGGGGGCTGTCCAGTTTTACAAAATTGTATAATAACTTAAAACTAATGTTATTATTTATGTTTTATAAATGTTAATTTTATTATAATAATTTACGTAAAATTTGAACTAGGCTACGAAAAAGAATCGTCTTCGTAGCTTAATTCTAACAATAATTACAATTAGTTAATTCATTTTTAATATTTTATTTAGGTTTGTTATAAAAAAAAGATTTTATTGGTCTTGTAATGTTTAAGTTTTTCTATTATGTTAGCATCTATATAATTTCAAAAATTTTCTTTACAAAGAGTTTAACTTAAATATATGTTTCTATAATTGTCTATATCTTATTAGAAATAATATTAATTGTCACCTTTTTTATTGAATTAATATAAACTAAATTTGAGCAAAATATCATAGTAGTAGTTTGTTATGCGTATTGTATTTTAAAATAATTTTAGTTTTACGTGTAAGGTATAATTCGACATCATTATTACATAAAAGTTATGACAATTATAAAAACGACTTACAGTTTTAATCTTATTGCTTGATTCTGAATATAATTTTTAATTATAATTTTAGAATAATTTTTAAACATAATCAATGCCAAGATATAAAAAGAATAATTTTAACTAGTAAGTTCTAAAATATAATTCTAAAATAACTTTACAGTCTGTCAAGTAAGAGCGTGGTCGTGTAAATTTATAAAAAAATTTATTCGATGAAACTTTCATATTTATATATACATTGTACACATTACAAACAATGATGCAATTCGGTCAATAATGTGTCCAGTCACCACTGGCGTCGATAATTGCCTGGCATCTTCGAGGCATGCTTTGTACTAATTTGACGGCGTATTCTAGTGGCAAGGATCTCCAGATCCGACAAATTTCGTAAGACAACTGCTTCAAAGTGTATGTGCGTCTTCCACGAAGCTTCCGTTTAATATATGCCCACACATTTTCAATAGGGTTTGCATCGGGCGACTGCGACGGCCAATCCAATGTAACGATGCCAGATTGAGTCTTTCACTGAGTACAGAGCTTGCTGCGGTGTTTAGGATCGTTGTCCTCCTGCAGAATCCAATCTTCATTTTTTGTGATGAACCATCGTTTGGCAGATGGCAGTAAAGCCTTTTTGTAGATTTTTATCATTTTCTCGGCATTTAGGTTGTCAGTAAAGAGGTGCAAAGTGCCGAATCCCTGCTTTGAGAAGCAGCCCCAAAGATGCACCTTTATTCCATGTTTTACGGTCCGCTGAACAAGCCTATTGGTGGAAGTTGACCAGGCTTGCGTGAGGACAGAACGTGCCCATATAGAACATTCATCAGTAAAAATGAAATTTTCAAAATCTCTATCAATATTCTCATGCGCCCAAGCGAGTCGCTTTGTCACATGTTTTTCAGTCAACAGAGGCTTCTTCATTGTGTTGCGCCATTTCAGATGATGAGTACGAAGATGGGTTCAGATAGTTTCGTAGGATATATCTAAACCTTTTGCCATTAATTTTGCTTGTCCGTGCCGGAGTGTTAAAGCAGGATTCCGCGAAAACAGATTCACTATTCTTTTTTCATCTTTTTTGTTCACTTTTCCTATCGAGCCACGTTCTGGTAAATCATCGACATTTTTAGCCACTTTATATCGCTGTATTTACTTCTGTACAGATGCCTTCGACTTTCTCATATATTTAGCAGCCGCTGATTGCGACATTTTGGGACCTTTCAGGTGGATGCAAAGGAACACAGCCTCGTAGCGCGACGCGTACTTAGCACTCATGGCGTTTAACGTGATTCTCTTTCAAAAGATCAACGACAACTGAATCTTTGTTGACTATGCATCAAGGACAAAGCTTTTTTCTATTGGCTCGCGAAGAAATTAGAGCAAAATCATTTATTGCCTGTCAGTAAAATCGACCACGCTCTTACTTGACAGACTGTAGAATAATTAATTCTAATATAAATTTAAACCTAAATATACTTTTAGCTTAAGAATAACAAAAAAATATTATTCTTATTAGGAGTTTCGGTTTTTATTGCATTTCACAGAAATCTTAAGTGTTATTCTAATATTAAGAAGGGTAATTTTTATAGCAATATAAGGAAAAACGCGTTAAATATCCTTTATAAAAATATTACATTTTCGTTAATTCTAGTTTTACAAAACATTTTGGTTTTATATTAATCTTTAAATTCTAGAACGTTTTAAATGAATCATAATTATATAAACAATATTTTTGTTATATATAATATTTTTTGTATTTTCGATAGAAAAACGCATAATTACATATTTTTGTTTTATACACACCTTTTTCGCATATTTTTTATTTTAATGTAAAGATCAACTTAAATGTTGTTTTCTTCTAATAAAAAGATAAAACAATTTATTTATAATTCAAATTATTTTACACGTTTATAAATTTTATTATTCATCAATTAGAAAATTTATGCATAAGAAAATTCGTTACATGTTTTTTTATCTTTTTATTTTAAGAGAAAGAGTGGAAAAATTATCTGGTTATCTCGTTTAATGAAAACGAACATAGTCAGGCCGTGGTAATAATTTGCTATCGTGAAAGATTGTTGTAGATATTTTTTGCATAATTCTTTTTATAATATATATATATTTTTTTATATGTATATAATTTGAAAGAAAAATCGGCTGTATTATTTTAAAGTAAAATTCAATTAAACTTGGAGAGAGTAGTTATGTTATTTTTATGAATGTACATGTTCAATTTTATTTGACAATAATTTGCCTTTTATAATATAAAAAATGTAAATTCGTCGTGAATCATACAAGAAGCAGGAGTTTGTAGTATTTTGGTGAAATAAATTATATAACTGTTAGAAACTTATATTTTTTTTGAATTTTAAATTATTTATAAAATTTGAATTTTATTCAATAAGAGATTTTATGTAATATTTTTTATGTAATTTCTATGTTTTTTTCTTTCGGGTTTTAAATAATTATTTTGGAGTTTTATATAAAAATATACCTTGTGAGGTATTTTTGAAAATCGCAATTCTTATACTTTTCATTAAACATTGTACTTTTTATTTTATTTAAATATTATTTAATATATTTCTGGTTTAAAACAGTTACTCAATTTATTTACCGATGTCTTCCTAGTGACCTATTTATTGTTTTATTTTTTTTTTTTTTTTTTTTTTTTGTTTTGGTGGTAAAAAAACGGGGAATCTGCCTTAACCAGACCATCAGTGAGGACCCCTTTGCCTAACTGTAGACGCGGGGGGACCCACCGGTGTGACGGGTTCCGTAGTCACGTCAGCTCTGGTCTCGGATGGGCTCGATTACTCGGGCACATCCGTGGCAAGGGCATCGGCAACCCCGGGGACCGTCTAACCCGCCATACGCCAGCATATGTCTAATATAAAACCATAGACATATGATGCGCGGATGGAATCTCCACCTTCTGTCCAACCTGCAGCGTGGATCTACTTTCGTATTGCTTCGCCGCTGCAGGTTCTGTCTATTCGTCAGTCCGTTCCCCGTATTTATTGTTTTATTACGCTACCTGTACAGTGTATCGGTAAGCGAAATTTACGGTTATAATTTGCGATAATAAAACAATTTAAAAATATTGCATAACATTATAATTGTATTACGCAGGGAAAGTTCGAAAAAAAGAAAATACGTATTTTAGATAGGAAAACTACGGATAGAAAAAACTGTGTTTATGAGACAGTTTTATGTTTTTCGGCGCCAAGTTGACGTGCGCGTGCTTGGCCTAGTGTCCTTTCGTTAGACTCAAGTGCATGTACCATTTTTTCTATCGTTCCGGGAAAACTCGTAAACTCTCGGCCCACGCTTAGGGTCTCTTTCACAACGGTCTGTGTCAATAGCCCGCGCGTTAAGTAAGTTTTGGAGGGAAAAATTTTCATTGGAGAAAAAAATTTACTATAGTTCGACACAAGTGGTCGATGAGATCGAAGCGCTTTCCCGCTAATCGGCAAGGGCAGGAAAGAAAAATAAAGCAGAGAGAAGACTTATAGAGTTAACACAGGAAAAAAAACGGAGGTCGTTTACCGACGTTACACGATTAAGCCAGTATTCAAGGCTCTGTCGACAGACGATTTAATGGAACGCTGTACTGGACGAAACACTCAAAATTCCAACGAGTCTGTGAACGCTTGCGTCTGGAAGCTTGCTCCGAAACATCTCCACTGCGGTGCCAAGACTGTTGAAATTGCTACGTATACGGCTATTGCTTTATTCAATGAAGGCTACATAGCATTATTAAAAATTATGGACGTTTTGAGGATCTCCGTTGCACTTGAAGCCAATAACTTTGCCCGCGAAGCTCGATGTCTGAAACCGCCAAAGCAGCTGCACTTTCAAAAAAATCAGACAAAACAAGCCTACAGGAGCAGTATGAGCATGAGGAAGGACTAATTCATGGCCCGGGAATTGCTGATTAACAGTAAGGTATGTTATTTTGACGTTAACAAAGATTGATCGTTAATCAAACCTTTAAACGCGTTTTTCTCGAAACCACGTTTTTCGAACTGTTGGCCACGATTACTAAAAAACTACTCGATGGATCGTCTTTTTCTTTTTTTTAATTGTTAACGTATTTATCGGGAAGTGGACTACAATCAAGATGATATATGCATTATTTTTATTTTTAGAGTACTTTAAAGAGTGAAAAAAAACTCAATAATGAAAAAAAATTCAAATTCCCGCCATTTTGTTAATTTTGGATTCTTAGCGATGATTGTAGTTCAGATGCCGACTACACTCATATATTTTATAAAACTTTTTCGATTTTTAATTTTCGTTTATTTTTGCAGGTGCTAGAGTGGCCAATAGCGAGCCACCTTTTTTGGAGATGGTCACTTTACGGGGCGTGCCAGCAATTACTGTCACAATATATTGTCATAAAAAAAATTTTTTTTTGTACTTTCTATTGTATTGAACAAGTAGCAAACGATTTGAGTTGTTTATTAATTCCCTTCTATGAAAAAAAAAATTCCAAAATAAACTGTTGTTTTGGTCAATAAAAAGGTAAACCTTCCCTTAACACCGTGTGCCATTTTAAAAGATGTTTGCTTTTGTGCCTTGAAGCAGAGGGACATAACTTTGAACATTTGCTTCGAGCTTAAATTACTAATCGTAAAACCAGTGAGAGGCGAGGGGACTCACTTTAATCCAGTACCCCGAATAGTGAGAGGCTAGGGGACTTACTTTAAACCAGCACCCCAAATAGTGAGAGACATGAGGACTCACTTTAATCCAGCACCCCAAAGGAAACAGAACTTACTACGTCCACGTCGTTGTTTCTGGCAACTGGACCTATTTGTCCAATCCATAAACCATTGTAATTTATATCCGAGAAATTCCACATAATCCATGTAAAATGTACTGGTGAACCATCATTCTGGCAACACAATCTTTATCACTTGTCTAAATCGATATTTTTCATTAGTTCTGGTAACTGATCTCTAACAAACTGTCCATAGATATTCCAATTGACACTTTCATCAAAAATGTCCGAACCAATCACATATCCGTTAACAATTCTACATCAAACCCATAAGGCTCCAAGGTTGTGATGATTTACTGTCCTACGCCAGTGAGGATTCTCGCCAATAAGGGTAATTATGACTATTGCTTTCTCAGTCACTTTAATATTTAGTCTTATCAGAGAAAAAGCATAAAATTTAAATAATCAGAATCATTTTTTATCATCTCTAAAGCCTATTTGTAAAACACAATGTGACTTCAAAACGATGAAACTTTAATTCATGAACTAAAATTATGTGATAAGCATGTATCTAAGGACTTTAAGAATTCTCAGAAAAGATCTTAATAAAATAATGGATGGATTAGGCTACTGCTTGGTTACTGATAATATGAAGGTCTAAATAAATGATTACAAGAATAGTCAAAATAGGAGTATTGTTATTGTCGTATTCGTGGTAATAACCTATTCAACCCATCTTCACCAACGGATTAAATTTCGAGTAAAGAGCGTGGATAAGCATAAAATTTGAGATTGATGGGGTAATATCAGGTCGAAGAGGGTTATTGGGTTATTAATTTATTTTTCCTACAAACTACGGTAATGCAGTGAAAATGCACGAAACGGCTTTTTAAGATATTCGACTTTGATTTTTGACCACTTAGAGGTTATAAAACATAATTTTGTTTAAAACAAATTTGATGTAGAATTTTTTGCAATTTCCGATTCTGGCATAAAAAATAGAAGTTTTCATTTTAAAGAATAAAGTTGACCTGTAACTGACCTTAAAGGTCAACTCCAAGCTCAACTCCAAGGTCAAGCTAAAGGTCACTGTTATCTGACCCCCTATGCCTTCTTCTACTTTTGTTTGAAACTTTTTTCCGTATCTTGTTTATATTCTGAGATATTAAGGTGGGATAATTAAAATGGCCAATAAAAATTAATATAGATATAGATATATATACAGGGTAGGCCGTTTTAATCTATCGGTCGAAATAACTTCTAAGGGAGATGGTTATATCAAAAAATGTTTTAGACAAAAGTTGTAGGAGTTAAAGGGATTCATCCAACGCTGACCTTGGCGCTAACCTGGAGGTTGAATTTAAAGGTTATTTGAGGGTCAAATCGTGAATTTTAAAGAAAATCCTAATTCTTTATTACATATTCTAATTCTGCGTCAAAAAACATGAAGGTTTTGTCTTAAATATTTTTTTCGATGCGTGACAGATGGCGCTGTAATCGGCAGTTTTAATCTATCGATGCGAATATCTCAACAACTACGCATATAGAAAGGTAGAAAAGGAAAATTTTTTAATCTGGATTGGGGACATGCAATGACACCACAATCGACCCCCCCTCTAACCCCCCCTATAGAGTGGTTTTAACTTAAAAATCTAAAATGGGTAGCCCAATTTTATATTGCAGATTCTGATTCTGCGTCGAAAAATATGGAAATTTTGTTCAGAACATTTTTTAGATTCATGACAGATGTCGCTGTAATTGACAAAATTAAAAATGCGTACAAAAATCGTTACTGAATTAGAATTTCTCGAGGAGTACACATCGTGTTCTGCAAATTAGAATTCTGTGGATAAGTTCGTTTAAAGAAAATCTGTTTTGATAAAAATGTTTATTCTACTTTTAGCGTTACCTGGGGACAACAATGTGGACGTAGTAGAAGCATGTCTCCGTGGGGTGCTTTTTTAATGTAAGTCCCCTTGCATCTCACAATTCGGCCTTTAGTATATTAATTCGGCATTTAGTTATTCGGCGCTGCGTATAGTCGCGCTGCGAACTCTACCTCGCACCGCATAGCAGGTGGCCTAACCTCGATAAACCACCTGTCACATAATAAAATAAATACTTACGTATGCAAGCTTCGTAACTGCATTTGCTGAACATGCATGTGCTTTAACATAAGCTACCCGTACACTGTATGCTATATATATATATATATATATATTATATTGCCCGCAATAAAAAAATTCAAAAAGAATAGAAATGTTAAAAATTGTTTAAAAATTAATTTATATTTATTTATTATATTTGCCAACATTGCGATGTCACGGCCGAAGCTCTATGTCGCCAAAAAAAATGTCATGGAGTGCAATAAATTTGCCAATGACTGCATATGACATCACAACTTAAGCATACGTGACGAGTAAACGTGATAGAAAAACGTCGAGCAATAATATTTATTATAATTGCACCTACTACACCCCAGCCTGCAAATTGTGCGTTTTGCAATAAAAAACATGCCAAATCACGTCTTTTAATTTGCACATATCCGATACGCCAATAATTTAATTTGCACACTTATCATATTATTTTCGTTTGTTTAGCACGTTGCATTATTGACTGATTCTATAGGAATATTTCGCACGTTGTAAACAAGACATAATCACCGTGCGATCAGGTGTTAACAATCATTTGGTTTTTACACATTAATAATGAATATTTAATAACAATTAGGCTACGTGCTTACTGTAATAATTGTTAATGAACGTTTCTAAAAGGTGTGCAAATTAATTTAACAATTATTTTCGTTTATTTAGCGTGTTGCACTAATACCTGATTCTATAGGGATATTTCGCACGTTGTAAACGGGACATAATCTCCGTGCGATCAGCTGTTAACAATCATTTGATTTTTACACATTAATAATGAACATTTAATTACAATTGGGCTATGTGCTCATTGTAATAATTGTTTATGAATGTTTTTAAAAGGTGTGCAAATTAATTTAACAATTATTTTTGTGTATTTAACGTGTTATGTTATTGTAATATTTGAATTTTATACTTTTCGCGCGTTTTATCGCAAGCTCACAGGTAAACATACGTGTGTGCGCATGCGCACAATTCAAAATTTTTTGTAAAAGATCTTTTTACGCTCTTTTCTCTATAATAATTCACAATTTACGAGATTTTTTAAGTGTGCAAATTGAAATGATCATTAATTTATGATTTAACGTAGTGTGCAAATTAAAAGATGTCATATTTTTTGAGATATCGTCATTTCAATATATTCATGTGTTGCCCTTGTGCTTTTTGTAAAAAAAAAATATTTTAAGTGTTGGAATTAAATAATTGGCATAACGGAAATGTGCAAATTAAAAGACGTGATTTGGCATGGTTTTTTATTGAAAAAGGCACAATTTGCAGGGTGGGGTGTAGTAGGTTAGATTCAGTATGACTGTGGCTATATCCTGCAGCAGAATCATTCATTTATCTACAAAAAAAAAGAAATCATGGTAAAAAAGAACGTTAATATAAAGGTGATATTTTTTTCACTGTGTTCTGCAAAAAAAATGTGTAGTAAAACTTAGAATTTCGCAATAATTTTACTACGGGATATAGCGATACGAGTACAGAATATGTAGTTAAAATTTTATTAGGATCGGTATTAGTAGTTTCTGAGATTTTTTCAACGAGCGTTGTGAAAACGTTGTTTAAAGAAAAACTCATTTGAAGTTTTTTATTTAAGGTAGTTCACTCGGCCTAGTGGTATTTCACTTAACTGTAGTATCACGCAATGCTTCGTCCCCCATGCGCAGATAAAAATTTGTTGAGAACCATTTCGCCCTCCTTCTTTACGCAGAGTAACAACATCAGACTTCTGCGCGTCACCCCCATACCTCACCACAGTTTGGCTACGTCGTTTTCGTAGCGGGCTTGTTTTAGTTGAAATGTTATAAAAGTTAGTCGTCATGTCATCTAAACTGAATAGTATTTGTACGAAAGATCGATACATTAAAGATGTTACAGTTTTAGAGAAGCTGGTAGACTTTTTTGGTTTTAAAGACAATTTATTTCAATTTTCAAAAACATTTTGAGAAAGCTGCATTGAAATTCAAACGTTAGAAAAAGTTAAAGCAAACATGCTGTTTTTAAATAAGTTAAAAAGAGTAATTTTAATTAAAATGCAAAAAAGATTAGCGAAGAATGATGTTACGTATCAGTCGCTTTTGGAGCTTTATAGGAATAAAGGAGACGACAATATTTTTGTATTTTGTACCGAAAAAGGTAAAAATAAAGTAAAAATAACTAAAAATAATAAAGTTATATGATCGTTGATAAAACACTTAAAAACTACTGTTTTATAAGTTATGCATTTGTTAGTTTGTCTGTATATTTTATTGTTATTTTGTTTATGATTATAAGTATTTTTATTTGTTTAATGTATTAACCCTTTCACAGTGGAGCTGAAAAAACACTTGTATGCCAAAAATGATGTCGAAAACGTGAATTTAGAAAAATAAACTAATAATAATTTCTCGTGTTTTTTGGCTCACTGAACACGAATCAGGGGCCAGAATTTGAAAATTCGTAATGGCTGATCCAATATGGCGGCTTCGATTCTGGCAACATCGAACGATTCTTTCCCTCAACTTATTTAATATTTTTTTCGATCAAATTGGTTAAAGAATTCATTTGTAAAAATTTTGAAGAATATCTATTCGAAATTTTGAATAACATTCTTGGAATTCAAAATGGCGAGTCCAATATGGCAGACAAAACTTCAAAATTTAAGTGATTTTGTGAATTTATCATTGCATATTATGTGCAAGTGGGTATCAAAATTGTCGCGTAAAATGTAATATATTTAAATATTTTATAATAATTACTATTACTCTATGTACATAAATTTACATATATTATATATAAAAATTAGAAAAAACTTAAGAACTAAAAAAACAAAAAATAAAAAAGAAAACAAAAAAACGAGAAAATACAAAAAACAAACAACAAAATGAAATGCAATATTCACAAACCTCCCCGCGGAGCATTCAGGGGTTTTAGATAGATGTAACTCTTATATTCCAGTTACTAATGTTGAATGATAAATTTTGTTTTGAAATTCAAAATGATAAATTTTCCAGTTTTATCCGCCGTATTGGACCCACTATTTTCAATTTTCGAAATATCATATCAAATTAGTCGGTTGGTGACCTTAAAAACCCATTTATAAAAATTTTCATCGTTTTTTTGACCAATTCATGTGGAAATCACTTAAATTTCGACATTTCATTCACCTTATTGTATGCGCCAACTTTAATTTTTGAAATGTAATGTCAAATTTGTTCATTCATTTAGTTTATTTTTATCTAAAAACAATTGAATATATGCAAGTAATAATAGTTAAAAGTTGGTTAAAACAGAAGCGCCATATTGCGTCAGCCATTTTGAATTTTCAAATTCTAACTGCATAATCCAGATCACTGACCCTAGAAACATAAAGTATCGCAAGATCTAATCGATTACAGCATGTAGAAATTACGATAAAGATGTATCAAAATGTGCCGATTTTTCCGTCATGCACTGTCGTGGCTACTTCTTTTTATGACGGATTTTTCCGTCACGCACTGCAAAAGGGTTAATAACTTTTATTTCACGTTATTGTTAAAGATGTATTTATCAGAGAAGAATAGGGAGATCGCCAGAGTCAATGAGAAAAAATGTGGCGAGTCGCACGCGCAAGGAAATGCTGCCTCTTGCGTGCGAGCCACCGAACTAAACCGATTTAGCCCAAGCGAAGTAGGGGGATAAGCACATTCGGTACGCATGCATCGAACGTATGTATAACCATCAGAGATGAAAATCAGCTCATTATCTTTTCATCTGTTGTACCTATAGACGGCTAGCTTTGAATCTGAACATAATACAGTACTAGTTTAAAACATTTTTAACAAATACTAAATAAACTTACTTTTTATCTCTTACACATGTGTAAATGAATGAATTTTAAGTAAATGAGTCTAATAAAGTAATTTTGATAGAAAATAAACAATATGAATAACTAAAAGCAATTGAAACTGTAAAATTTGTATATCCAAATGTTAAACCATATATAATTGGTTCAAGACTTTCTGATTTGGGATATCCTAACAGCGATGTAGATGTTTTTGTTGATTGTGAAAATGTATATTATAAACGTACAAGGCAAAAGCAATGACAGCAATAGGGAAGCAATCTAATCCATGCAATTTTGCCATCGTTTTCATTGATTTGTGACACGGTGCATTGTCTGGAAACGCTCCAAAAACGCTATCTAATAATCACTGTTAATTATCTGGTCCTTTTTGAGGTAATCGATGAATATTATACGAAGGCGGTCCGATAAGTACTTAGCCTCACCGCCCGATGGCGCGACTATCGCAAGAAAAATTCACTATCGTGTAGTACATTCTCGTAGACGGCTACTGTCAAAATTTCAGCCGAATTGGACTCGTAGTTTTGTTTTGACCGCGTATGGAAGCGGGCGTGTCAGCGGAATTTAGAAAAATGGAGGAAGAGCAATATCAGTCGGTGATTCGATTCTTGTTTATGGAAGGGAAATCGCGCAGCCAAATCAAAGAGCGCTTGGATGCTGTGTACGGTGACTCTGCTCCTGCAATGGCGACCGTAAAAAATTGGTTTAACGAGTTCCAACGTGGTCGCACGACGGTTTTTAATAAGCCACACTCAGGTACCCCGAAAACGGCTACCACGGAGGATAACGTGACAAAAATCGACGATCTCGTATTGGCAGACCACCGATTGAAGGTGCGCGAGATAGCTGAGATAGTAGACATCTCAAAAGACCGTGTGGGTCATATCCTGCATGCATATTTGGGCATGAGAAAGCTGCCGATGCGATGGGTGCCGCGTTTTCTCACTCCAGACAACAAGTACAACCGTGAGACCACATCAGAGCAGTATTTGACGCTGTTTAAGCGCAACCCGAAGGAGTTTCTGCGTCGTTTCGTGACCTTCGACGAAACATGGGTCCACTGGTACACACCAAAGACCAAGGAACAGTCAAAACAGTGGACTTCCCTCGGCGAACGCGTTCCAAATAAAGCGAAGACTGCCCTATCGGCCGAAAAGGAGATAGCCACCGTTTTCCGGGATTCACAAGGTGTGATCTGCATCGACTACCTGGAGAAGGGCAAAACGGTCACAGGGCTCTACTATGCCGAGTTGTTGGGCCAATACAACGCTGAATTTCAGAAAAAAGGCCCCATTTGACAAAGAAAAAAGTTCTCTTCCACCATGACAACGTACCGGCTCAAACCTCCGCAGTCGCCACGGCCAAATTGGTCGAATTAGGCTACGAACGTCTAAATTTTGCTAAAGAATTTATGCAAGGGACATATTGAGGTTGCTGCAACCTTTTATTGCAACATTGCAGAAACCTTTCAAACCTTACATGAAACCTTGCAGCAACCTTGCAGCAAGATTTCATGCTGTATGGGATGTTATGTTTCGCAAATCGTTATTTTAATCTTGATATTCTGAAGCTTAACATACTAGTTTTTTAAAAATAACTAGTTTTTTAAAAATTCAGTAATAAAACTCGTGATGCAGTTAGTGAAAATATCTCCTTTGAAGCGTGTCTTCCATATATTCGTCTGTTAATAAGTTAAAGTTTGCTACCCTAAAAAGAATATGAATTTATCCGTTGAATTGTCAACTACAACATACTTACAAATCAAAAGTCTAGCAAATGAAAACGTTTTTGAGTGAACTTAACTGGGTTATTCTGGGCGCACGTTGAAGTGATTTCCTTGAGTGCTGCTTGAGATCTGCTATTTGCCGAAAATTTTGTGCGATATTTAAGCACGTTGGCGTAGCTAACATAAGTTTGTCGGGCCCTCTTAGTCCGAGGGATCGTGAGGACGTGGTAAGTCCTTGCGAAGGTTTGTCCTTTTGATGGCGTAGAGTGAGAGTGAGAGAGGATGTCTATTTTTACAAATATTATTACAAATTCTTAAAACTAATATTAACAATAATTATTCTAACAATATTTTTTTATAATCTTAATCTAGGTTAGATTTAAACTAAGTGGCGAAAAAGAATTAAATTTGTAGCTTAATTCTAACCATTATTATAATACACTTATTGTTTCCTTATGTGTATACTTATTATTTCCTTACAAAAATTGTTACGGTTTTTGTTTTGCTTTTAACAACACGCATGTAATTTAATTCTGTTGATTTTTAACATTTTACCTTAAGGTTTTTTTTTTGTTTCTTTTGTTTTTGACGTTACTATTACATTAGTCTAACGTCTGAATTAATCTAACGTGCTGAATTTATAATAGTGAATTTAACTTAAATCTATATTTTTATAATTGTCTATAGTTTATTGGAATGTAATTTTTCTCAATATAACAGTTTGTTGTAGTAATTATATAACTGAATATTTAATATATTATAGTAATAAAAATACAAAGTTATTATATAAAACATATAATAATAAAAATCTACTCAATCAAAATCATTTAGAAGCTAAATTTCATTATTTAATAAAATGTAGACAATAATAGAGGTAATGACGAGGGCGGTTCAATAAGTACCCGTATTCGAAATGAGGACACCATTTTTTTAAAGAATTTTTTTTTAATTTTCAACATAGTCCCCTTTTGGAAAGATACACTTCTCCCAATGCTCCTACCATTTTTTTAACCCCTCCAAAAAATAGGATTTGTCGAACTCTCCAAAATACGCTTCTGTCTCGGCGATGACTTCCTCGTTTGAGCTAAATTTTTTGCCACGAGCCATTTCTTCATGTTAGAGAACAAGAAAAAGTCGCAGGGAGCCAGATCAGGTGAATACGGGGGGTGCGGCAGCAATTCATAACGCAATTCATGCAGTTTGGCGGCGACAACTCTGGATGAATGTGCTGGTGCGTTACCATAGTGAAACAGCACCTTCTTTTTCGCCAAATGCGCCGTTGTCTTCTTCAATTTTTTGTCGAAGCGGTCCAATAACTCACTGTAGTATTGTCCAGTGATCGTTCTTCCTTTTTCTGAAAAATTCACGAGGATAACACCGTTCGCATCCCAAAAAATCGTCGCCATGACCTTTCCGGCCGATTGGACCGTCTTCGCCTTCTTTGGAGCAGATTCACCGAGAGAAATCCATTGTTTTGATTGTTGCTTAGTTTCTTGTGTGTAATGATGAATTCAGATTTCATCAACGGTGACAACTCGATGCAAGAACTCCTTCGGATCTCGCTTAAATTGCTCCAAACACTGCTTCGAAGTTAACAGCCGCATCCGCTTGTTGTCCACCGTGAGCAATCGCGGCACATATCGAGCCGACAATTTTTTCATCGCCAACTTATCATGTAAAATATTAATTGCCGTTCCGGTCGATACACCTACGGCCTCTGCTACCTTGCGCACTTTCGTTTGTCAATCAGCGAGAATCATGTCGTAGATTTTTTGAATGATTTGCTCGGTAACCACGTCGGCCGGGCGTCCTGGTCGCTCCCCATCAAAAACGGATGTTCGCCCACGTTTAAATTCGTTAAACCAATATCCAACTGTAGTCATAGATGGCGAAGTGTCCCCATAAACAGCATCCAACTTTGTTTTTATCTTCTCGCATTTTTATCCATCCAAAAACAAAAAGCGAATTACCGAACGATACTGCTCTTTTTCCATCTTAGCGAAAATCACGAAACACGTCTCACTCGAATGGCTGCCAAATCCAAACTAACCTATCAATCAGTCTGAAATTTGTTTTACCGTCGTTTGATAGATGGCAGCACACGATGATAATACCAACTTCTCTCAGAAACGCCCTCTGTCGTCAAACAGGGGTACTTATTGAACCTCCCTCGTAATTATTAAAACCATTAATGCGCAAAAGACCAAATTTGTGCATGAAACTTGAAGTACACTGTGCTGTTAGAAAAACAAATCTACTTTTTTATGAGGGGTTTTCGAGGATACTCTTTTAGAATCTGGCGCTCATTTTGCAAAACAAAATCAAAATCGCTATAATTTTTTCATTTTAATGTATTTTTTTTTCTTTTTTTAATCGTATTTTACCAATGTTGCAGCATTTTAAATGAGCAAATTATTGCCAAAAATGTCGGCTTAGATATTTGAAGTTTCCAATATCCTGGTGTAGAACCTTCTTTTTTCTCTTAGTTTTTTCAAAATGGCGGTTTTTCTGAAACAGCATTATGTAAAACTTTATGATTTTTTTTCTTGATAAGTTTAAATAAATTGAACTCAAAGAGAAAAATTTATAAAGCAAAAAATGTTAGAATCATCCAAAAAACATGAATGAATTTTTTTAATAGTTTCTGAGCCATTTTTAGATTTTTTAAATAATAATCAATTTGAAAAATTTAGAATTCTTATGTTATGTGCGCAACTAAGTTCCCGCTGTTTGTCAATAGATGACTCCGGCAGTAAGTTCTTGACGATTTCGATATCCAGAACGTCATGAAGCAAGATTAGACATATGGTAAATAAATCGCTTTGACACATTAGTGATTTAGTTTTGGCGTCATATACTTTTGGTTGTGTAAAAATGTCTCATTTTGTGGTAAATAATCATCATTTGTGGGAAATGTTGCTTTTCTTCTTTGATTCGAAGAAAACGGCGACTGAAGCACATCGAGAGCTCTAAAACTTTAACGGAGATGCTACTCTAAGTAAAGCAATGTTCCGTGATCAGTTTCGTCGCTTTGAGAACGGTGATTACGATATTGACGACCTTCCGCGTGAAGGAAGGCCAAAAACTTTCTGGACACTGAATGTGAGGCATTGCTTGACGAGGATCCCTGCCAAACGGAAAATAAGCTTGCTTGAGTATTAGGAGCTACCCGTCAAGCCATTTTCAAGCGATTGCATGTGTTAGGAATGATTCGAAAGCAGGGAACTTGGGTTCCATATGATTTGAAGTGAAGGGCCATTTAGCGTCATTTTTTAGCTTGTGAACAACTGCTCCAGCGGCGAAAAAGAAAGGGTTTTCTTGATCGCAGAGTGACAGGTGATGAAAAGTGGATTCATTACAGCAACCCAAAAAAAGGAAGTCATGGGGACCACCCGGTCATGCTTCTACGTAGTCGGCTTGGCCCAAAATTCACGCTGCGAAGGTTATGCTGTGTATTTGGTAGGACCAGGTCGGTGTTATTTATTATGAGCTATTGAAACCAAACGAAACCTTTACCGGACAACAGTATCGAGTCCCATTGATGCGATTGAGCCAAGAACTACGCGTGAAACGGCCACAATACGAGCAGAGGCACATAAAAGTGATTCTACTGCGTAACAACACTTGGCCTTACGTTGCCGAATCCATTAAAATCTACTTGGAAACGCTCAAATGGGAAGTCACCCCACTAACCTTATTCTCCAGATATTGTGCTATCCGATTATCACCTGTTCCGTTGTATTGCACATGGTCTGGCTGATCAGCAATTCCGCTTATATGAAGATATCAAAAATTAGCTCGATTCGTGGATAGTTTCAAAAGACAAACACTTTAATCGTGACGGTTTTCGAGCTCTGCCAGAGAGATGGAGAAAAAATTGTAGCCAGCGATGGGCAATACTTCAAATGGTTCATTTGTAACCATTTTTTTATAATGAAGTTTTATTTGCATCAAGAGAAATAGCGAGAACGTAGTTGCGCAGCTAATAATAATTCTGAGCAATTCTTGTTCTATACAATTTTTTTGTAAAGCTTATATGTTTCGAGAGAAAAAATTATTGAAGTATTTTTATTAGTTTGAAAATAGTCATGTAATCGTTACTTTGCCACTGCAATCGCCACTATACATGGTCTTAAAAAAGTCCCTGTCCGGTTAAATAACTTGAAACATAGGCGTTGCTCTAAAAAATGTTTAAGACAAAAGTTGTAGAAAATTTTTCTTGCTATCCAACTGCGGCCGTAACCTTGATCTTAACCTTTAAGGTAATTTCAAGGTTAAGTCCATTTTTGTATACGGCAACCCCCGATTTTGAGACCGGAAATGAAAAGAGCGGCCAATTTTACGTCTAGAACTGATATTTATCATCAGAAAAATTTGACTTTGGAAGGTCAAGTCAAGGTCAAGCAGTGACCGGCTGGACATCTTTAAAAGTAGACGTCGCTCAAAAAAATAGTTGAGACGTAAGCTATAGGAAATTTTTCTGGTTATCCGACAGCCATCTCAGTCGTAAACTTGACCCTGTCCTTCATTCCTTCCATCCGCCATGTTGTATCCGCTATGTTGAAATTTTGAGTTTTTGAAATCTGACCTCAAATTAGTAATCAGCAAGCTCGAAAACCCATGTGAAAAGTTTTCTGTATACTTCTGAAAAAATTCAAAATTTTCCGCCCGCTATGTTGGATTCGCCATTTTGAATTATGAAATTCTCAAAATCTGACTTCAGGGTCTTAATAAACGAAAAGTATTAATTGTATGACCGAAAGAATACTATTTAGAATATCTCTAAATTGCTTCCGTTCATTATTACTAAATGTTAATACTTCATCAATTTTAATATTCATCATTAAGCTCGCTTATTACTTTTGATTTTCTTTATTACTTTCAAGAAGTGCGTGTCATTTTCTTCGATAATTAAGCTGTTTTCTTTATTCATACTTCCTTCCTTCATTTCATTTCTTCCGTAATTTTTAGGTCTTAAGATTTTATCGCTTTTCATAGTGTAATCTTAAATTTAAATCTTTTTATTAGATTATTTCTTCATCTGAATGTAGCATGGCTTCTCTCACTGAACAAGTGCAAATAATTATTCTCATGATAAAAGGATACGGTAGCAGGACGAGATCTACTGAAGATGTACGGATCTTATTCAACGATACTTTTAGGGTACGAATGGAACCGTCACCAAATCGACAGTACAAAGGAAAATTCGCGTTTCAATTTAAATGGGAGTATAAAAGGTGGTCCTAGATCGCGTTATCCAGTTGCTGTAACTATTGAAGAAAACAGCTACACAGTATGTCGGAAAAGTTTCCGAACTTTTGAAATAAAAAATCGAAAATTACATCTAAAGAAATTTATTCCAGTTAACTTTCAACATAGTCTCCTTCCCTAGATATACACTCATTTGAGCGCTCCATGAGTGATTCGAAGGCTCTCTGGTACTCCTCTGAAGTTATCGCTGTGAGACGCTCGGTGCAAGCCGCTTGAATGCTCGGTACATCTTCAAAAAATCGTTCTTCCAAGGCCATTTTTAGCTTCGGAAATAGGAAAAAGTCGGCTGGAGCCAGATCTGGCAAGTATGGGGCGTGATTGATGCGTGGGATCTGATTTTCGGCGAGATAACGCTTCACAATGTTCGAAGAATGAGCAGGCGCTTTGTCATCTAGCAAACTCCACGATCCCGGTTCCTTGTACTCGGGCCTGATGCGATTAATCCGGCGCTTCAGACGTTTTAACACCTCTACGTAATACGCAGCATTCACGGTGGTGTTTGGGGGCACAAATTCTTTGTGTATCAGCCTCGTTTTTGTCGGTAACAGCTGTTGACGACCGGCCGCTTCTCTTGTCATCTTCTAACGACTCTCTACCCTTCTTGAACCGACTGAACCACGTGTAAACAGTTGTACGCGACACTACACCTTCACCGTAAGCCGAATCGATCATTTTTTCGTTTCCGCGAAAGTTTTTTTAAGTTTACAGCAGAATTTAATTGCGCCACGATGTTCAAATTTCTCATCCATCGTAGAGCTTGCACCGGGGTACTAAACACACGTTCACTCAAGCACGTCTATCTCGGCAACTAATGAACGGATACTGGTGAAAAAATTCTCAGACACTCCAGAGGGATGTAGCAACATAGTACCAGTGTCGTCCAAGAGGTGGCGCCACTCGTACAAGCGCTACAAAATAAGTTCGGGAACTTTTCCGACATACTGTGTAGATGTTGCTGTTTCAATCAATGAAGATTATCACAGTACAGTCACGAAATTACATCAGCAACATAATATTAGTGTCGAATCAGTGCATCATATTTTGACAAGAAAGTTGAAATTCCATCCATACAAGGTAAAACCTGTATATGAATTGCTTGAACATGATCCAGTTAGACGCGTAGAGTTTTGTGACTTGATGACCCGAATAACTGCTGATGAATATTTTTTAAATAGAATTGTATTTTCAGACAAAGTTATCTTTGAGCTTAATGGCAATGTCAATAGACACAACTTTAGGTACTGGAGTGATATAAACCCAAGATGGATGTCGGATACTCGCAGTACTCAATACATTTAGAAAGCGAATGTCTGGGCTGGCGTTATAAACAACAGTATTGTTGGGCCCTTCTTCGTGGAAGGAAATCTTACTGCGAATAATTATGAAGACATGCTCCAAAAATAAATTATCCCAGCCATTCACGCAATTTTGGGCAATGATTTTGATCAAACGTTGTTCCAGAAAGACGGGGCATCACCTCATTATGGTCGAGGTTTACGTGCTTATTTGAATAGAGTCTTTCCAGGAAGATTGATAGGCAGAGGAGGTGCAATAGAATAGCCAGCCAGATCTTCTGACCTTAGTCCGCTTGATTTTTTTTGTAGGGTTACCTTAAAGATAAGGTATATTAAGCGAAACCAGCAAACCTCGATGAACTCCAGCAGAAAATAAGGGATGAAATTATTACTATTGATAAAGGCATAATTCGTCAAGCTGAAGCAGAATTTTACTACCGCATAGTACATTGCCAGGCAGTTGAGGGTGGAAAATTTAAGTATTTGCTAACATAAAAAAAATTGATTGATATTTGACTAAAGCGATTCAACATTGCCTTCACCTAACGATCTTTACTCTGCCTTGCTTTTACTAGCTGGGCATCACAACACTTTGCCTTTATTGGCTGATGTAGCTCTTCGCCATGCTTTCACTGGCTGGGCATTATACCACCTTGCCTTAACTGGCTGGTGTAGCTCTTTGCCGTGCTTTGACTGGCTGGGCATCATACCACCTTGCCTTAGTTAACGGGCATGAACGCAAATCTCAGTTTCTTTACGCTAACTTACCTTAACGAGTTAGTATAAATGCAAGCCTCATTTTATTAAATGTTTAAAAAAAATTATTTGTTAATATGACCTGAAGATCAAGATATTACCATGGGACAGCCAGGGCAATTTTCTATAACGTTTTGCTGAAATATTTTTTTCAAGCGACGCTTACTTTTCAAGATATTAAGTCGGTAACCTTGACTTGACCTTCCAAGGTCAAATTTTTCTAATGATAATGATTGTATCTGGACGTGAAATTGTCCGCCCTTTTCATTTCCGGTGTCAAAATTGGGGGCTGCTATCTAATAAAATGGATTTGTCCTCAAAATGGCTTAGAAGGTCAAGGCCAAGGTCACGGCCGAGGTCGCGGTTAGATAGCCAGGGAAAATTCCGAAAACTTTTGCCTCAACTATTTTTTTAGTAACGTTTGCGTTTCAAGTTGTTCAACCGGTCCTGGACTCTTTGAAGACCCTGTATATGTACCAGGCTGTTTAATAAGTTTTGCGGTTCGATAAGAAAAACACGATTTTATGGTTTGATATGCACTTTATTATTCAGTATAGTCTCCCTGCACATCAATACACTTGTTCCAACGAGATTTCAATTTATGAATTCCATCCCTGAAGTGAGAATCTGGAAGGGCTGCAAAATACGCTTCCACATCTGTTATGACCTCATCATTTGATAAAAAACGCTTTTCACGCATGAATTTTTTAGGTCTGGAAACAGATGGAAGTCGCTAGGGGCCAAATCTGGTGAACAAGGTGGATACTCCAGCAATTCGAACTTCAATTCATGGATTTTAGTTATTGTCAAAATGCTCTTGTGACACAGTACATTGTCTTGATGAAAAAGGATTTTTTTCTTCTGCAAGCCGGTTTTTTTTTCACAAATTTTTTCCTTCAGCTGGTCTAAAAGGTTACAATTATATTCAGAATTTATTGTTTTACCAGCTTGCAAGTAATCCACAAATAAAATTTCTTTCGTATCCCAAAAAACTGATGCTAACACTTTCTTGGCCGATTTCTGGACACGAACTCGTTTCGGAGCCGAAGAACCAGGTTCACACCACTCTTTAGCCTCTTGTTTTGATTCAGGATTATGGTGATAGACCCTAGTCTTATCCATAGTGATGAATCGACGCACAAAATCCACTTTATTCTTTCGAAAACGCTCCAAATGTTGCTGAGAAAGTTGCATTCGAATGTGTTTTTGTTCCATTGTTAGCGAATGCGGCACCCATTGTGCACACAGCTTTCTGAAACCCAATACTTTAGTCAAAATATTGCTTACACTGCCCAATGAGATGCCTAGGGCTTCTACTAAATCTCTTTCAGTCACTTGACGATTTTCCAATACGATATCCTGTATTTTTTCTACGATTTCTGGTGTTGTTGCGGTTTTTGGTCGTCTTTGACGTGGGTCGTCTTTAAGGCTTGTACGACCACGTTTAAATTCAGCAACCCATCTTTCTACTGTACTAATTGAAGGCGAAGCGTCCTTATATACTTTGAACATTCGTTTATAAATTTCCTTTGCTTTTAAACCTACAAAAAATACAAATTTAATCACTGCACGATACTTTATTTTTTCCATTGTAAAAAAATACTGTGACACGTCGATACTAAATGGCTTGTAAACAAAAAATGAATAGACAGATTGAAATAAAACTTTACATACGTTCATATGAAGAGTGTACCAACATAACAAAAACAATTTAGGTTAGTAGCAACACTCTCTCTTATCGAACCGCAAAACTTATTGAACAGCCTTGTATATAATTTGATACAGTGTTTTCTAGTTCTCACTACGAGGAGGTAGTCGATAACTGAGAAACGTTTTGTTTTTTGTTTATTTTGTTATTTTTATTTTTTTTTATCAATTTTTTTTCTGTTTTTTTGATCTGTTTTTTAGAAAATTTTTTCCTATCGTTTAAAAACTAGAGTTTTGCGTACTTACAGTGACTTTCTGGATGAAATTGATCTTCATAACCAATTTTTTAATAGTTATGACCAATTTTTTAATAAAATATTGCAATAAGAAAATGAACTTGGATTATTTTTGTCAGAGGCACCCAAATGGCAATCACCATTGCTTTTGTATTGTACAATGTTGCCAATGAAAGTAAAGAAGTTGGATCTAAAAATGTTTGTATGGTCACTAATAAATGTTATTTAAAAAAAAAAACATCATCTGTTACCAGACCTTATAAAATTACACAATTTCTTAGTGAAAAGAATCTGTTCTAATAAACAATATTCTATAAGAACTAAAAAGGTTTGCAAGTTATATAATTTATATTTGTTACGTCCAAATGATTATTCGTGACAGACAGAATCCTCGTTAAATTCGTAGAATCCTTACCACGAATTTATTTTGCACGTAACCTCTTTTTAAGCCAAGGTATTATCCTTATAGCTTGGGATAGGTTACTGTGCTTGATTTAATAAATACCATTCGACCAATGATTCCTGTGAGTCTTAAGGAAAGGGGTACATTTATTTGGCGCTTAATTTAATTGTTAACTGGTTAATAGAGACGGGCTTAAATAATTATAGTGTACATATAGTTAAAAATAAATCAGCGGTATAAATTCGTAAATATTAATAATGTATTCGGTCTGTGTTACAGGCCGACTACGTTTATTTTTATTTTTAATAACTTAGATTTAGCGAACAACTAGAAAGGAAATAGTATACATACATTTAAATAAATTATTGTTATAAAATTGTAATGAAATAAAGTGTCCGGCCTGTATTACAGTCCAAGCTACACTTTATTTTGTTAATAATGAAATAACTTGTTAATAATAAATAAATATTGTATATGTGAGTTAGTATAATAAAATTGTAAAAATGGAATAAAGTGTCCGGCCTGTATTACAGTCCAAGCTGCACTTTATTTTGTTAATAGATGAAATAAAATTGTATATGTGAGTTAGTATAATAAAATTGTAAAATGAAATAAAGTGTCCGGCCTGTATTACAGTCCAAGCTGCACTTTATTTTGTTAATAATGAAATGAGATTGTATATGTGAATTAGTATAATAAAATTGTAAAATGGAATAAAGTGTCCGGCCTGTATTACAGTCCAAGCTGCACTTTATTTTGTTAATAGATGAAATAAAATTGTATATGTGAGTTAGTATAATAAAATTGTAAAATGAAATAAAGTGTCCGGCCTGTATTACAGTCCAAGCTGCACTTTATTTTGTTAATAATGAAATGAGATTGTATATGTGAATTAGTATAATAAAATTGTAAAATGAAATAAAGTGTCCGGCCTGTATTACAGTCCAAGCTGCACTTTATTTTGTTAATAATGAAATGAGATTGTATATGTGAATTAGTATAATAAAATTGTAAAAATGGAATAAAGTGTCCGGCCTGTATTACAGTCCAAGCTGCACTTTATTTTGTTAATAATGAAATGAAATTGTATATGTGAATTAGTATAATAAAATTGTAAAATGGAATAAAGTGTCCGGCCTGTATTACAGTCCAAGCTGCACTTTATTTTGTTAATAGATGAAATGAAATTGTATATGTGAATTAGTATAATAAAATTGTAAAAATGGAGTAAAGTGTCCGGCCTGCATTACAGTCCAAGCTGCACTTTATTTTGTTAATAATGAAATGAAATTGTATATGTGAATTAGTATAATAAAATTGTAAAATGGAATAAAGTGTCCGGCCTGTATTACAGTCCAAGCTGCACTTTATTTTGTTAATAGATGAAATGAAATTGTATATGTGAATTAGTATAATAAAATTGTAAAAATGGAATAAAGTGTCCGGCCTGCATTACAGTCCAAGCTGCACTTTATTTTGTTAATAGATGAAATGAAATTGTATATGTGAATTAGTATAATAAAATTGTAAAATGGAATAAAGTGTCCGGCCTGTATTACAGTCCAAGCTGCACTTTATTTTGTTAATAGATGAAATAAAATTGTATATGTGAATTAGTATAATAAAATTGTAAAAATGGAATAAAGTGTCCGGCCTGCATTACAGTCCAAGCTGCACTTTATTTTGTTAATAGATGAAATAAAATTGTATATGTGAGTTAGTATAATAAAATTGTAAAATGAAATAAAGTGTCCGGCCTGTATTACAGTCCAAGCTGCACTTTATTTTGTTAATAATGAAATAGGAAGGAAGCTTGTAAAAAAACAATTAACAAGTTTTATAGATTAACTTACTTTTATTGATGGTTTTTTCTTTTAGCTGGTTTTATACAAGGGTATGCCGGGCTTGATACGAAACTCGCTGGTTACAATAGTGGTGGCGGATTTCGGTGCACGGGTTTACAGAAAAGAATTTGAACAAAGAAAAATATTAAAAAATTAGGTGACGTGACATTAGACTCGAGATTTGATCTGATCTGGATTATTGAATTGTGCGGCGCTTTTATATGTTCGGCAAGCCTTTTCGGCGGCGCGGTCCAGTGACAGTGGTGGGAGGGAGCTTGCTGCATGGTGATGCATCTTATTACGCCGCGTATCACAAAAATTTTAATTTTACCGGTAATGTTTTTATTATTTATTAAAATCAGTACATATTTTATAATTTATACGCATAATTGAACGTATTTCAGTGATAACATGGTTTTATAAAGAATATAAATTATGTTGAAGATCGCTTATGTGTTTAACGTATTTATTTACCCGATATAAATATATTTATATTTATTTATATATTTATTTGTCAATACTAAGCCCTATAATTATCTTCTTAAGTTTCTAATGATAGATAAATTTTATTCGAATATGAAAAACGTAAAATATATTTTGTATATAAAATATATACAAAAACTTAAAATAAAACTACATAATTATCGCGCTTAAATTGACAAATCTATTCTAAAAATTCCTAATGTATTTTTCTGAAAGAGTCTGATTATTAATAATCTTTGTAATTTTTAAAACAATTACAAAACTGTCAAAAGAAAATTATGTTTATATTGCATTGTAATAAAGATTTTTAATCGACTATCCTAGATATATAGTAAAGGCAGGTTTTCCTTAGGATCGATAAAAGGAAATTAAAAATAATTAAATTAAATAAAAGGAAAAGAACATCGGCAACCTCGCTATTTTCGTGGTTAGTAAAGTACAAAGAGAAAATTGTATATATAAAAGGCACGTTGTTTATTTCCGGATAATATCTTATTACATTATTTGTCTGACTGTATCGCCTTTCCTTCAAGTATGCGAGTTGTTTGTTTCTAGCGCGAAGAAGGAAGAAAGTAAACGAAAGCTTAAAACGGTCTTTGGAGCTAGTTATATATTTAGTGCGTTTGATAGTTTTAAATTGCCTTAGATGATTCCTTCCTTATCCACTGCCAGAGGTAATGCAATTCTATTTACCATAAGGGTATATAATATATTCTAATATTACGGTACGGACGTAACACCTCCCCTCTAAAACGGTTGCTAGAGGGTAACGAATAGCAATCGTACGTCTCATCGCCTATCTGTGCCTGACAATGCGAAGATTTGAAGCAGTCCACCTTATTAACGCTGTAGGAAGGAAAATAATCCGGGATTCGGTTGTACTTGGGTAGAAGAACAAGGGTAAGGTGGTGGGTTGTTTTGGCATAATAGGGGAGTAGAATTACTTACTATAGTTGGTGCCTTCTCATCAACGGTTGGTAGGTCTCTGAGTTCTATGGCGACGGTGTGGTGACTGATTTCGGTAGCAGGTTTCGAATTCGTTGGTATTGGTTCTCCTATCTTTATTGAAGTCAAGAAGTGGGCTATTGAACCAAAAAGTGCTCCTAAGAGACGTGTCGACCAACCAAACATAGAGTGTAGGGTATATCCCCGGACGAGTACATCAATGGAAGCCTTGATAAGTTGGATTATGACGAGGATGGAGATAATGCCAGAACTGAGCGACCCGAAGGTCATAAATTTACTCCATAGGCGGTTCCACGTTGACTCGGCCAATTTTTCGACGGCGTTGTCATTCAGTAGTTTTAACAATGTTCCTCCCTGATCGGGTATCGGATGACCATGTATTTCTCTGGCTAGGTCGTTTAGCAATGCGGTTTTTTCGATCGGGAACATTATTCTATCCCTTAATTCGTTGATGTCTCTGTCCGAATAAATGCCGTTGGTTGCTAATTCGGAGGGGTTCGTATACTTCCATGTAGGTTTCGTTAGTGGTTGCATAACAATTGGCGGTATAGCTTCGGTGGGTCTTGGTATTATCTTATACCAAACGTTGCCGACGTAGTAATACGACGGTATGAGGGCGTTGCAAGTGGTTTTGGTACCCTTAGATTTAAGGATATGCGTTCGAGGGGTAAGGAATAAGGTTTCATTTTTATGTGTTACTTGTAGTTCGGTAAAGCAATCTTCTCCATGTTCTACCTTTACCTCTACAGGGATGCATTTAATAATATGGACTACCTCTTCTCCCAACACAGCCATGTATCCAGGTCCGCGCATGAGATTATACGCGAATTCGTCTGGTGATTGTGTAGCTATGGATAGCGCATTTTTTATCGTTTGTCTTTCTAGATCGCATCGTTGTTTTAACACGTCGCGGTACAACTGTTTGACTTGTGTACGGATATGTTTTTCTACATAGATAAACTTAGAATTTACATACGCAAATATATCTAAATTTGAAACGGAGACCTTTTTTTTTAACGTGAAAGTTTCCCCTCTAGTGGTTTCAAATATTACTAGTTTCGGGTGTTCTGTTCTAATTAGCGTATATCCGCATAAGGTTTCCCTTCCTTTAGTTGCGAGCGCAAAGGTAATTTCGTCTGTGGTAAGAGAGTATATCGTTTGAGGATTGGCAAGTTGGAAATCTATCATTTTATTAGCGTATCCTTCATATAGGACGCCATATTGTCTAAAGTTACACCCATCTATAGGGGTAGGTCTCCAAAAGGTATACCCTCCTTCCACATCTAAACAAGTTCCATCAGACAAGGGGCACACTGTACCGGATCGTAAGTGAATTTGATCGTTATTTAATTTAACTTGGGCGGTATAGGACGTCAAGGTAACCTGAAGGGTCCCCTGTACTACCACTGATTCCCAAGTACCATATGGGTCGGAAAAACTCGCTCCGTTACAGCGGCCATCTGAATTGAGGAAACCTGCGTAAGTTAAACTATGAGTAATAGTGTGATTAACGCGTAAACCTTGAATAGTGTTTGCGCTACCGAACTTCAGTATCCCGGTTTGATGAATTTCTTCACAGGATCGGTCGCTGATCTCGTATATATAGGCTGCTTCGCCATTATTAACGATTGATACATGAGAGTGCATTCCGCAATAATAAATGGTCCGATGAACCTCAAGTTTACACTGGATGACGGTTATCTCTGAGTAATCGTTAACCTGTAGTAGTTGGATATACGGCTTGGATACCGTAACGTTTTCTTCCGGAATGCTGCATTCGCCGACTTCGATTAGCGATAGCGTAGTCACATTCATCATTTTGGAACCACAGTCGTACCCGATCATTCCTGCTACTGATGGTAAGATAAAGGCGAGTATAATGTACATCTGAAATCAGAACAAGATATTAGTGCTCATTCGGTTTTAGATAATTGGTCCCTTTTGTTTTTCCTAGGAATAAGAGTTTCGTTATGAATGTGTGATAATCGTAATCGATTGGCATGCACAATTTTACCTTTATTGTTAAATTGTATTTTGATGTTACCCTTTGGTAATATTTCGAGAATTTTATGGGGACCGGTGTAATGGTTACCGAATTTTGTAGGTTTGGGGCCCTTTAATAAGAATACGAAGTCTCCTATTTTGAAATTTTTCTCGTTGGCTCTTTTATCGTAGTAAACCTTGGATTTGTGTTTTGACGCGACTAAATTCTCGTATGCTAACTTGCGTATACCAATTAAACGCGTTACTAAATCTTTTATATAGCCTTGGTACGTGGGTATTAGGTCTATTTCACGTAGGGGGTCGCTAGAAGGTAGCCGGGCTGTTTTACCGAACACAATCTCGTATGGAGTATGTTTGGTACCTTCTTGTACGCAAGTGTTATAATTTAATGTAGCTATATCAACCCATTGATCCCATTCAGCGTCCCTTGTGGTATACTGCTTCAAGAACTCTCCTAAGGCGTGATGTGACCTTTCTAATGATCCATTGGATTGAGGATGAAAGGCAGTGGTGCGAATTTTCTTTATCTTAAACCGCTTAGCTACTCTTTGTAATAAAGAGCTAAGGAAATTTCGTCCTTGGTCGGTCAAGATTATCTTGGGAATACCAAAGATACAGATGAACCTCTTGACAAAGGCGTCGGCGATAGTCGCGGCTTGTGCGTTAGGTAAGGGTACCGCGAGGCAGTATTTGGAGAGTTGGTCCTGCATTGTCAAAATGTATTCGTTGCCGTGTTTTGTGATGGGTAAAGGACCGACGATATCTAGGGCTAATTTCTCAAATACTGTACCGGGCGTGTCCGTAATAACCATTGGTTGCCTAGTTTTTAGACGTACTAATTTTTTTAGCTGACAATCTAGACACTGTTGAATTCGTCTGTGTACGTCTTGTTTTAAATTTTCCCAATAATAACGTCGTCTTATTCTGTTAAATGTTTTGGACACTCCTCTGTGTCCTCCAATGGGTGAATTGTGTAATTCATAGAATATTTCGTCTCTTCTATCAGATGAGACATATTCTAGTGTACCCTTGCAGATAATTATTTTTATATCCGAACCCTGAAATATAGTCTCGATTAGGTTGAGGACTTCCGTCCATTCTACACCTTCGATATTTTTGCTTTGAGCAATACTAATCTCCCTTAGGTTCTTTCTTACCATTTCAATATGTAGTTGTTGTAAAATTATCGAAATATTTTCCTTGATAATCAACTGTGATACTGATTCTTCCATCTTAATACACAAAGGGGCAAAAAACTTATTGTTGGACCGTTTGTTTAACCGTAGTTGTAGTAGTTGTAAGTTTTCGTAACTAGGTATTTTATTTGCCTTTACTAAGGCTTTGGCTCCTTCATCTAACGGTGCTCCGCTAGTATCCACGAAGTAAGCTATATTGTCGTGTCGATAGGAGAGAAGATCTCGTGCGGTAACTACATTCCCTTCTTTAGGTATAGAAGTAGTTGATAGAGATCCTTTTTCTGATAGAGTTGATTCGTTAGTAGTCACTTTGGGTAAAATTTCGCTAATTTGCGAAGGTAACGAACTGAGGTCTTCGTCAGTGCTGTGTTTCTGAGGGTAGTCGTTGGTTTTCCTTAAGGCTGGTGCTTCTTGCTCACCCATGTATTTCCTTATCGAGTTTGGTCGTCCTTCCGCGAACGAGGTTTTATTGCCGGTTGCTAACTCGTCACCGGTGTCGCTGTTTGAAGTAACGACCTTTTTCTTGGGTCTACCTCGCCTTCGTATAACTGGGTCATTCTTATCGCAATTACTCGTCGCCTGTGAAGCTGCTTCTATTGTCTTATATACATCGTCATTTATGGAAATGTCCTCGGATGCGCTGTTGTCACTGTCAACAAATCTTCTTGGTTTTTTTTTTATTCTGTGGGGTCTAGAAATCTTCTCTGCGTCTTGTCGTGCATTAATATCGGGGTCAATAGTTTGTTTTAGTGTTTCGTTTTTCTTAGGCCTTCCTCTTTTTCTTATCGGCGGTGCTTCTGGTTTGTTGATTTCTTTGCCAGTTCCGCCCCCTTCTTTATCGGAATTTTCCTGTGACGTTTGCCCTTGGTTTATGACGTTGATTTTTACAGGGTTCCTTGATAGGCAATCGGCGTTAATGTTTTGTTTGCCAGCTTTGTAGAGTATTTCGTAATCGTATTCTGCGAGCTTAAATCGCCACTTTTGAACTCTGGTATTCAGATCGGCATTCTTAAACCATAACAGTGGTTTATGATCAGTTATTATGGTAAATTTTCTTCCGTAAATATATGGCCTAAACGTCTGTACAGCGTGTAACATCGCTAGCGCTTCTTTTTCGTACGTATCGTAGTTTAATTCCGGACCTCTAAATACTCTAGACGTATACGCGATCGGTTTATCGCTTCCTATTTTGCCTTGCGAAAGGATACCTCCGGCAGCATATCCTGAGGCGTCTGTGGTGATTAAAAAAGGTTTCGACATGTCTGGGAATTGTAATAGGGGTGCCGAGCACAGTTTTTCCTTTAAGGTTTGAAATGATTTTTCAACGGTGTCTATCCATTCAAATTCTTGATCGTTTTGTAGTAGCTTGGTCAATGGTTTGGCTGTCTTAGCAAAGTCTTTTATGAATTTTCTGTAATATCCCGCTAAACCTAAAAATTGCCTTACACCCTTTACGTTTTTGGGGCGAGGAAATTCCTTGACCGCTTCAATTTTCTTCGGATCGGGTTTGATTCCTTCTTTGCTTAATATATGACCTAAGTAGGTAACTCGCTGTTTTAGTAATTCGCATTTCTTTGGTTCTAACTGCCAATTAGCCTTTCTAAGTTTCTCCATTACTAAATTGAACAGCTGCTCATGTTCGTCTAGGGTTTTAGCGTATATAACAATATCGTCCATATAGACAAAAACTCCCTTGCCTATTAAGCCGTCTAAGGTAACGTTCATAGCGTTTTGGTACTCTACACCTGCATTTCGTAAGCCGAAGGGCATCCTAAGAAATTCAAAATGCCCGCTGGGGGTTGAAAAAGCAGTTTTATGCGAGTCTTCCGGGTGGAGTAAAATTTGGTGGAACCCAGAAACGCAATCGATTACGGTATAATACTGGGCGTTACCGACTTGGTCGAAAATGTCGGTAATATTTGGAAGGGGGTAAGCCATGGGTATCGTTTTCTCGTTTAGAGGTCGAAAGTCTAGTACTACGCGCCACCTAGGTTTGCCATCCGGTCCGGCTTTCTTTGGGACGACCCAGAGGCTGGTGTTGTAAGGAGATCTTGATGGTCTAATTACTCCCTTTTCTAAAAGGTCTAGGACTTGTTTGTCTACTTCTTCCTTTAATGCATGCGGCAATCGGTATTGTTTGGTATTAACCGGTATATCGTCGGTGGTGGGTATTTTGTGTTGTGTTATGTTAGTCGCTTGTAATTCGTCGCCTTCCAAATAAAATCGGTCTTCGTTTTTAGCTATTATTCTTTTGGCCTGGTCTAATTCTAGGTTGTTTAAATGGTCAATGTCAATTTTTGTTAGTAGTCTATCAGCGCGAGAGGTAGTTTCGATATTAAAAATCTCTACGTTCGGATTTACACCTAATTCGCTGAAGGTGTTGGCGTACTCCTTATATAGGCTATAACATCCGCTTATAGAATTTTCGTCGTATAAGTCGTTTAGTTTGTCAGAGTCATAGTTCGTTCTTACATCGAATTCGAATTCGGTATTTGACTTTTCGGTTTTTAAAGAGTTCGAATCAGATTGGCTGCCTTCCTCATCAAAGGAGTAGGTTGCCTTGTCATCACTTTCGAATTTTAATACCGTGGTCCTACCGTTGGCTGAAAATGTTCCTAATGCGAAGTTAATAACGGATTTTGCTTGGGTAAAATATCCCGATCCTAAAACTCCATCCGAGGGGATGTTAAAATCGTCTGGTACTATATGGAACGTCGTTTCGATGTCGTAAATCGTAATGTAAACTGTACCTAACGTCGGTATTGTGCCGTCTCCTATACCTCTAAGTAGTACCGTATTTTCGTCGTTAATCTGTTCGTTTTTGGATAGTAACCCCTTTTTAATAAGATTTACTTCGGATCCGGAATCTACCAAAAATCTTCCTTCGTGAGATGTGGGAGGGTTGATAATGTTTATAAAGGGTAGTTTCCTACTGAGTTCGTCGGTGCTTATATTAGCGATAAACCGCGCGTGAGGCGCATAGTTTATGTTTTGTTCGAACGAAATCACGCTATCGGGGAATTCCAGTCGTAATGTGTCGAAGTTTAGCCTGGCTTCGTTTCTAGATAGAAAGTCGACTCCTAAAATACCGGTATAAGGGATTTGAAAGGTGTTCGGTACGACTAAAAAGCCGACTAGTCGATTACAAATTTTTATGTTAATCGAGCCTATCGTTGGCGCTGGTGCGGCGCAGATACCTTTGACTGTAATAACACCGTCGATAGGTTTTATTTTGCTTATAGGCAGTGAACCTTGTTTTATAATACTGACTTCTGATCCGGTATCTATTAAAAGGTCAAAGATTGATTCTATATCGGGGTGTCGGAAGGCTAAAATTGGTGTTAATTTCTCGCGTTGGTTTATAATTGTATTAATCCGTCTAGGTATTCCGCGATCTCTATTGAATGGGCCGAGCTCTGTTTTGGGGTCTCCACGTTCGCGCTCGTCGTCGGGAGACCTTGTTCGTTTCCCGCCACCCGTCTTTCGTTAAATTGGCGCTTACGACAATCCTTTATTTCGTGACCAATATTTTTGCAATAAGCGCATGTTAACCTTCCTCGGCAAGTTGCGGCCGTATGTCCTGTCCTTTTGCATAACTGGCACTCTATTTTATCACGGCTTTCGGGTCTGTGCTCCGTTTTTAATAACCGGCACGTGTCGGCTTTATGTCCAGGGCCTTTGCATAATTGGCAGTTTACTGGTTGCTGTATGATTCTACAATATTTGGCCGAATGACCGTTTCGTCCACATATTTGGCACTTCCTTGTAGGGCATTCGTTTGCAAAATGTCCGGTTTGATTACAGACATAACATACTGGTTGACCGGGGTTTGCTTTCCACGGTAGGTTTGGCTTATTTCTGAATTCAAGTGGTTGTTTGTTGGTTTCTGGCTTTTGTCTACATGTACTTGCTTCGTGCCCTTCAGATCGGCAGAGCTGGCATAAAAATACGTTTTTGCGAGAGGGTCTAGATGGTGCTTCGGCTGGTGCGCGTCGTAAATCTCTGACGGCAGTCCTTTGAGCTTCTATCTTTAAAGCTTCTTTATACATATTATTTATATTATCGCGAGTCGTTAATCGATACTCGATTTCGGGTAATAATCCTATTTTAAAACTGTCCGATAAGTTCCTTTCAAGTTCTGTTTTAAAAGTAGGTGATATGATTCCGTTAGCCGCGGCTTCGGCTTCTAAGATTCGTTCGCCTAGTATTTTAATACGGTTGGTGAAAGTAGTGACGGTTTCATTTTCCTTCTGATACTCGTTACTTAGTTCTCCTCGTAACCTATTGACTGACTTGGCGGGAGAATAAGATAGTCTTAAGGTGTCTAATAAATCCTTCACTGTAGCAAATTTTACCTTAGATAAGGTAACTCGGGGTTCTCCGGATATTTTGCCCTTGATGAAAATAACTAAGCTCGGTTCGCCAGCGGGTCCTACCATCTCCGCAGCTTCCTCGCATGCTTCCGCAAAGCGGTTAAATGGTATGTTTTTTCCATTATATTCAGGTATTAATTTAGCTGCATCCTTGGGTGCTAGCGCGTAGATGTTCTTATTCTCGGGTACACGGGACGAAGTTCCTTCCATTTTACTAAAGAGTTGTAAATCCGGTGTTTTTAAGCGATCAGTGCTTGGTGAAACTGAGTTAAGTAAATTTATAGGTTCGAGTTTCGGGGCTAACTGATGGGTGGTTTCGTTACTTGACGTTTCTAGAATTACTAAATTGTCTGGTTGTTCTGATTCAGAGGTTACGTATCGATGCGGATATTCGTTTTTTTGATCCGGGGTACGTGGCAGTTGGGTGTGTGTTTCAAAGGGTGCTTCGTCGTTTTCCTTTGAAATTAAATCCCTTTTTGACTGGAGGCGGGTTATTCTTTTATTAGGCATGGGTTCATTTCTTTAGATATTTTTAAGTTTCGCATGAGGACCGTGATATCATCTACTTGGGCTTCGAGGTTTTTTATACGATATTGGAATTCACGGTTTTCTTGAATTAGTCTGCCTAATCTAAATCCTAGCGCAACTCTAGTTCTTAATTGTTTATCAATTAGTTGTTCGGTGCAATTTGCTAAGTCTAGGAGCCTTTTTTTAGTGTCCCATTCAGATTCCTTTAAGCTATTGACGTCTTGCCTGAGAAATCTATTGGTTTCCAGTAGCCAAAGGTTGCGATTTTCTAAATCCTCGATCCTACCCAGGAGTTCCGTTAACAAATTGTATATTTGTATCTCGGAAATACGGTTTAGATCAATCATCTGCAATACATCCAAACATTTTCATAAATTATTCATTCACAATTTTTTTATGCGCGAGACTTTTGCGCGCGTTGTATTTTTCTAGATATTATTGAAATTTGTTATGAGTAATTACTTAATAAATTATTTTATGTATAAAAGGTCGTTAACAGATTGCGCGTTTGTTAGTTTGATAAAAAAAAGGAAACCTTGCTATGTCGAATTATTATTGAACATGCGCAGAATTTCCGCGCAATTAGTAAGGCTTATATCTACAAACCACGTATTTCGATTATGAGGTAGTTCTTATATTAATTTTTATACAATGTTCTCTAATTTATTAATTTTGCGTTTTAATACTAGCGAATCCTAATCTTGCTACTATGCAAATGGGCTTTACGCATGCGCTACTCTGTATATTGGTTCTGCGTTTCGGTCCGCGTCATGTACAGCGTCGTATACTTCGTGTAAAATACGACATATAATAAGGTGTGATGCGCGAAGGAACTAACCTATTTATTGACGCCAAGAGTTAAGTGGGTCGAGAGGTGTGACGTGGTGTTTTAGCACCAGTCACATGAGGAGGCCAAGGCATAGCTTATGCGCCTCCTCGTAGCTAAAATATCCCTCCCTTTTACAATCTTGGCAGCCTCGCAGGACTGCCACGCGTGACCCTAACTAACAGCCACGCAGGGCTGTACATACGTTACCTTCACCAGGTACATGGGCTTCAAGCTCAAATAAAGGCCAGCGAGGAGCCAGTCTCAGGAGCCCTTGAATAAGTCGTAGCAGTGCTCGCACACACTGCAGCACCCATGTCCATGCTCCTTCCTATCCTCGTAGTGATCCCTGTACCTGCAACCTCCCAGACGGTAATTAAACAAAGAACAGAATAATAATAGCAGCTGCACCTTGGAAAGAAGTACAAGCTGCCACGCAATACAAAAAGAAAGTGGAAGAGGAGGTTAGAAGGCAAGCAACACATAGAAGCACAGCATGAGTGCAAGTAAATACGCACCTGGAGGTGTCTGATAGTGTCGCCTCGCTACCGCTGCAAGCAGGCTATAGCTGTCACCGACACCGCTGCTTAGCTTTCTCACCCGCTCGTCGTATGAGCCGCAGTTGTTGACCCGCAGTACGGCCGCGCCTGAAACAAAAAGAAAACAGGCAAATTAGTCGACGCCTACCAGCTATGGAACGCGTCGACTTACCTTCATCCTCCGTACATCTGAGGTAGATCCTCGCCGCTCCAGGGAATACACAACTACAACACTGGCACTCGCGAGCGGATAACCTCAACGCGCGCTGCTGGCGAGCAGTAATATCAACTGCCGCCAGCGCTGAGCGCGAGCGGCGGCTGCGTTGCGTAACGTACTTTACACGTACGTTGCGCCGGCGCAGAACGATCATCAAAAAGCCGCGCTCGCGAAAGTGCCACGCAAGAAGCTTCTCTTTCACTCCGTTCGGGTCCGCGTTAGCGAAAAGACAAGTAGCGAGCAGTCGACACTCCGTTCTGGTCAGTGTTAGAAAACGGTCGTTATCATCGAGCAGCCAAAACTCCGAGGCCAGTCGTCGCGAACGAGTAACTCGTGGAAACGAGCGAGCGAGCGTCCGGAGAGTAACCGTGAGCGTGTTAGAGTATCTGGTGAGTGCCAAGGTGCAGTGGCAGCTGCCAGGAGGCACAGCTTCCCCGAATCGTCCCCGTATCCTTCCCGACTGCGTGTGTGCGACCGCGTCGCGTGTTACGCGCCATTTTCGGCATTGTCGTATACTGTATGCCCGCGACCGCTCTAACCGTGAGTTAGCCGCGCAGATTATTTGCCGCGCAAGAAACCGCGCTACACGATTGTAGCTGGCGCCCTGGGCTCGCGTAAAAACGCGATAAAGAATTGTATTAATTTAATCATTGTTAAATAAACGTAAGTGTCCGCGTGTATTAAGTTCTTAAATAAGTATTTTACCGGTAAGCAAGCAAACCGCTTCCCCGCTCCCCCCCCTTTGTTTCCATTTGTACGCCACCCTGATCCCCAGTGGCGTTACAAATTGACGCCGACAACGTGGGGCCGACACAAATCACGCTGATTTGTGAAAAATTTTCGGGATCGCGCAATCGTGTGTATGTGTGAGGACAGTGAATTTTTGAATAAGAAAAGCAGAGACAGTGAAGTGTGATAAAGTGTATGTATGGTAGTCGCAGTCGTAAGCGAATACCGCATTCTCAAACTCGCCGTTCGCCGCCATTTTTCGCGCGTCGTAAAAGCACACGCGGCCGGACGAGGACGAGGAGGGAAGGAAGCCAGTGAGCGGCCATCTTGATCGACCACGCGAGAAAGCCGCGCAGTAGCGCTGGCGCTCGCATACGCCACGTCGGAGGTCGGTAAGCTTATTCGAGTGTGCGCATCCAGCGGTAAGATCGAGACTACTCACGACAATTTCAAAACAAATTGTTTTGAAGAACGTTGGCGAGAGTAAATTAAAATTTTAACTTGTTTTTTTTCTGGTACAATTCAATTAGAAATTATTTGAATATTTCAATTTTTTTTTCTCTCATAATTTTTTTTTCCCTTTTCGACCAAAGTAACAATTTTTTTTTTTTGATAAATAATTTTATTTTTTTTTATTTTTTTTTCTATTTTTCGTTGTTTTCGCTGCGCTTGGCTTGCTGCCTACCGGAAAAATTTTCTAAAAATCTAATAAATGATCCTGCATGCTAGTGATTTGAATTAAAATTTTTTTGTGCAATTGCTGGCTTACTGCCGATAATATCCCCACCGCGCGTGTTAGAGTGAGTGCTTATCTGTCGTAGAGCTGTGACGTCAGCTCGATAGTTGCGAGTGTAGCGCCGCGCTTTAACGCGTATCAGCTGGCGCGCGTCTCAACTACGGAGGTTAGCACGACGCAAGTTACGTCGTATATTCGACTAGCGCTTCGGAGCGGTTAACATAATCATTTTTTTCTTTCCGTTTTTTTTTTCGTTTTTCTTCCGTTTGGCAATTTAAACATTTTTTTTTTGCGCGTGCAGTAGTAAGTTAAAGATAATAAATTTTTCTTATAAATAATAATAATTTTTTTATTATTAATTTTTCTAAATTAAATAATAATTTTTTTTTTGTCAAAATTTTTTTTTTTTTCAACTAAATAAAATTTTTTTTTAAAAATTTTTTTTCAACTAAATAAAATTTTTTTTTTCTAAAAATTTTTTTTTTAAATAAAATTTGTTTTTTTAAAAATTTTTTTTTTTTTTGTCGAGTATTAAAATTTTTTTTTCTCTTCTTTACCATTTTTTTCAATAGTTTTCGGTATTCTCGAGAAATTATTTTTTTTTGCCTGTGTTTTCGCTTCCGGCAGGGTGCGCCGTCGCCCCTACATCGCCTCGCAAGACGACGAACATTCCGCCGCTCACTCTGACACCACTCATAAAACTATTTTGTGCTGTGTTGTTTCAGTTTTTTCGCACGCTGACCCCGCACCGTGCTGCAAATAGCAGTCACGTATATTTAATTGTATTAAATGTTATGTGGCATGCTGTGAATGTAAATTATATCTAATTTATTTATATATATTTTTTTTTAATATTTTGGCGAAAATCTTTTTTTTTGTTGTCTCGTATCCCTCGGAATTATTTTCGGTTATAGCACCGTTTGCTTACCTAGTGGCCATTTTTCTGCACCCGGACCTTGCTCGCACGTATTTCCCCGCTACTTTCCCCGTTGTTTTTGGCATAGCTTGTCGCGGACCACGACTGTCTCCCGCTAGCCTAACCTTCTCCCGCCTAGCACCATACTATAGCGCATTTACTGGATTAAGCACGTTGCATTACGCATCCCGCGCCGACGCATGCGAGCGAATTATTAGTTTTTTTTGCAGTTTTCAGCTTCGCGTGAGTTAGGGGACTCAGCCACAGCAGTCAGGAAGCAGTCAACGTAAGTTCAGCAACGATTCGCGAGCTAGTGTGCTCGAGTTGATTTTGTATTCGTGTCATTTTTTTTTCGTTTTGCTTAGCAGCAGCTGTTTAGGTGGAAGTTAACTTCCTCAGCAGAGCTAACCGAGCCCGTACTCGAGCTATTCGTCCCAGTTTTGGAATTTGCGTTGAGCTGAATAGACTAAGCGTGATATTTCGCTCGTTTCGCCGTAACGTCGCGTGCCATTATTGTACGTCGCTCCTGTCGTTGCAACTATTTAGTTTCTCGTGGTTTAGTTTTTATTATTAGTGTCGCAGAATGGAGTCGGATCGCGCCGCCAATCGTGATATGATTTCGCTGGAGCCTGAGATTATCAGGAGTTCCATTCGGTATGCTATTTACACCGCAACCGACGGACGCGTGTTTGAAAACGCACAACGAAGCGGACTCAACATCGATTGCGATACATACGTAGTGCGAGAGCGGCTGGAAAGGTACGAGCTCCGTCGCCTGTTGGGAGCCGATGCCGCTCCATGGAACCCCGCGCAGGATGAGCGCGCGAATCACAGCCGCCTGCCGCCGCTTGAAGCGGAACCGATTATACCGCGCAGTTCAAGTCCGAATTTCGATTCTCCCGCGGGTCCGCAAGCGCCTAATATTTCGGTTTTCTCGCAGCTGGCCGCGCGCGCATGGGACAGCACATCGGCGGAAGCGACACGGACGCCGCAGGGTGAGCCTGATATCCGCGCACCGCGAGTGCGTATCGCCGATACCGCGCCGGAGAGAGCTCGTGCGATGGAGACCCCTCCGCCGCCCCGTGCGCATTCTACGCGGCTACACCTGACGGTTGGCCGGCTTGGCAGGGAATCGCCGATGGAATTCACAGACCCCGTAGAGCGTACGTTCCACGGAGCAGCCTCCAGCTACCGCGTACCACCAGCGGTAGGCCCTACGGCTGCCCTCGAAGAATTCGACCCGTTCTGGACGTACGTGGTTGAGAGCCAGCGGCCGACGGAAGACCGAAGAACCGCGGCAACGTATCCGGAGCCAGCCGTAAACGCTCCACGAGAACGGCAAAGGCACGAAGCACCCTATTTCGAAGCAGCGCACGCAACCGCCCCGTTCGGCGAGTTAGCTGCGCAGCCGTTGCCACCCGTTTCTCGGCGCGTTACCGTGAATTGGGGAGCGCCCACAAACGAAGAGGCTTACGCGCCGCACCCACGATTACCGGAGGACCGACGGCCGACTCAACTGGCACCGCCGCCGCCTCCGCGTCCCGCAGAGAGTAACCACCAGCAGCCGTACGGAGCGGAGAGGTACGACGCACCTCTAAGACCTCCGCTTGAAGCTGCAGCGCCTCGGCACGCGCAAACGAATGCCACGCAGCTTATTCTTGACAATTCCACGTTCCTGCGCGAAAAGCAAACGTGCGAAATACTGGAGAAGTGGCGCATTTCTTTCAAAGGGAGGCAGAAGCAAGACCCCGAGGGATTCCTGACCAACCTGAATCAGTGTCGGGAGACATACGGCTTGACTCTCGAAGATATTATTAAAGCTCTGCCGGCGGGCCTCGACGAAGAGGCATGGTACTGGTTTCGCCGCGAACACAACCGCTGGCAAACTTACGCTGATTTTGTGGACGCGTTTCGGTTGCAGTATTGCGCCGACAATCTGCAAGACCGCTTGCGCCAGGAGATCGAAAGGCGGACACAAGGCCCGCAGGAAGATATATCTACGTTCCTGCTCAAATTCCGCAATCTGCTAGACCAAGTGCGGCCGCCGATGTCATTATCCGAGCAATTAGATTGCACGTGCCGCAACCTCCATCCAGCGTATAGGCAAGCTGTTTCGCGCGACCGCGTTCGTGATTTTGTAGAGCTGCAGCGTCTGGGGAAAAAGTTCGAGACGAAGAAGTTACAGGACAAGGCTTATCGTCCTCCTCCGCCACCCGAGGAGTCGTTCTTCCCCAAGGACGCGTACGTGCCGCTGCAACCGGTACGCTTGGTTAAGGCTGCTCCCGTAGAAACGGCGCGCCTTATAGATATCGACGACACGAATTATAGCACGGACTTTGTCGCCGCAGCGAGCGCTTCGGAGGAGCGCCTTCAGCATTCGCAGTCGCAATTTAAGCCGCCGGCTCCGCCGCAAGCTCGAACTCCGCCTAAAAAGCCGCGTCCACTAGCGATTACGCGCACAGCAGCCCCCAGGTCTTCGGCGGGAACGCAGACCGAAATACCGCCGCTTCTGCAACCCGCTGACGTGCCCCCTCAGCGGCAGCGTAATTCTAATTATTACACGAACAGCAGCACCGCGCCGCCGCGCGCAGTAGCATACGCCGCTAATAACCAGCAAGACAACTCGCCGCAAGCACGGAAGCAGCGAGAGCCGTGCCGGCGATGTAACCAGCTAGGGCATTGGGCTGCGGAATGCCCTAAGTCCCCTAAATGTTATGGATGCGGGCAACCGAACGTACTGCGTAAGGACTGCCATCGATGCCGAGCGTCTCCACGGGCGGGAAACGCACCGCAGGGGACTCGTTAGGAGCTCGCGGGTCCTCGCGCAGCCGAAAGGCAGCTCCACGCTGCGGGCAGCTTCATCCTGACCCGCCACGCCTGTCGCCGCCGCGCGACGCAGTGGAGGTTTCCGCCGCAACGGAATCTCCAGCAGCAGCACCATTGGATCCGCCGCCGTCGCTGATCCAAGGTAAACCGCACCTCCGCGAGGTACGGCTATTTTTTAATATTGAGCTCAATGGTTTGAAGCTCAGAGGCTTACTGGACGATGGCGCCGTCCATTCGTTCCTGGGAAAGGGTTTGAGCACGTTGTTGCAGAACAAGCTCAGCCCTGCGGCTAATACAATTAACGTGGCAGATGGAGGAGCAGTGGCAATCCAGGGAGTGCTGGATGTGACTGTCTCCATCGATGGAGAAAGGCGCACGCTTCCTTTCTTCGTGGCAGATGGATTGCAATACGATTGCATCCTGGGCATCGACTTCAAGAGGCTGTTTAAATTGAAGATTGATTATGGCACGGATACCTGGTGGACACCACGGGGCGTGGTGCACCAGTTCTATCCGTACGGGTCCGATCCGGCGACCTTTTCGGCCGTCGCGACCGTCGGCGGACTCGTAGTAGCAACCGACGACGAGCAGGAGCAGCTAAATGCTCTGCTCGACCGCTTAATCCCGCCAACACCCGCATCGCTAGGATTAACCAACTTAGCAGTGCATACCATCGACGTGCAAGGAGCCGCGCCAATTCGGCAGCATGTGCGCAGATATTCGCCAAAAATGCTGCAAGTTGCATACGATGAGATCGATCGCATGCTTGCCGAAGGTATCATTGAGCCGTCCGACAGCCCGTGGTGCAGCTGTCCGGTAATCGCACCGAAAGCCAATGGAAAGTGGCGTTTCTGCATTGACTACCGGCGCATCAATGCTGTCACTAAACGCTCCGCTTATCCCCTCCGCAACATGGACGATATTTTAGACAAGCTTAGATCGGCTCGCTACATCTCCAAGCTCGATCTCAGTCAAGCGTATCACCAAGTCCCGCTCGACACCGCAAGTAAAGAAATCACCGCTTTCTGCATCCCTGGGCGCGGACTTTATCAATTCACGCGTATGCCGTACGGTTTAACGAACGCCCCTGCAACGTTTCAGCGAATAATGGACCGCCTTATTAAGCCGCAATGGGAACCGCACGTCTTCCCCTACTTGGACGACGTGATTATCGTCACTTCTACGTTCCAAGAGCACCTGCAGTGGCTGGAACGAGTGCTCGCGGCATTTAAAGCGGGCAATTTGCAACTCAATCGCGAAAAATCTGAGTTCTGCTGCGCTGAAGTTCGCTACTTAGGTTACGTCGTGAACGCAGAAGGCTTGAAGCCTGACGACGATAAGATAAAGCCGATTGTTGAGTACCCCGCACCTACGAACGTCCGCCAGCTGAGGCGATTTCTAGGCATGGTAGCCTGGTATTCGCGTTTCATCGATAATCTGGCAGCATATAAAGCACCGCTCACCCAATTAATGCGGAAAGGCATTCGTTGGCATTGGAACGAGGAACAACAGCTCGCCTTCGCGCAAATGAAGCAAGCTCTAACGCAAGCGCCTGTGCTAGCTCGCCCGGATCTCACCCGCCCGTTTACGCTGCAAACGGACGCGAGTGATTACGCCATCGCAGGCGTTCTAACACAAGAGGTTGACGGACACGAGCACCCGATCTATTTTGTAAGCCGTGTCCTGTCTAAAGCTGAGCGCAACTATTCCGTGACGGAAAAGGAGTGCTTGGCGGTGCTTTGGTCCGTCGAACGGCTAAAAGGTTACCTCCAAGGGGAGGAATTTACGGTGATTACCGATCACCATAGCCTCTTGTGGTTACATAATTTGAAGGATCCCGCAGGCCGCTTAGGGCGATGGAACACGATGCTGCAGCAATATTCCATCAAATTCGTGCATCGTAAAGGCGCGTTGCATCAAGTGCCGGACGCACTCTCCCGTGCGCTCGAGAATAACGTAGAAGCCGCCGCTGTAGCTCCGTCCGCGCACACGGACGACAAATGGTATCAGCGACGCTTGCTAGCTGTCCGCACCCGCCCGCACATCTTCCCAGATTGGCGTATTGACAACGAGCTGTTATACGTGCACCGGCCGAGTCAGCTGATTGACTCGTTCGTGCCGGATCTAGATGCGTGGAAGCTAGTATTACCGCAGGGCGACCGCGTCAAAGCATTGTTTGAAGCGCACGATACACCGCAGGCAGGCCATCTCGGTGTCGAGAAAACGTATGCGCGGCTCGCCACCTACTATTATTGGCCTGGCATTTACTATGATACGTGTCGCTACGTACGCGCTTGCCAAGAGTGCCAAGCGCACAAGGTGTCGCAGCAAGCACCAGCCGGCTTGATGGGGGAGCGATACATTGACGGACCGTGGACGGTAGTTGCCGCGGACGTGATCGGGCCGAAACCACCGTCGAAACGAGGGCTATGCGATAGTGTTTGAGGATCTCTTCACGCGCTATGTCGAAATCCGCGCGTTACGAAAAGCCGACGCGAAGAGCGTAATGCAGGCGTTCGATGACTTGATAATAAATCGATGGGGCTGTCCTAAGGTCCTATTGACGGACAATGGGACTGAATTTGCTAACAAAATCGTAACCGAGCGGCTGCAGCAGTACGGAGTGACGCAGTCTACCATTCCTCCGTACCATGCGCAGGCCAACCCCGTAGAACGCGTTAATCGGAATTTGCGTACGATGATTAATAGCTTTCTTAGCGAAGACCACCGCGAATGGGATATGCATCTTAATGAATTCGCCTTCGCGCTCAACAGTATGGTGCACTCATCGACCAAATTTTCCCCCGCGTTCCTAAATTTCGGCCGTAACCCGCAACCTTGCATGATCCTCCGCAAACACCTTGAACATTCCGCTCCTGTACAGCCGCCCGATGCAGAACAATGGCTCGAACGTGTAACCCGCTTGCCAGCGGTACATGATCTAGTAAAGCGACACATCGAGCAAGCGACCGCAAAACAATCCGCGCATTACAATCGCCGTCGACGCGACGTTCAATATCAAGTAGGCGATTTAGTGTGCCGCCGCCAACACCACCTGTCCTCTGCCGGAGAAGGATTCGTGGCAAAAATGGCACCGCGGTTCGTAGGGCCAGCGACCATCGTCAAGGTACTCTCACCAGTAGTCTACCTCGTCGAAGACGCCAACTCGAATAAGCGCACCAAAATCCACGTAAGCGACTTGAAACGCTACGTACCACCGCGTTCCCGTTAAGAATTTTTTTTTCTCGTTTTTTTGATTTTTTTTTTTGTTCTATATAGCACCGCCGCTGCTTATTAAAAATTTTTATATTCAGCAGATTAATGTGCTTCATTACCCCTGTTGCCTATCCCGCTCACCCCGCCAATACACTGCATGCTATTGTTTTTTTTGTTTCCTTGCTCCCTCTGTTTTTTGGTTTTTTTTTAATTTGGGTTTTTTTTGCATTGTTTTGTTTTGTTTCTGTTAGTTGGTTTTGGTTGCCGCCAAGCACCCCAAGCCAGCAGAGCATTATTTTTTTCCATTTTTGCTATTTTTTTTTTTATTATTTTTCTTATTTTTTTTTGTATTTCGCTCCCGCCCCTTTCAATTTTTTTTTGCTATTATTACCCGCGTTGGCGCGAACCGCTCGTGCCACCAACGAGCCACAGCTGCATGTCGCACTCGCATCCAGCTACGTACCACTCTCCGACGAGGCAACGAGTAAACTCAGCATGTTTACCATAACCGCTCACTGGCAGTGGGCCACCAAGGTAACCAATTGTTTTATTTTTTTTATCGAACAGCAATGCGGCTGTCGAATAGTACTGCTACTGCACCAGGTAAGCACGGTATGATTAAAGTTATTGGCTATTTTATGTACATGTTTTTGATGCATATTAATATTAAGTATTTTATTTCTTTCGGTATGAGTGGTATTGAATGTTGGAGCGGGTTATGAAAGACCGCGTCGTTACGATAATTTGCGTAGCGATAATAGTTTTTTTTTTGTACTTTTATTTTTTTTGTATTTCTGCCCAAGGGTCGAGCCAGTCGCGTACATAACCGACAAACTAGATTTTCCGTTCAGACTCGAGTTCGCCTAGTAATTCCGCGTGCACCCGTACACCGCGTACACTTTAGCTGGAACACCAATGCAAATGAGCCACGCTGCAGAAGGCGATGTCCGCACCACAACGTTCTGCCGCACACATACACCGTTGCAGGTGAGACCGCTCACCTTAGGCTAAGCGCAAGCGCTAGGCGAATGTAACCATGTTCGATCCCAGTTAGGATCAAACAGTGAATATGGAGTCGTTTCACTTCCCCCATATTCACGGTTTGGCGGGGGGGAGTTGTGACGTGGTGTTTTAGCACCAGTCACATGAGGAGGCCAAGGCATAGCTTATGCGCCTCCTCGTAGCTAAAATATCCCTCCCTTTTACAATCTTGGCAGCCTCGCAGGACTGCCACGCGTGACCCTAACTAACAGCCACGCAGGGCTGTACATACGTTACCTTCACCAGGTACATGGGCTTCAAGCTCAAATAAAGGCCAGCGAGGAGCCAGTCTCAGGAGCCCTTGAATAAGTCGTAGCAGTGCTCGCACACACTGCAGCACCCATGTCCATGCTCCTTCCTATCCTCGTAGTGATCCCTGTACCTGCAACCTCCCAGACGGTAATTAAACAAAGAACAGAATAATAATAGCAGCTGCACCTTGGAAAGAAGTACAAGCTGCCACGCAATACAAAAAGAAAGTGGAAGAGGAGGTTAGAAGGCAAGCAACACATAGAAGCACAGCATGAGTGCAAGTAAATACGCACCTGGAGGTGTCTGATAGTGTCGCCTCGCTACCGCTGCAAGCAGGCTATAGCTGTCACCGACACCGCTGCTTAGCTTTCTCACCCGCTCGTCGTATGAGCCGCAGTTGTTGACCCGCAGTACGGCCGCGCCTGAAACAAAAAGAAGACAGGCAAATTAGTCGACGCCTACCAGCTATGGAACGCGTCGACTTACCTTCATCCTCCGTACATCTGAGGTAGATCCTCGCCGCTCCAGGGAATACACAACTACAACACTGGCACTCGCGAGCGGATAACCTCAACGCGCGCTGCTGGCGAGCAGTAATATCAACTGCCGCCAGCGCTGAGCGCGAGCGGCGGCTGCGTTGCGTAACGTACTTTACACGTACGTTGCGCCGGCGCAGAACGATCATCAAAAAGCCGCGCTCGCGAAAGTGCCACGCAAGAAGCTTCTCTTTCACTCCGTTCGGGTCCGCGTTAGCGAAAAGACAAGTAGCGAGCAGTCGACACTCCGTTCTGGTCAGTGTTAGAAAACGGTCGTTATCATCGAGCAGCCAAAACTCCGAGGCCAGTCGTCGCGAACGAGTAACTCGTGGAAACGAGCGAGCGAGCGTCCGGAGAGTAACCGTGAGCGTGTTAGAGTATCTGGTGAGTGCCAAGGTGCAGTGGCAGCTGCCAGGAGGCACAGCTTCCCCGAATCGTCCCCGTATCCTTCCCGACTGCGTGTGTGCGACCGCGTCGCGTGTTACGCGCCATTTTCGGCATTGTCGTATACTGTATGCCCGCGACCGCTCTAACCGTGAGTTAGCCGCGCAGATTATTTGCCGCGCAAGAAACCGCGCTACACGATTGTAGCTGGCGCCCTGGGCTCGCGTAAAAACGCGATAAAGAATTGTATTAATTTAATCATTGTTAAATAAACGTAAGTGTCCGCGTGTATTAAGTTCTTAAATAAGTATTTTACCGGTAAGCAAGCAAACCGCTTCCCCGCTCCCCCCCCTTTGTTTCCATTTGTACGCCACCCTGATCCCCAGTGGCGTTACAAATAGAGTAGAATAAAGAGGTTAGTAATATTTAGATACCTAGCACAAAAAAAAATAAAAAATCAACTACCTGGAGTCAAGTACCTTAAGGAAACAGTGGAAAGTGTTTAAGTTTTAACGATCGGTGGGGATAAGTATACTATTATTACTTATAATTATAAAAGGCGAAATCTACTTTTATCTTCGTTATAAAGCAAAAGAAATTTTATTAATTGTCTTATTGTAAAAAGTTATATGTTAATTTAGATTAAGTGTAATTGTAAAATATATATATAATTTATTTTTATATATCTTTTGTATAACTTGGTTAATTTGATGGTTTGTGGTGATCGTTATGCAAGCTTTTAGTAAATTTTATATATATATATTGTTTTTTTTTTTTTTTTTTTTTTTTTTAGAATATTACTTGTTTCGGTGTCATGGAATTAATCCAGAAGAAGACGAATTAGTGTTTTTGACCTATGGGAGTCCTTCCTTGCTCGTGTCAACTGCTTGGGGTCAAGTCAAGATGTACAATAAATAAACTCTTTTAGCAAGTATAAGGTACGCAAGGGAATATACTTCCAATTCAGCTGTTGGTGCCTTAGGAAATTGGTAAGTTTTATAGAAAATTAATTATTTATATATAAAAAAAATACTTATATTATCGATTAAGAGAAAAAGGGTATATATATTTTATTTATATATTTTTATGTTATTAGTTGTTTGAGCGTCATCGACACAAGCATGGATTAGGTCAATTATCTATCCTATGCTACTGTGATTGACTTATACTAAATATCCTTATTTTGGAGGATATCCTAATCTTCGGGCTTGATCCTTTAATAGTTGCTAATTGGTAAGGAAGTATATTATTACTTCCTTGTTAGTGCCTTGTTAGATAATTTATTAAGATTGAAAATATTCTAATATTGAAGGTCTTTCTGTGAATATTTAATTGTATATATGTTTTGTTTATTAACCTTACTATGACCTTAATTTAATATGTTGTTTGTTATTTTCAGGGTTTGGCACTTGAGTCTTGCGTAGTGATTATCGAGAATTGCTTAGGTAACAAGGTAAATAAATAAAATGTAAAAAAAAATTCCTTTTTTTTTTTTTTAAAAAAAAATGTATAAAAAATAATTTATTAAATCTTATAACCTTCTTACAAATTTTTTTCCTCCGCTGAAGACTATTAGGTTATCGTCTATAGGGGGTTTGTCTATATTTATTATTTCTGCTACAATTTTAACCTCTTTTTTATAAAATTGTGGGGTAATTCCCACAAAGCGCGTGAGGTCGATTTGTACCTTCACATCGGATATTATTCTTATCTTAGCGATATTGAATAAATTGAGGTCAAAGGCATCAATGAATTCTTGAGCCGAAGGTATATTAAATAGGCTTCTTCTCTTATTCCTTCGTCGAAACTTGTTTGGTTTTGTTTGCCTTTGTTCGCTCACTAGAAATTACAAGATTTTGTTGTTTTTTCTTTTTTTGGTTATATTTTTTTGTATAATATATGATCGAATAGTTTTTATTATTTTTATTTACTTATTTATTTATTTATATATATATATTTTATTTATTTATTTATTTATTTATTTATTTATTTTTTTTTTTTTCAGGAGTAGAAACACTTAAAAATTATTTATGTATCAAATCCCTCCGGGGCCTCCAAATTTTTAGTTTATACAAGGGCTTACTAGTCTGTTACGTCCAAATGATTATTCGTGACAGACAGAATCCTCGTTAAATTCGTAGAATCCTTACCACGAATTTATTTTGCACGTAACCTCTTTTTAAGCCAAGGTATTATCCTTATAGCTTGGGATAGGTTACTGTGCTTGATTTAATAAATACCATTCGACCAATGATTCCTGTGAGTCTTAAGGAAAGGGGTACATTTATTTGGCGCTTAATTTAATTGTTAACTGGTTAATAGAGACGGGCTTAAATAATTATAGTGTACATATAGTTAAAAATAAATCAGCGGTATAAATTCGTAAATATTAATAATGTATTCGGTCTGTGTTACAGGCCGACTACGTTTATTTTTATTTTTAATAACTTAGATTTAGCGAACAACTAGAAAGGAAATAGTATACATACATTTAAATAAATTATTGTTATAAAATTGTAATGAAATAAAGTGTCCGGCCTGTATTACAGTCCAAGCTACACTTTATTTTGTTAATAATGAAATAACTTGTTAATAATAAATAAATATTGTATATGTGAGTTAGTATAATAAAATTGTAAAAATGGAATAAAGTGTCCGGCCTGTATTACAGTCCAAGCTGCACTTTATTTTGTTAATAATGAAATGAGATTGTATATGTGAATACGTATAATAAAATTGTAAAATGGAATAAAGTGTCCGGCCTGTATTACAGTCCAAGCTGCACTTTATTTTGTTAATAGATGAAATAAAATTGTATATGTGAGTTAGTATAATAAAATTGTAAAATGAAATAAAGTGTCCGGCCTGTATTACAGTCCAAGCTGCACTTTATTTTGTTAATAATGAAATGAGATTGTATATGTGAATTAGTATAATAAAATTGTAAAATGAAATAAAGTGTCCGGCCTGTATTACAGTCCAAGCTGCACTTTATTTTGTTAATAATGAAATGAGATTGTATATGTGAATTAGTATAATAAAATTGTAAAAATGGAATAAAGTGTCCGGCCTGTATTACAGTCCAAGCTGCACTTTATTTTGTTAATAATGAAATGAAATTGTATATGTGAATTAGTATAATAAAATTGTAAAATGGAATAAAGTGTCCGGCCTGTATTACAGTCCAAGCTGCACTTTATTTTGTTAATAGATGAAATGAAATTGTATATGTAAATTAGTATAATAAAATTGTAAAAATGGAGTAAAGTGTCCGGCCTGCATTACAGTCCAAGCTGCACTTTATTTTGTTAATAATGAAATGAAATTGTATATGTGAATTAGTATAATAAAATTGTAAAATGGAATAAAGTGTCCGGCCTGTATTACAGTCCAAGCTGCACTTTATTTTGTTAATAGATGAAATGAAATTGTATATGTGAATTAGTATAATAAAATTGTAAAAATGGAATAAAGTGTCCGGCCTGCATTACAGTCCAAGCTGCACTTTATTTTGTTAATAGATGAAATGAAATTGTATATGTGAATTAGTATAATAAAATTGTAAAATGGAATAAAGTGTCCGGCCTGTATTACAGTCCAAGCTGCACTTTATTTTGTTAATAGATGAAATAAAATTGTATATGTGAATTAGTATAATAAAATTGTAAAAATGGAATAAAGTGTCCGGCCTGCATTACAGTCCAAGCTGCACTTTATTTTGTTAATAGATGAAATAAAATTGTATATGTGAGTTAGTATAATAAAATTGTAAAATGAAATAAAGTGTCCGGCCTGTATTACAGTCCAAGCTGCACTTTATTTTGTTAATAAATGAAATAAAATTGTATATGTGAGTTAGTATAATAAAATTGTAAAATGAAATAAAGTGTCCGGCCTGTATTACAGTCCAAGCTGCACTTTATTTTGTTAATAGATGAAATGAAATTGTATATGTGAATTAGTATAATAAAATTGTAAAATGGAATAAAGTGTCCGGCCTGTATTACAGTCCAAGCTGCACTTTATTTTGTTAATAGATGAAATAAAATTGTATATGTGAATTAGTATAATAAAATTGTAAAAATGGAATAAAGTGTCCGGCCTGCATTACAGTCCAAGCTGCACTTTATTTTGTTAATAGATGAAATAAAATTGTATATGTGAGTTAGTATAATAAAATTGTAAAATGAAATAAAGTGTCCGGCCTGTATTACAGTCCAAGCTGCACTTTATTTTGTTAATAATGAAATAGGAAGGAAGCTTGTAAAAAAACAATTAACAAGTTTTATAGATTAACTTACTTTTATTGATGGTTTTTTCTTTTAGCTGGTTTTATACAAGGGTATGCCGGGCTTGATACGAAACTCGCTGGTTACAATAGTGGTGGCGGATTTCGGTGCACGGGTTTACAGAAAAGAATTTGAACAAAGAAAAATATTAAAAAATTAGGTGACGTGACATTAGACTCGAGATTTGATCTGATCTGGATTATTGAATTGTGCGGCGCTTTTATATGTTCGGCAAGCCTTTTCGGCGGCGCGGTCCAGTGACAGTGGTGGGAGGGAGCTTGCTGCATGGTGATGCATCTTATTACGCCGCGTATCACAAAAATTTTAATTTTACCGGTAATGTTTTTATTATTTATTAAAATCAGTACATATTTTATAATTTATACGCATAATTGAACGTATTTCAGTGATAACATGGTTTTATAAAGAATATAAATTATGTTGAAGATCGCTTATGTGTTTAACGTATTTATTTACCCGATATAAATATATTTATATTTATTTATATATTTATTTGTCAATACTAAGCCCTATAATTATCTTCTTAAGTTTCTAATGATAGATAAATTTTATTCGAATATGAAAAACGTAAAATATATTTTGTATATAAAATATATACAAAAACTTAAAATAAAACTACATAATTATCGCGCTTAAATTGACAAATCTATTCTAAAAATTCCTAATGTATTTTTCTGAAAGAGTCTGATTATTAATAATCTTTGTAATTTTTAAAACAATTACAAAACTGTCAAAAGAAAATTATGTTTATATTGCATTGTAATAAAGATTTTTAATCGACTATCCTAGATATATAGTAAAGGCAGGTTTTCCTTAGGATCGATAAAAGGAAATTAAAAATAATTAAATTAAATAAAAGGAAAAGAACATCGGCAACCTCGCTATTTTCGTGGTTAGTAAAGTACAAAGAGAAAATTGTATATATAAAAGGCACGTTGTTTATTTCCGGATAATATCTTATTACATTATTTGTCTGACTGTATCGCCTTTCCTTCAAGTATGCGAGTTGTTTGTTTCTAGCGCGAAGAAGGAAGAAAGTAAACGAAAGCTTAAAACGGTCTTTGGAGCTAGTTATATATTTAGTGCGTTTGATAGTTTTAAATTGCCTTAGATGATTCCTTCCTTATCCACTGCCAGAGGTAATGCAATTCTATTTACCATAAGGGTATATAATATATTCTAATATTACGGTACGGACGTAACATATTTCTGCAAAAATTGTTTTGAATCTGCACACCCAAAAAAATAATTTTTATGATATGATAAGACAAACTAATAAAAAAGATAAGTCAAAAAAGTTCTTAAAGTAAAAAGATTAAAACAAAAAAATTTTAATACATATAATACACATGTGTATATAACATATTGTATTTTTAAATAATAGGAAACAATTTTCTAAAAAAAGATCAAAAAAACAAAAAGAATAATTGATTAGAAGAATATAAAACAAAGCAAATAAAACAAAACGTCTGTCCTGTCTAACAGTCCCTTTGTATCGCAATCCAAATTTTTTCAAATGGTCTGATAAATCTGCAGAACAAAGTAAATTATCAAAATAGACATGATAGTTTTGTAAATTACATGGACTTGTAAGAGACAAAAACTGAATTACAACGCGACTGCCAAGAGAAATTTGAAGTAAAATATTATATTTGGTTTTTTTTCACAGTCTCTATCAAAATCAAACAGATATCCATTAGCACTAGCCGAACCTCACAGCTTTATACCGAATCTAATCGGTTTGGATTTGATAAATTGTTTTAAAGAATATCGCCCAAAATATTTTATCATCATTTCGTCGATCGATAATACTATAAAATAGAAACCAAACTGTATGATATTTTCTTTTAAAATATTGTTAAAAGGTCTTACTCGCGAAATTTCGTCCCTATTTTCATCACCAGGTTTATGTAGTTTTAGTTTAGATTTGAATAATTTAATTTTTTTCACACCCATGCATAAGTCTACTGATTCAACAGGCAAAAATTCATCTTGAGAGCAATAGTCTCGTTCAGCCAATCTTTTGTTAAAGCTACTTAAAACTAAAACCACAATAAATTTGTTCAGGTCATCCAAAGGAAGTTCATATCCATATTTAAAAATTTCATTTTAAGAACTATCTAATATTTTTTTACGATCTCTATTTCTCAAAAATATTTCATTCTCAAGACTCATGATACTTTGTTTCTGCATCAATCCATTCATTAACATGATTGTCCTCTAATTTTTTTTTAAGGATCGGTGTACGAATCCATAACTGTTTTGAACGATTTTAAAAAACCAAGGTTTATTTCATCTTCAACATTATGTTAGTTTTATCATTATCATCTTCAAAATCATGTTCTGATTCCGGACCAGAATCAAATCCCTCAGAATAACCATCTTCTGGTATTACAGAAACATCATAATAATCCTCACATTCCGCAATTTCAACTTCAACTTGGCTTAGTTTTTTTTCTATTAAAATACTACAACTATTTTTTTTGGGCAGTGTTAATCTATATCACCAACATTCTAGAAGTAAAACTTTAAAACTTGTTAAAAGAAACCTTTATATATAATATTATACATATATTGTATGAAAAAAGCTAATTTAAACTTGATTTATTGTGGACAAATATATTTTCTAATGTGCAATGTAAGTCTTTAGAAATTTTAAATAACCAAACTTTTATTCTTAGTTTTAATTGTGAAATCAGAAAAGTATGTTTTTGTACTTTAGAAGACAGAGCATTATTAATGTTTTATAATAAAATTTTTTTTCTTTTGACTTTGAATCTTTGTGATTTAGACGATCTGCGTTCTATTATTTGCGAGATGTGAATAATCAAAAAGAAATATTTTAATTCATCTAAGTAAATAATTTAGAATATTAGCAGGCAATTTACAATGTATAGATGGTCAGTTGATTTTGTCACACTCGCTGTTCTGTCATCATTTGTCATAAATTCGATTGAGGTTTGAATGAAGCGCTGCTCTGCATCTAGATTAGATTGCAAAAGAAACTAAATACTTTCTCTTCGTTTCTTTTTTTTTTGCTTTGTTTTAATGTCTCAAGATAATTATAATGAACTTACCCCGAAATCGACCAGTATAGTAGCACGCGCGTATAAAATTACAAATGCGGAGATGGCAATACTACCGACTCGGGGCACGGTCGACGAACCTCTAACATCTCCAAATGTTGACACAAACCTTACGAACGCTTACAAATTACCTCACACATATTCTACAATATACACAGTATGTCGGAAAAGTTCCCGAACTTATTTTGTAGCGCTTGTACGAGTGGCGCCACCTCTTGGACGACACCGGTACTATGTTGCTACATCCCTCTGGAGTGTCTGAGAATTTTTTCACCAGTATACGTTCATAAGTTGCCAAGATAGACGTGCTTGAGTGAACGTGTGTTTAGTACCCCGGTGCAAGGAACCGGGATCGTAGAGTTTGCTGGATGACAATGCACCTGCTCATTCTTCGAATATTATGAAGCGTTATCTCGCCAAAAATCAGATCCCACGCATTAATCACGCCCCATACTCGCCAGATCTGGCTCCAGCCGACTTTTTCCTATTTCCCAAGCTAAAAATGGCCTTGAAAGGACGATTTTTTGAAGATGTACCGAGCATTCAAGCGGCTTGCACCGAGCGTCTCACAGCGATAACTTCAGAGGAGTACCAGAGAGCCTTCGAATCACTCATGGAGCGCTCAAATGAGTGTATATCTAGGGAATGGGACTATGTTGAAAGTTAACTGGAATAAATTTTTTTAGATGTAATTTTCGATTTTTTATTTCAAAAGTTCGGGAACTTTTCCGACATACTGTGTATATATATATATATATATATATATATATATATATATATATACTACATATATGATGGTACATATTCGTTACACTTTTTACAAACAAAATTTTTCAGCAAATTTTGAAAATTTATACATGTTTTTCAGATGATTCTAAACTTTTTTGCTCTATAAATTTTTTTCGTAAAACTCAAACATATCGATAAAAAACACATAAAATTTTACATAATGCTGTTTCACGAAAACCGCTATTTTGGAAAAACTAAAAGAATAAAAGAAGTTCTACTTCAGGATTTTAAGAACTTCAAACATCTGGGCCGCGATTTTTGGAAATTATTCGCTCATTTAAAATACAGCAATATTAGTCAAATATCAGAGAAAAAAAAATACGTTTAAAATACGTTACTTATTTTGAAGTGCAAAAATAATAACGATTTTGATTTTCTTTTACAAAATAAGTGCCAGATTCTGTAAGAGCATCCTCGAAAATCCCTTATAGAAAAAATGAATTTGTTTTTCCAATAGCACAGTGTACTTTAAGTTTCCTGCACGAATTTGGTATTTTCCGCATTAATGGTTCAAATAATAAGTTATGTCTATAATTGTCTACATTTTATGAAATAATAAAGTTTAGCTACTAAATAATTTTAATTAAGTAGATTATTATTATAACATATTTTATATAATAATTTTCTATTCATATTACTATTATATATTAAATATTCAGTAATATGATTACTGCAGTAAACTCCCCCATTTTCGAACGGGCTGAAATTTGATACAGAGCTTCTTTTTCATATTCTAAGAAAATATGTAAGAGGATTTTTTGGGAATGACAATAGTTTTCGAAATACTGATTATCGAAATTGTGAAATAAAATTTTTTATTCCCAAATATCTTACAAAATATTGGTTTTTCGAAAAATTAAAAAAATAATTGCATATTATAAATTAATAAAATGTTTTAAACTTAAACTCAATAACCCAAATCCTAAATCCAAACCTAAACTCAATAACCCAAACTCAAACCTAAAACCAAAACACAAACCCAATAACCCAAATTCAAAAAAATGGTGTCTTCATTTCTAACACGGGTACTTATTGAACCGCATTCGTATATAGTAGACTGCGCGCGCTGTGAGAGGTTTTGAAAACAACATTATAGGACGGAGATAGCTTGGGAGGCGTTTGTCTTTTTCGCTTGGCAGGAAGAGTGGGGAGGCTGTTAAGGGGAAAGTGCTCCTTCCCCTTGTCTATTTGTTATGGTTACTTATATTATGATGTCCTTCTCACGTAGTCAGTCGCTCCCCCCACCAACCTCCACGTTAGAGAGAGACATAACGCCTCCTGCTATTGTTTTCTCACTTTATTATTGTCTTCAAAGCCTCTCACAGCGCGCAGTCTAGTATATAACTCTATGGGACGCGTGAGCCGGCCTTGCTCTTTGGCGCGTTCACTGGCGGTTAGTCGACCTCTGGTGGCCAACCGGGAAACTACCGCGTGTAGTCTCTCGCACGTCTACACACACACACACACACACACTTATAGGCTACTATCTATGTGTGAGTGACAGCGGATCTTTCACTTACCGCTCGCACGAATAATATGTTATAAATTACCGCGATTGCGTGCGTATACGAAATATATGTTTTGGAATATACTAGGCTGTTCAATAAGTTTTGCGGTTTAATAAGAAAAACACAATTTTATGGTTTGAAATACACTTTATTATTTAGTATAGTTTCCCTGAACATCAATAGACTTGTTTCAACGAGATTCTAATTTATGAATTCCATCCCTGAAGTGAGAATCTGGAAGGGCTGCAAAATACGCTTCCACATCTGTTATAACCTCATCATTTGATGAAAAACGCTTTCCACGCATGAATTTTGTTAGGTCTGGAAACAGATGAAAGTCGCTAGGGGCCAAATCTGGTAAATACGGTGGATGCTCCAACAATTCGAACTTTAATTCATGGATCTTAGCCATTGTCAAAATGCTCTTGTGACACGGTGCATTGTCCTGTTGAAAAAGGATTTTTTTCTTCTGTAAACCGGGTCTTTTTTCACGAATTTTTTCCTTTAGCTAGTCTAAAAGGTTAAAATGATATTCAGTATTTATTGTTTTACCAGTTTGCAAGTAATCCACAAACAAAATTTCTTTCGTATCCCAAAAAACTGATGCTAACACCTTCTTGGCCAATTTCTGGACACGAACTCGTTTCGGAGCCGAAGAACCTGGTTCACATCACTCTTTAGCCTTTTGTTTTGATTCAGGATTATGGTGATAGACCCTAGTCTCATCCATAGTGATGAATCGACGCACAAAATTCACTTTATTCTTTCGAAAACGCTCCAAATGTTGCTGAGAAAGTCGCATTCGAATGTGTTTTTGTTCCATTGTTAGCGAATGCGGCACCCATTGTGCACACAGCTTTCTGAAACCCAATACTTTAGTCAAAATATTGCTTACACTGCCCAATGAGATGCCTAGGGCTTCTACTAAATCTCTTTCAGTCACTCGACGATTTTTCAATACGATATCCTGTATTTTTTCTACGATTTCTGGTGTTGTTGCGGTTTTTGGTCGTCTTTGACGTGGGTCGTCTTTAAGGCTTGTACGACCACGTTTAAATTCAGCAACCCATCTTTCTACTGTACTAATTGAAGGCGAAGCGTCCTTATATACTTTGAACATTCGTTTATAAATTTCCTTTGCTTTTAAACCTACAAAAAATAAAAATTTAATCACTGCACGATACTTTATTTTTTCCATTGTAAAAAAATACTGTGACACGTCGATACTAATTTGCTTGTAAACAAAGAATGAATTGACAGATTGTAATGAAACTTCACATACGTTCACATGAAGAGTGTACCAACATAACAAAAAAATTTAGGCTAGTAGCAACACCCTTTGTTATCGAACCGCAAAACTTGTTGAACAGCCTAGTATGTCGCGGATAACTACGCTAAAGTGGCCACTTACTTTTAGCTACGTTGAGGTTCGTCTTTTTGAATCTCTCGGAAAATATCAAAAAGGCTGCAGCGGCAAGGGAAATTCTCTATTTCGGCTTGACAGCGTCTCTCTCGCTTGACGATTGGGAAGAGAAGAAGGCTCTCCTCCTTCCACTCTCGCGTCGCGCCTCTCCCTTTTTTCCTGCGTAGCACCATCGATTGCGTGATTGATGGCGCCGCGAGTCGGCAGGCCGCGTATTCTCGCGCCTTTTCCCGCACAGCTTCTCTCTAGCTTGACGGTTAGGAAGAGAAGAAGGCTCTTCTTCTTCCCCTCTCGCGTCGCGGCTCTCTCCTTTTCCCGCGTAGCGCCATCGATCGTTTGATCGATGGTGCCGCGTGTAGTGACGCCGCGAACTCTATTTCGCACTGCATGGCAGGTGGTCTAACCTCGATTAGCCATCTGTCACATAGTTAATAAATTTATTAAATCTAAAGGAAATTATAGATAATTTTTTTTTTAATTTACTCTGCAGCTTAAAAATAGATTTTTAAAACAATTTCTTCGTGCATTTATTTTATTGTCTACAAGTTTTCTTTTCTTTTTAATATCAATATGAAATTTTTTAATCTGTTAAACATTAAAAAAAAAAGAATATAAAGTTTTGAAATTAATTTAATAAATTGAAATCAATATAAATATTTTCATATACATAGGAGTTACTTTTTGTCGTGGTAAATTAACTTTAAATAATTTTATGTCTAAATTATTTATTAGTATCATTTCAAATTAATAGTTAAAGAGTATAACTTGATGTAACTTTACTATGTGTGCAGTGAGTCAAACAATATTATTAACCATCTTTTGAATGATGAGTTAATGAAGAATCTTTGTATGATTAAATGTTGTTAAATCGAAAGTTATTATAGTTTTATAGCAATTTGAATTTTATTGCATTTATTGATTTTTCTTCTAAATTTAAAAATATTTATCTTATTTTTCTCAATCAAAATTCATACTTTCAAAATATAGAATAGCTAATAAATAAAATTTTGTAATTATTTTTGGCTATCGATATAAAAAATAATATATTGGATAGTCTAAAAAGTATTGAGCCTTTCTTTGTCATTTTTTGATTGAATATTTCTTTTATTTAAAATGGATTTTATTTAAGTACATATTGTCTATTATTATCTATGACCTTTTGCCATTTTTTGGGTAGAGCCATTATTCCGTCTGTGTAGAACTTCTGTGGTTTATCGTCGAAAAACTTGGCCAAGTGATTTTCACAGTCCTTTTTTGAAGTGAATTTCTTTTCATTAAGGAAGTTTTGCAGAGATCGAAACAAATGGTAGTCTGATGGTGCAAGGCCTGGACTATATGGTGGATGCATCAAAACTTCCCAGCCAAGCTCTGTCAATTTTTGCCGGGTCATCAAAGATGTGTGTGGTCTGGCATTGTCATAATTGAAGACAGCGCCCTTTCTATTGATCAATTCTGGCCGGTTTTTTTGAATTGCTTGTTGCAATCTAGTTAATTGCTGACAGTACAGAGCCAAATTGAGTGTTTGGCTAGGTTTTAGCACCTCATGATAAACAATTCCCTTCCAATCCCACCATACACACAGCATAACCTTATTTGGTGTCAATCCTGGCTTTGAAGTCGTTTATGATGATTCACCTTTTTTTGACCATGATCTTTTTTGAACGACATTCTCTTATTCTACCCATTTTTCATTGCCTGTAATAATTTGCTTCAAAAATGGCTCGATTTCGTTGCGTTTTATTAGCATTTCGCAAATGGAAATTCGGTCGATCAAATTTTTTTGTGTTAATTCATGCGGCACCCAAACGTCGAGCTTCTTTGTGTATCCAGCCTTACGCAAATGGTTCAAAACTGTTTGGTGATGGATATTCAGTTCCTTAGCAATGTCATGGCTGCTTATGTGTCGGTCTTCTATTTTTTGTAAGATTCCATCAACTTTTTCAGTGATTGGTCGACCTAAGCGAGGTGCATCTTTGACATCAAAATTTCCCGAACGAAAGCGAGCGAACCATCTCTTGGCTGTGGCTTTTGATAAAGTATCTTGACCGTAGACACCACAAACTTTTTTACGAGCCTGCGATGCATTCTCACCTTGATCGTAGTGGTATTGTAAAATATAACGAACTTTTTCAGAAATTTTACTCATTTTTAAATGAATACAACTTTTGACACGAATGACGAAATACAAAACTGTCCATATGAAAATTGTAGACTGGAATGTCACCTTTCAAACGCATGTCAGTTTGATTCAATCTGATTAGTATTGCCCGATATATGACAACGAACACCATCTAGTGACAAAAAAGGCCCAATACTTTTTAGACTATCTAATATATATAACGCCAATATATATTTACTAAAAATATACAGCATTATTTTTATTTGTTTTATTTCATTTATTTCAGTCTTTCTGTTATTTTTACTAAAATATAATTTGTAATTTTTAATCTGATTGTCGATTTTACTCAGTTTACTTAATTTATTGCTACGTAATAATTATAATTTGAAAATAACCGCAAAAAGAAAAATAAATCGGTATTTCCTAATTTTTTAAAATAACAAACCTTCTGTTTGTGTGACAAATTTTTGGTTATGGTTTTTGGATATTATATTTTTAAATTATACCTTCACTATAATTATTAAGGATTTAAAAAAAATAAACGTTTTAATTTGAAAATAAACATAAATATAGCGTGCATAGCTAAGGCTCTAGTAAACAGATAAAGAAAACGCTTCGGCTATTATCTGCATTCGGATGAATAGCCTTTTTTTATATGTACCTTACGGCTTTAGTGAAAGAAGACGAGAGTAGCAAGAAAAAGGTCTCTATTATCTTAAATTAATTTTTTCATATTTATTTGTAAAAAATTTTTAATTTAAGCTAAGGCTCAAAATTAGAGTCCTAGGGTTTTGTAGGCACGGAAGTTCCCGATTGTAGACCGATCATCTTTATCCGTACTTTTAAAGCGAGGGCAGGTCATAGAAAACGAAGATCAGTAGGGCGACGTTACCGAACGATTTCAAAGCATATAATTTTGGTATGTTGCGGGTGTATGCGTGTAGGTGGCGAAAGAGAAAAAGCAAAAAGGAAATAAAATGTGTGTCTTCTAAATATCGAAACCTTGTAGCGAAGTTACAGGCTTAATTCGTGGATAGCTTCAAAAGACGAACACTTTTACCGTAACGGTATTCGAGCTCTGCTAGAAAGATAACAGAAAGCTGTAGCTAGCGATGTGCAGTACTTTGAATGATACATTAGTAACCATTTTTTTACAATAAAGTTGCATTTTCATTCAGAAAAATAGCGAGAACTTAGTTGCGCACCTAATACCATTTGTGATTACTTAATTCAATACGATTTTTTTATAAAATGTTTGTTTCCATTGCTTTATAACCATTTCATATATTTATGTTTCTTTGACATAGATATTTCAAAGTAAGTTTCAAAACTTTATAAATATACTATTTCAAATAACTTATTCGTTATTTTCGAAATTTCGATATTATTCGATGCAATATTTGAAACTTGTATTTTTTTCGATTATTATCAAAAGAATTTGAATAGAAATGCCAAAGCGAAAAATAGCTCATCTTTCTAAAAAACATCCTCACACGGATGAACAGACTTCCAAAAATTGGCTCAAAAGGATGTTAGAACCGTTAAGTTCAGTGACCGCCCTGAAGACGTCTTTTAGTAAGAGCGGTTAAGGTGTATGCGCCATTTTCGACTTGAGCGCGGGTGCAGGATAATTATGTATGGATTCTTCTGGCCCGTTATACTTTGTATCGGGATTTTCAGATGTGAGTGGGACGCTTTCCGCACCTGTTTCTGGGAACTAATAAATCATTACACCTTTCCACGTACACGCGATTGGTTCGTCAATCGCGGTGTTATTTTTAGCGGTAGAATGGCCTACGAGCGACCTTCTACCAAACAGGTTTAGGATGTCCAATTTATCTTTGAAATTCTATCTAGTTAATTGTTTCCAGGTCATTTGACGATTGCTTATTCTTAATTCCTTAACTTCGGTTCTCAGAACTTCGAGCTGTTTCTCTAATTTTACGAGTCGACTTCCGACAGCTCGGACGTTATCGCTAAATCTAGCCAACTCTTCCTCTGGGTTTTCCACTAATTTTAACCCTTTTTTCCTAAAATACGTTTATTAGGTCACTGTTCTATTTTGTTCCTACTCACATTCAATTCTTTTCCTCTGGGTGTTTTTTTTCTTATTTTTCTAACGTACATCATTTTATGTCTGTTCACTCTTTTTGACATATAATATGACTTTTAGATTGTTGTTAAATGTTCTGATAACTTATTTTTTGAGTTTTCTTTGATTTAAAAAAATTTTTGTTTCTTTATGTTGTTTTTTTCGTATCCTTGTTTTTTTTTTTTTTTTATTTTTTTTATACAGGGTGACAAATGGGAAGTTGCCTCAAGTAATCACTTATAATTCTGAGATGAGTGCAGGGAATAAAGTAATAAAAATACATATTAAATCAGTGAAATGGTCATTTTTATTTAAAATAGGTTTTAGTTTAATCGAACATTTTCAACAGACACATATTACGTTTTCAAAAAAATGACAAAACCTGGCTAGGGAATAACTATTAATGGTAGATATTTTTGAAGTGATCCCCGTCTAAACTTGCACAATAATCAAGCCGTTTTTGGAAACTATGAAGAACTTGTTCAATTTTAGATGAAGAAATACTAGAAATTTCTTTTCTAATAGCTTCTCTCAAATCATCTTTGTTCTTGAGTTTTTCCGCATAACAGTAATCTTTCAGGTAGCCCCATAAGAAGAAATCACACGGGTTTGAGTCGGTGAATAAGGGGGCCATTCTATACCTGCGTGTGCAAACTTGGAATATCCTAAACCAATGACGCGTTTACCATAAACTTTGTAAATAGCTTTAAATACCTTTTGAGTTCTATGCGGCGTAGTACCATCTTGCATAAAATAATAGTTCCTGATTATTCCACGTTTCTTAGCGAGAGGAAAAAATTTTGTAAGGATGTAACTTGATAAAATTTTCTATTATTAATCTTAGTGTCTCTTGATTCAGTTTTAAAGCTGCTGTAGATTTTCTTATTGAATCCGTTGAATTATTCTTGAAATGTTCTTCGACCTCGGCAACCTTATCTTCTGTTGTAGCTGTATATGAAGGACCAGGAAGATAATAACGACGATTGTCAAGAGTATAATAATTGATGAAGTTATCAATTACTCTTAGAAAGAAGTAAAAAAAAATTCAAAAACTTTATTGAAAATGCGGTCATACGATAAAGTCAAATATAATTTTTTTTCATTCTTACCTTCTAAGAGTATTTTAACTGGCTACTCTTTTACTTCCAAACTTGGTACGAAAACCTCTATACGCTTCAGTATAGTTTTTACTTCTAGAATTAGAGCACTCGATGAGATACACCTTTTTTTCGTTCGTAAGGTCACTCATTTTAAAGTACACGTGTTGCTCTTTACGGCGTCTCAATAGAAACTGACAACATTCTATTGTATAATGTACCTACGTGGGCTGAGCCTTATAACACATCGTTCAATAAGTCCCGAGACTAAACCAGAGATGGTGCTAGTAGTACCAAACTGGCCACGTTTCTATAGAGTGCAAACCTTCACATGAAACGTGTAAAAATTTCACGTCGATCGGATCACAGACAGCAGAGTTATCGAGGTTAAAGTAAAGTCACTTTGTAATTTGTTTGAAAAATGGAAAAAAGCAAGTTTCGCGTGTTGATAAAACATTGTTTTTTAATGGGTAAAACACCGTAGAAGCCCAGCAATGGCTTGAAAAACATTACCCGGACTCCTCTCCATCCAAACCAACGATTTGTCGTTGGTATGCTGAGTTTAAACGTGGTCGTACGGACACAAACGATGCGGAACGTTCGGGTAGGCCATTGGAAGCCGTTACACAGGAAAATGTGAGTAAAGTGTTAAAAATTATAATAAAAAATCGCAAAGTGAAGGTCCGTGAGATTGCATAAATGACACAGATATCATCTGGAAGCGTATTTACAATCCTTTATGAAAAATTGAGCATGAAAAAGGTTTTTTCCAAGTGGGTGCCGCGATTGCTTTCAGTGGAACAAGAACAGCAACGAGTCGACGATTCAGAGAGCTGTTTATCGCTATTTACTTGCAATAAAAAGGATTTCCTGCGTCGATACGTGACCATGGATGAAACATGGGTACATCATTTCACTCCGGAGTCGAATCGGCAATCATCTGAGTGGCGCATGGCTGGCGAAAGCCGCCCAAAGCGTATAAAAACGCAGCAGTCTACTGGCAAAGTCATGGCGTCTGTTTTTTGGGATACACATGGCGTGATTTTCATTGACTACCTGAAAAAAGGTAAATCGATCAACAGTGATTATTATATTGACTTGTTGGTACGTTTGAAGGAGGAGATCACAGCAAAACGACCGCACATGAAGAAGAAAAAAATCCTTTTTTACCAAGACAATGTACCATGCCACAAGTCCATGAAAACAATGGCTAAATTGAACGAATTGGGTTTTGATTTGCTTCCCCACCCCCCGTATTCGCCAGATTTAGCCCCCAGCGACTACTGGCTCTTTGCGGATCTCAAAAAAATGCTCCAGGGAAAAAGTTTGGCTCGAATGAGGAGGTCATTGCCAAAACTGAAGCCTATTTTATAGCAAAGGATAAATCCTTCTATAAACATGGTATAGAAATGTTGGAAAGGCGCTGGAAAGATTGTATCACTTTAAAAGGAGATTATATTGATGAATAAAAATGATTTTTGAAAAAGAATGTTATTTTCGTTGTTAGTCTCAGGACTTATTGAACGATGTGTTACGATATAGTAGAGGGGGAAAGAGATGCATATACTTTAGGCAACTTCCCATATAAAGGTTAAGTTACATCTTTTTAAGAGGGAACTTAAACTTTTAATCCTAATTTTAATACTTAATAATTTTGTTGGCATTTTTCTAACAGTAGACAAGTAATGTTAGTCCTCTTAGTTTAGTTACCCACAATAGTAAAAATTAAGAATAAAAAAGCGGTAAATGTTTTTAAACTAATTTTCATTGTAAATCAACTAAGAAAACATTAACCATACAGAAAATAATATTTTTGCAGCTAATGATACTTTTCTCAATAAACAAAGATTTTTAGCTAATAATAAAAGAAGTTTGATTGTCTCGAATTTGTATTATTTTTGCCTTAATTTAATATTCTGATAGTTGGCAATCACCTTAAATGAATAACATAGTTTATTACAATCATTCTGGAAACGTGAATGAATTCCTTTTTGGTTAGTTTCTAGATTGTGAATTTGGTTGCCATAAAGTGTTTTCTGTATAATAGTGCCCATATATTGGTTTCTGAAGTTATTATTAATTTAAATCAGATGTGTTATTCATTGTGAGTTTATTTGAATGCAAAATTGAGGCATCATTTTGAGAAATTTTGAGTTTCTTCAAATTCTTTTATTTTTAAAAAAATTCGTTATTTAATTGAAGAAATAATTTACTTGTTTGTTTATTTTTTAAATTAAATTTGTTTTTTTCAAATTAAGTTTTATTTTTTTATTTTAAAACTTTCTCATTATGCCTGAGTTCACATTTAATGATATTGTCAATATTCTTCTTGTGTTAGGAGAATGACAACGAAACTGCGTTAAAGCTTTAAATTTGGATGCTGCTAGATTCCCCGTAAAACCTCATCCTAATGACACTGCTATTTATAATATTGGGTTGCAAGGCCGACAAGGTAAATTTGCTCGTAAAAGGAGGTCCATGTTAACAGAAGATTATGCTAACAATCCTCAAATGATGGTGGTACTAGCTATGGTACACCGGGATTCTCAGGTAAGTTTACGTCAAATTGAACGAGAGCTTGGTGTAACAAAATCAATAGCCAGCAAATATCCAAAAAATGTAAAGTACCATAAGTATCACATATCTTTGAAGCAAGCTTTATCGATTGAGGATTATCAAAGACGACTTATTTTTTGTCAATGGGTGATGCAGCAGATCCATAATGATGATAATTTTTTCAAATATGTTATGTTTAGCGATGAGGCTACATTTCAAAGTACTGGCGTCTTGAATCGCCATAATTGTCACTTTTGGTCTCTAGTTAACCCACACTGGATGCGAGAGGTTGACCATTAACATCGCTGGAGTTTAAATACACATATATGATGCGGAATCGTTAATGGTTATTTGATTGGCCCTTACTTTTTTTTAAGCAACGTTGATGGACAAACTTATTTGCAGATAATATGGGATAAACTCCCAGTTCTGCTTGAAGTAGTTAACCGAAATACGAGAAATAAATTATGGTTACAACAAGACCGTGTTTCTCCACATTGGACATTCGTTGTAAGAAATTATCTAAGCGAAAGATTCTAAATGAAAAATGTAATAACAGTCGATGGATAGGTAGAGGAGGTCCCGTAGAATTGCTACCTAGGTCACCAGACCTTACATCGCTTGACTTTTATTTATGGGGCTTTTTGAAAAATGAGGTCTATAGAACTAGACCAACGACAAAAGAAGACATGAAGGTGAGGACACGGAATGCATGTAACTGCATACCGCGAAACGTGTTATTTAAAACGATATCGCATTGCCGAGAACAAGTCAACTTGTGTATTCGAGAAAATTGAGCAATTTTTGAACATCTTTTGCCTTAAATAGTTCTTTTCACCCTCCCTCAGCTGAAAATACAGTTTACATCAATGGATGATCTTGCCTTAACTTGCTGGGTCTCTGTCTGATCTTGCCTTAACTGGCCGGGTCTTTGCTTGGTCTTGCCAAAAATGGCCGGATCTCTGCTTGGTCTAGTTTTAACTGGCTGGGTCACTGTCCGATCTTGCCTTAACTAGTTGGGTCTTTGCTTGGTCTTGCTTTAACTTGCCGGATCTCTACTTGGTAAAATTTTCTGTTTTCTCGTTTTGTGGGATCAAAAGTAAGACTTGTCATTTAAGTTGTTTAACTTGACTTCAAAATACCTTGAAAGTTGTAGTCAAAGTCATGTTCAAGGTCAAATTAGGATATAAAATTTTCTGCTCTTTCGTTTTCCGGGATTAAAAGTAAGGGTTTCCGTTTAATAAAACCAACTTAACCTTTAAGGTTAAGATTGATTTGTGTCTGCATCATAAAGTTATTCTCGATTAAACATGTCAGCTTACGAGCCAAATTCTCGTCATTTGCGGGAGGTTTTAATTTCCTGCTTTAATATGAAGAAATCCGCGACTGAGGTTCATCGAATGCTCTCAAATACCTATGGTGAGGCCGCTATTAGTGAAAAAACGTGCCAAGAGTGGTTTCAACGCTTCAAGAACAGCGATTTTAACGTCGAAGACCAGCATGGCGGTGGAAGAAAGAAGGTTTTCGAAGATGCAGAATTGGAGGCATTACTTGATCAAGACTCGTGTCAAACGCAACAAGAATTGACAGGATCATTGGGAGTGACGCAACAAGCCATTTCAAAACGCCTGAGAGTCATGGGAATGATTCATAAACAAGGAAATTGGGTGCCGTACGAGTTAAAGGCGAGAGATGTTGAACGGCGTTTGTGTGTTTGTGAACAGCTGCTTGCAAGGCAAAGACGGAAGGGTTTTCTGCATCGCATTGTGACGGGGGACGAAAAATGGGTTCACTACGATAATCCCAAGCGCAGAAAATCATGGGGATATCCCGGCCATACTTCCACGTCAACGGCCAAACCGAATATTCACGGTTCCAAGGTCATGCTCAGTATTTGGTAAGACCAGCTCGGCGTAGTGTATTATGAGTTGTTAAAACCGACTGAAACAATCACAGGCGATCGTTATCGAACGCAATTAATACGTTTGAGCCGAGCATTGAAAGACAAACGGCCGCAATACAATGGGAGACATGATAAAGTAATTTCACAGCATGACAATGCTCGACCCCATGTTGCGAAAGTGGTCAAGACATACTTAGAAACTTTGAAATGGAAAGTCCTCCCCCACCCGCCGTATTCTCCAGACGTTGCTCCCTCGGACTATCACTTGTTTCGATTAATGGCACACGGCTTGGCTGACCAGCACTTCCGGTCTTATGAAGAAGTAAAAAATTGGATCGATTCGTGGATCGATTCAAAAGATGACTAGTTTTTTCAACGCGGGATTCGTATGCTGCCTGAAATACGGGAGAAAGTAGTGGCCAGCGATGGACAATACTTTGAATCATAAATGTATAACCAGTTTTTTACAATAAGGCCTCGAATTTTGGAAAAAAACGGCGGAAGCAAAGTTGTACACCCAATATGTATATATATATATATATATATATATATATATATATATATATATATATATATATATATATATATATATATATATATAAAAGAGTAATTTTAGAAAGCAAAAGTTTTTCAAAATACAAAAACTAACGTTAATCCAAAAAAGTTGCTTGTGAAAATAAAAATAAAATTTAATAATAACAGAAACTTATAAATACGTAAGGGAGGCGATTTATGAAATAATTTAAGGCCATAATTACAGTAAAATAGAAGTTTTATGTAAGTAGATCAATAGGTTGCATATATATTTTTTCCATATATTTTCTTTTAATATATTGACGTTGAGAATCTATCTTCTTAAATTTTTTTCCGAAATTCAACTCCGTGTTTCCTTTATCTCTTTTCTTCTTGGGGATTTCGTAACCTTGTACTAGATTAGCGAAGTAGTTTGAGCTGAGTAGGTGGGGTACTCCCTACATACTTTTACACATCTGATGTTTGCAATTTTCTCATCTTGAGAGAGTTTTCTGTTTTTATTTTTCCAAAGTAAGCTTGTTTGGCCTTAAATTTTGCCAACCTCTCTGCTGGTTCTGCACGTTTCACTGCATATTCGGCGTCTGGGTACTACCTCTCTTCTTGGACTTCTGAGGGCTTTGAAATACCTTTTTCTCTATTTAGCGTTCGGGCGCTTCTTTTTATGGGCCAATTTCAGATTTGTCCTCTCGATATACCCCTCAGTGTTATAACCGGGATGGTCTTTGACAATCTCGTTGTTAAAGTTCACTAGTGAGAAGAAAAAAAAAAAGTTAAAATAAACACAAAGGATAAAGAAAGAAAAAAAAACTAAATAATAAGGGAATAAAGGAAGGTTTATTTAATTAATCTGTGATTTGCAGCGAGGCTAACCGTGCAGCAACTGTCTCTACGTCTTCTTAACTCTTGCACATCCAATTGGCAACCGTTTCTAAACATTTTCAGAATTTTGCAAATAACTTTCTCAACTACCTCGTTATTTTTGACTTGCGAGAATCCTGTGAGCACTACTTTTATCGTGCTGATTTAAATTCTCGCTAGTTTATTTACTCTTTGTTGGAGAGCGTCTATTCTGTCAGATTCGTGCGAGCAATTGCCGATGTATTTGCACAATACGAGGTCTGGCTATTCAATAACGAGACTGGTTACGAAACAGGGTTTTATTATAAAAATTATTCTACATTCGAATGCTCCCCTTTAATATACTCTCCTTCTCTCGCCACACACCTTTCCATACGTTTTTTCCATTGATCGAAGCAGTGCTGGAAGTCTTCTTTGGTGAGAGCCTTTAGGAGCTCTGCCATTTTTTGCTTTACCGCTTCCATCGACTTAAATCGGATCCCTTTCAAAGCAGATTTTACCTTGGGAAATAAAAAAAAGTCGCACGGTGCCAAATCTGGCGAGTGCGGCGCGTGTTCGAGCACTGGAGTGCGCTTACTGGCCAAATACTGCTTCACAGATAGCGCGTTATGGGCAGGTGCGTTGTCCTGGTGCAAACTCTACGAGTTGTTCTTCCACAATTCGGGCCGTTTCTTACGAACTCGTTCTCGCAATGTTGCCAAAACTGACAAATAGTATGTCTGGTTGACAGTCTGACCCTCTGGAACCCATTTAGTCATCACGATACCGTTAATGTCGAAAAAAACGATCAACATTGCCTTGAATTTGGTTGGTCATCTTCAGTGCTCACTTGGCCCTCACTGAAGCGCTGACACCACACAAAAACACGCGCACGAGATAGGAAATTGTCCCCATAGGCCTCTTGCAACAATTTACAGCACTCAGTCGGAGTTTTTTTCAATTTAACGAGAAATTTGAGATTGATACGTTGCTCCTGTTTTTCGTCACACATGGTTTTCGGCACGAGAAAAAAACACGTTCGTTTCAAACCGCTACTGAACAAATACAATAATAGTGACAAGAACGTGTTTTGGTACGTGCATAGACAAGATATCTAGATACCCAATGCACTACTCTTTTTTTTCCCCATCCCTCTACGGCACCCTCTAGGCGCGCAGTCTCGTTATTTAATAGCCAGACCTCGTACTCTTAGAAGGTAAGAATGAAAAAAATTATATTTGACTTTATCGTATGACCGCATTTTTTAATAAAGTTTTCAAATTTTTTTTCACTTCTTTCTTAGAGTAATTAATAACTTCATCAATTATTATACTCTTGACGATCGTCGTCATGATCTTCCTGGTCCTTCATAGACAACTACAACAGAAGATAAGGTTGCCGAGGTCGAAGAACATTTCAGGAATAATCCAAAGGATTCAATAAGAAAAGCTACAGCAGCTTTGAAACTGAATCGAGAGACACTAAGGTTAATAATAAAAAATTTCATCAAGTTACATCCTTACAAAATTTTTTTCTTTCGCTAAGAAACGTGGAAAAATCAGGAACTATTATTTTATGCAAGATGGTACTACGCCGCATAGAACTCAAAAGGTATTTAAAGCTATTTACGAAGTTTATGGTAAACGTGTCATCGGTTTAGGATATTCCAAGTTTGCACACGCAGGTATAGAATGGCCCCCTTATTCACGGACTCAAACCCGTGTGATTTCTTCTTATGGGGCTACCTGAAAGATTACTGTTATGCGGAAAAACTCAAGAACAAAGATGATTTGAGAGAAGCTATTAGAAAAGAAATTTCTAGTATTTCTTCATCTAAAATTGAACAAGTTCTTCATAGTTTCCAAAAACGGCTTGATTATTGTGCAAGTTCAGACGGCGATCACTTCGAAAATATTCACCATTAATAGTTATTTCCTAGCCAGGTTTTGTCATTTTTTTGAAAACGTAATAACACATCGTCAATAAGCCCCGAGACTAACAACGAAAACAACATTTTTTTTCGAAAATCATTTTTATTCATCAATATAATCTCCTTTTAGAGTGATACAATCTTTTCAACGCCTTTCCAACATTTCTATACCATGTTTATAGAAGGGTTTATCCTTTGCTTCAAAATAGGCTTCAGTTTTGGCAATGACCTCCTAATTCGAGCCAAATTTTTTTCCCTGGAGCATTTTTTTAAGATCAGCAAAGAGCCAGTAGTCGCTGGGGGCTAAATCTGGCGAATACGGGGGGTGGGGAAGCAAATCAAAACCCAATTCGTTCAATTTAGCCATTGTTTTCATGGACTTGTGGCATGGTGCATTGTCTTGGTGAAAAAGGATTTTTTTCTTCTTCATGTGCGGTCGTTTTGCTGTGATCTCCTCCTTCAAACGTACCAACAAGTCAATATAATAATCACTGTTGATCGATTTACCTTTTTTCAGGTAGTCAATGAAAATCACGCCATGTGTATCCCAAAAAACAGACACCATGACTTTGCCAGCAGACTGCTGCGTTTTTATACGCTTTGGGCGGCTTTCGCCAGCCATGCGCCACTCAGATGATTGCCGATTCGACTCCGGAGTGAAATGATGTATCCATGTTTCATCCATGGTCACGTATCGACGCAGGAAATCCTTTTTATTGCAAGTAAATAGCGATAAACAGCTCTCTGAATCATCGACTCGTTGCTGTTTTTGTTCCACTGAAAGCAATCGCGGCACCCACTTGGAAAAAACCTTTTTCATGCTCAATTTTTCATGAAGGATTGTAAATACGCTTCCAGATGATATCTGTGTCATTTCTGCAATCTCACGGACCGTCACTTTGCGATTTTTCATTACAATCTTTAACACTTCACTCACATTTTTCTGTGTAACAGCTTCCAATGGCCTGTCCGAACGTTCCGCATCGTTATTATCCGTACGACCACGTTTAAACTCAGCATACCAACGACAAATCGTTGGTTTGGATGGAAAGGAGTCTGGGTAATGTTTTTCAAACCATTGCTGGGTTTCTACGGTGTTTTTACCCATTAAAAACAATGTTTTATCAACACGCGAAACTCGCTTTTTTCCATTTTTCAAACAAATAACAAAGTGGCTTTACTCTAACCTCGATAACTCTGCTGTCTGTGATCCGATCGACGTGAAATTTTTACACGTTTCATGTAAAGGTTCGCACTCTATGGAAACGTGGCCAGTTTGGTACTACTAGTACCATCTCTTGGTTCGTCTCGGGACTTATTGAACGATGTGTTATGTGTCTGTTGAAAATGTTCGATTAAACTGTAACCTATTTCAAATAAAAATGACCACTTCACTGATTTAATATTTATTTTTATTATTTTTTTCTCTGCACTCATCTCAAAATTATAAGTGATTACTTTAGGCAACTTCTCATTTGTCACCCTGTAAAAAAAAAAAAAAAAAAAATCAATGATACGAAAAGAACAACATAAAGAAACAAAAATTTTTTTAAATCAAAGAAAACTCAAAAAATAAGTTATCAGAACATGTAACAACAATAGATAAATCATATTGTATGTCAAAAAGAGTGAACAGACATAAAATGATGTCTGTTAGAAAAATAAGAAAAAAAACACCGAAGAAAATAATTTAACGTGAGTAGGAACAACATAGAACAGTGATCTAAAGAACGTATTTTAGGAAAAAAGGGTTAAAATTAGTGGAAAACCCAGAGAAAGAGTTGGCTAGAGTTAGCGATAACGTCCGAGCTGTCGGAAGTTGACTTGTAAAATTAGAGGAACAGCTCGAAGTTCTGAGAGCCGAAGTTAAGGAATTAAGAATAAGTAATCGTCAAATAACCTGGAAATGAGTAATTAGATAGAATTTCAAAGATAAATTGGACATCCTAAACCAGTTTCGAACAAGGTCGCTCGTAGGCCATTTTCCCGCTAAAAATAACACCGCAATTGACGAACCAATTGCGTGTACATCACGTTAGTTAATACTCGCATTTACTTATAGTTAATTTGTTAATATCGATTTTTCATTTTAGATTTATTTTATTAAGTATTTTGTTAAATTATTAAGCAGTTGATTTTTATTTTCTTTTTATAAGCAAGGGATCAGAGTGTGTACCTTTGTTTTTAATCTAAAAAAAAAAGTGGGCAAAATCTATGCCGCAAGTGTTTAAAATTCAGGCTCAGTTACATAAACACACTCGCATGGATGCTCTTCAGTCCCGTTTTTGGGTTCCGTTTTGTATTTTTACGGCATTAGTTACCCTTGAAGCCAGCATGGGCTTGCGCGCGACACAGATTCTAACCTTGCGACTCGTAAACGGTAGTACTACGTTGCATTGTAATACGATAACACAATACAATGCATGCGTATAATTTTAAAATTAAAGATATAAAAATATATTTAAAAGAACTTTTAATCTTCTTTAACATTTTTGATAATATTTATACAATAATAAGTACGATTTTAATTAGTATTTATGCATTCATAAAATATTTATAAAAATTTATGTTTTTATAATAAATTGTAAAGAATTACAAAGATAAATTATTTATTACATTTCTAACATTATTTTTAATATACAATTTGAAATAATTATTTTCTATACATATTATAAATCTATTTAATAAGCGCAATTATTATTCATTAATTAATTTACGTTTAAAAAGTTTAATTGATACAGTTTATAACTTGCATAGCGAAATAAATGTCTCACCATCATTGCTATCAAGATAATTACTGTACATGACATAGGTAGCAGTGTTAATAATAACAATAACAATAACAATAATATTGTAATTCTATTATAAATAATTGTTTTAAATTAATAATTATTTATTATTTTTTTTTTCGAATAAAAAAAATTATCTTTTGTATTATTTTACCAATATTTACCAATGTAAAAAGAATCCAGCATCATAGAAGATGTTAACTTATTGAATTTTTTTAATTTGTTAGTGTAAAGTAAATCAGTTTAATCAATAAGAGTTAAAAAGTTTTTAAATATGTAAGTAATTTAAAAAAGTTTTTAATTTTGTTAGATTTTAATTATGTGGTGACATTTTTAATATAAGCGAGCATATAAATATTATCTATTAAGAAGATAAAAATTTTTGATACAATTTATAATGTTTTAGATAAGTTTTTATTACATTTTATTACATTTTATTAAAACATACAAAATAAGAAAGTATTTTTGGCGATTGCGCATACTGCTATTATTACGTACAAAAAATGTAAGTGATATGTTCATCTAGTAATATTTAAAGTTTTACAAGCTTATAGATTTTTTGACTTTTTCAATTAGTTCAAGCATCCTTATTTAATAGTTTAATAATTAATTTATAAAAAGTTGAAAATTATTGCTGATGTTTTGGAATGGATAGTGATGAGAAAATAAAAAAAAATTATTTTAACAAATTTTTAGAATAACATGTTATTAAAAAATAATTATAAAATCAAATGTTTATATGATAACAAGTAAATACTCTTTGTTTTATGCATTTTTTCAAATTTCTAATACAACAAAATTAAATTACCCAGCAAAAAATAATTCTCAAGTTCTTACCCAAGTTCTTACCTGCGATTATTAACAAAGTTCTTATATAAGAACTTGTGTAATTTCTTGAGTAACAACTTATATCTAGAACTTGAGTATCGTTAGAAGGATAATGATGGTGTGGAATAACCTTAAAATTTGTATTAAATATAGTTAAATAAAAACAAAATAATTCTTTATTTATTTATGTTTATAGTTATATATTAGAAATTTTGTAAAGTTAGAAATAAGAAAAATTTTAAAAATGTACATAAAAAAGTTTATTACCTAACATAAATCTATTTTATAACAAAATAACAAATAAAATTAAAAGGAAATGAACTTGAAACATAAAAATACACACCCAAATCAGTCAACAATAATATAGCAATGGAATGTTAATAAAATTTACCTATGAAGCCAGTAGAATACCGATGCAAGACTTCAATAATTTTCTGGCATCTCTACTTGTTAATTGAAGCAAGTTTTTTCAAGTAAAAAAAAATTTAGCCGTGTGTCGAGGTTAGCCATATTGTATGGTGGCAATGATCAATGCCAAATTTCACATGCAAACAGTGTGACAAAATTATGTTAGAGATGCCCATTATTTGTTAAAGTGCTGCAGCGGTGTTCTATTAGCTTGAGAAGTGAATTTTATTAACGTTCCTTTGTTGTATTATCATTGGCTGATTTGGTTGTGTATTTTTATGTTTCGGGTTCCATTGCAATGCTGATTGTATGGAGACTTATAAAACTGCTTTAAGTGAATAATTTTAATTTTATTTATTGTTTTGTTGTAAAATTAATTATGTTAGATAATAAACGTTTTTACATACATTTTTGAAAATTTTTCTTATTTCTAACCTTACAAAATTCCTAATATATAAGTATAGGTATATTTATTTATTTTTCATGATGTTGAAGTTTGCAACGTTGGACTCCAACGAAAAATCAAAATTTTTCATATCCGTTTTTTCTCAATAAAATAGATATGAAATGAACAGATATGTTTTAACCCTTAGCTCTCCGCACGTTTTTATACCAAATGACAGACGGCTCCGTGGCGGAGCTAACGGAGCGCTGAGGGTTAAAATTAATATTCAACATTAATTTTAGCAAATTCAACCCCTAAAATACCCCTAGAAGAGGATGAAAAAAAATCAAGTATTACAACAGTTTTTTATAATTTTAAAAATAATTTCAGTATAATAAAAGATGTACAAGGCCCCAGTAATACCGTATACAACGAATAAAATTTGTCAACCCTTTCCGGAAGTAATTTTAGAGAGGGATAAAAAGTCAAAATTCTCGAAAAAAAAATCTGACAGCTTCCATAATGCCGTTGGCAAAAAAATAAAAAGTGTATATGGTTTCCTGGTATACAAAAAGTCTACAAAAAAATTGGCGCCGACAAAAGCGGACCGGAACTCACCCTTCAGGGGGATGAAAGGTTAAAACATAGAAAAAATTCCAACATCTTTCCTAATACCGTTGGCAAAAAAATAAAAAGTGTATATGATTTCTTAGTACATGAGAAATCTATAAAAAAAATTGACGTTGACCAAAGCGGACCGGATCTCACCCTTCAGGAGAATTAAATAATTAAAAATTTCTTGTTCGTATCCTAATGCTGCCTAGGCATATTATTTTTTTGAACATTTTTTTTCTTTAGAACGTATTTACTAACTTTTTTAAATAACAATTTTCAATAAATGTTGTTATTAACCACCCTTATTTAAATCTGCTTTAAAAGCCAAATACTAAAAGAATGTTCAAGTATTTAATATTGCGAATTGTAGTACTCAATATTATTTGTCAATATGTAAAGTAAAATTCAAGTTTTTGAGAAGAAACTGTTGTTATAAAATAAATTTTTGAAAAATGTTTAGCTTGTCTTAGAACTTGTTATTATTTCACTAGATATATATTATTTTTCAATTTAAAATGTGACTAATCTTTTTTTATTGATTTACTTATTATAATACTCGATTAGATTAAGCGTTTCTATTAAATATTTTATTTATAATAGATGAATATGATGTTATTGCGCAGAAATAATAATTAATTAACGTTTGTATTTTATTGGCACTTATCGTTAATGTCAATACATCGTGCGTGCTATTTTTTCGTCTACGTATCATATGACATCGGAAATACATAAGAACGCGCGCCGAAATACGTATTCTTTGCCCTTGCGTGTGTATATATATACATATATATATATATATATATATATATATATATATATTAAGTTGCTGCAGATGAAATGGCCGATTTAGTAATAAATTTTTAAGCAGCTGTAACTTTTTATAAAGACAATTTATTTAATCAAAATAGGTACCAATAGATGCAACACACTTTTCCCAACGAGATACAATTATATTTATTCCAGTCTTGTAGAAGTCCGAGTTTCTGGTTCGAAGAAACTCCTCGAAGGCATTTTTGATAGCAGCTTCATTATTAAATCTTTTTCCTGTCAAAAAGTGATCCAAATGTTTAAAGAAATGGTAATCTATTGGTGAGAGGTCTGGTGAATATGGAGGGTGAGGAAGAGTCTCATAGCACAACTCGTTTAATTTTTGGACCGTTGTTCTCGATACATGAGGTCGTGCGTTATCATGAAGCAGTGTCACTCCATCCCTGTTGACAAGCCGAGGTCGTTGGACTATCAATTTCTGATGCGTTTCATCCAGTTGAGCACAGTATTTCTCAGCACTGATGGTTTCGCCAGGTTGCAGGAACGAATAGTGGATAACTCCAGCTATAGACCACCAAACAGTTACCATTATTTTCTTTGGATGAAAGCTTGGTTTCGGCATGTGTCTTGGCGCTTTATCGGCATCTAACCATTGGGCCGATCGGCGACGATTATCGTATAAAATCTACTTTTCATCGCAGGCCACAATTCGGTGCAAGAACGGTTCCTTTTTGTTGCGGGAGAGAAGAGAACGTGAAATCTCCATTCGACACGTCATGTTTTGCTCGGTAAGATCATGCGGAACCCATTTGTCAAGCTTTTTCACTTTTCCAAGTTGTTGCAAGTAGCGGCAAACTGTCGAATTGTGAACGCCTAATTTCTCGGCAAGATCCCTTATGGTTTGGCAGGGGTCAGACTCCACTAATGCACGCAGCTCGTCGTTATCGATCGATGGTCCTGGGTGTCCACGTGGCTCATTTCCAAGGTCAATATCTCCGGATCGAAATTTTTCGAACCACCGTCGAGTGGTTCGTTCGCTAACTGTATCAGGCCCAAATGCGCTGTTGATATTCCTCGTTGCTTCCGTTGCGTTGTGCTCTAATTTAAATTCGTATAGTAAAAGTAGCCGTTTTTGATTCACTTCTATGTTCACTTTCTCTTTTTGTTTTTACGATCACTATAAAGTGCAAAACAGAAATAACTCCATAAACCAAGGTAGCAGTATTTATACTTCAATATGTCATATCATTTGCGCCGCCTTGTGCCAACATAATACACTAAAATTGCAGCCAACTTTATGTCATCGCTAAATCGGCCATTTCATCTGCAGCAACCTAATATTTATACAGCGTGTTAAAGTCTCAGTATGACTGTATAACTTAAAAAACAATAGTCTTGGAGAAAAACTTTCACTACAAATTTTTTAAGAAATTTCCTTGGCTATCCGGCGATGACTTTATCTTTGACCTTAAATCGGACCTTCAAGGTTATTTGAAGGTCACAATGATTTTCTTAAATGGAAACTCCTATTTTTGACACCAGAAATGAATAGAGTGAAAAATTTTACGTCTGAATATGTCCTTGATTATTTTTAAAATTTAATCTCGAATGGACATAGCGAGGGTCAAATTCGGAAATAATGGAGCTATTCCAAAGACGTTTACGTTAATACGAAATAATAACGAATTAATTTTTATTAACAACCTGATGGTGACCATGGGCTTAACCTTGTCCTTTACTTTGAGAGGAGGTGGAGATATGTACCCAGCCAGTTAAGGCAAGGAGATATCATACCCAGCCAGTCAAGGCAAGGAGATATGGTACAAATAGGTCAAATTTTAAAAATGATCAAGGACATATTCAAATGTAAAATTTTCCGCTCTATTTATTTCCGATGTCAAAAATAGGGGTTCCCATTTGAAAAAATCATTTTGACCTTCAAATGACCTTGAAGGTCTGATTAAAGGTCGAAGCCAAGATCACCGCCGGATAGCCAAGAAAATTTCTTAAAAAATTTGTATTAAAAGTTTTTCTCCAGGACTATTATTTTTTAAGTTATTCAGCCGTACTGGGACTTTTTAAGCACACTGTATGTATATATCTCTTAAAAAAAACCTCTTATAATAGGTAGAATGCTGGCAAGTAGAAGTTGCTTTGTATCTCATTTAAAAAACATTTTTCAATTTCTCAAACATACAATTTATAGATAAAAAATTTGTATGATTTTAATATGACCATACTTTTAAAATTGCTTTTTACTTTTTATATATTTGTACTATTTTATCTTTCTTTAAATAATTGTATATTTACAAACTTAATATCGTAAAATTTTTTGTAAAAGATTGATTTCATAAAAAATGTTTAAATAATACAGTTGTTCTTCGGACTAATACAGTTTTACAGACCACTTGGATTTATAAAAACTTATATTTTACATTTTTCCTCAATTGATGATAAAATTATGGCTGCTTAGTGAATTTATTTTTAGAGCTTTATGTATAATTTTATAATTTTACCTACAGAAAGTTGTGGAATCAAAGAAATTGTCAAGTATTTGTTTTCTTTGTTTCACATTTTGCACATGGTACCGTGTATTACGTAACTTTATTTATATGATCCGGCTTCCGAATTTTAATTATAATTAATTAAATAATCTATTTACTATTTATTTGCAATAATTTCTAATGCAAGTTAAGCAAAGTAATGAAATTCCACTATTGCCAAAATTCAAATTTCAGCTAAAGAAGGTTGTGAAATCTGTAAAAAAAACTGTCAAGTATTTCAATTTGCTTTTTCTTTAGAATGAAAAATTGATGTACACAGTGTGTCCCATGGAAAACGGAACTTTTCCAAAACATCGATTTATATTGGCGCCACCTATTGGTGGATGTTAGCAATGGAAAGGTCCATTCTTAACTGACATCCTGTCAAAATTGTATGACATTTGGTTCAATGGAAACCAAAATATCGCGCTCAAAGCGACAGTGTGTTTGTGGCATCGGTCGAAAAATGAACTTCGAACAAAAAGCAAATATTAAGTTCTGTTTTAAACTCGGTAAATCCTTTACTGAGACGCATAATTTGCTGAAACAAGTTTATGGCGATAATTGTCTATCTCGTACCAGAGTGTATGAGTGGTATAAGCGGTTCCAGGAAGGTCGTGAAGACATTCAGGACGACGAACATCCAGGTCCTTCGAATACCGTGATTACTCAAAGTAACATTGAAAAAGTGCGTGAGTTTATAAAAAATGAGCCAAAATCTTTATTGCGATACATGGAAATGGAATTAAATATGTCCAAAAATTCAATTCATCGCATTTTGACCGATCATTTGGATCTACGGAAGGTGTGTGCACGCTTTGTTCCACACAAATTGACCGACTACGAAAAATTGCTCCGAACTCAACATTGTAAGGATTTGATTAAAGAGTCAAAAAAGGCCCCAAACTTGAAATATTCAATTGTGACTGGTGACGAGACATGGTGTTTTCAATATGATCCCGAAACCAAGCGTCAAAGTGCTGAATGGAAGCACCCAACCGAGCCCAATCCGAAAAAAAGTCGTCTTAAAAAGTCAAAAGTGAAGACAATGTTGATTTATTTCTACGATTTGGAGGGTATTATTTATCGTGAATTCGTTTGACCTGGTCAAACGATTACTGCTGTGTTTTATCTTGGTGTTATGAAGCGTTTGCTCAGCCGTATTCGTCGTGTGCGGCCACAATACCGTGAAAAAGGGAGCTGGCGTTTGTTGCATGATAATGCCCCGTATCATCGATCGAACTTGATCACGGATTTTTTGATCGAAAATTCCATTTTAACCATCAACCATTCGCCGTATTTGCCGGATTTGGCTCCGTGCGACTTCTACTTGTTCTCCAAATTGCACTTACCTATGAAAGGAAAACGTTATGCCGACGTAGAGGCCATCCAAAGAGCGACGACCGACATACTAAAGTCGATGGATAAAAATGATCTCAAAAACTCATTCGATATGTTAATTGATCGTGCAAAACGTTGTATTGATGCGGAAGGAGACTATTTTGAATAATATAAATGAGATTTGCCGGAATATTGAGTTTTTGTCTTTATTTTGAAAAAGTTCCGTTTTCCATGGGACACACTGTGTATGTAATACATATACTATAGATAAGCTATTTCATTTACTAAAAACATATTTAGACAAAAAGTCTATGCAACTCATCAATAATAATATCGATAGCCGATAAATAATTAATAAATATTTGTAGATGTTAATTTCACATTAAAAAATCATGCAATAAAGAGTTTATAAACATTACTATTTAAATACATACTTGGCGGACCCGTCGTTAGGTAGTACATCGGTTAATATATATATCTTCTGCAATCAATTTTTGTAAATAAATATGTAATTGCATTGGTATTAGAATTAAATCACAGTTTTATTATTAAGACGCATAATGATAAATATAAAAATAGGGAAAATTTCTGACTACAATTGTTTTAAATAATTTACACGCATTGGTATATAATTTATAATTATTTTTTTTATAAAATTGTATTTAAATAATATAACTTAGGTATATCAAATGAAACTTTTAATAAAAATTTTTTTTAATTAAATTAATTTTGTCTATGAGTTTTATAAAATACTAAAACAAATTTTAAAACTGGAATATGTCACTGTCAAAACTCTTGAATACATTAGCAAAGAATTGTTTTTTAATTTTTTCATATACATTCTGTCAAAAAAGTACCAGGAATTGTCGATTTAAATCTGGCGGGGCAATTTAGGCAGGTAAAATTTTTTTTTCTAGGTTGGCACAACTGTCCTTAATGACTATGCCAAGTTTGAGCGGAATCTGTCAACGAGTGTGTTTACAGTAGCTGGTTAAGTCAGTCGATGTCAATAGTACGTGCCGATTTTTTACAATGAGTGATTACGTTGGACAAAGAATTTGTCTAAAATTTTGTGCTGCGAATGAAATTACGTGTTCTGATGCATTGAAAATGTTACAAAAGGCTTTTGGTGATAAAGCACTATCGAAAACCCGTGCGTATGAGTGGTACAAAGCCTTTAAGGAGGGTCGTGAAGTCGTCGAAGACTTGCCTCGTTTCGACGCCCATCGACGGCTTCGACCGCAGATAACGTCGATAAAATTAAGGAAATGGTGCTTGAAAACCGTCATACCAGCTTGAGAGAGATAGCACATGAACTTGAGATATCCCATGAGTCCACACGTACGATTTTAATTGATATTTTGGGCATGAGAAAGGTGGCAAACGCAAGACTCGTTCCAAAAGAGCTTAATTTTCTTCAAAAACGCTATCGCGAACAGGTCGCTTCGAACATGCTGGATCGCGCCAATTCCGATCCCGCATTCATGGAATGCATCATAACTGGTGACGAAACGTGGGTGTACGAGTACGATATGCCAACAAGCCAGCAAGCATCGGAATAGGTGGGAAAAAACGAGCCGAAACCGAAAAAACCACGCCAAAGCCGCTCAAAAGTGAAAGTGATGCTCATTGTTTTCTTCGATATCCGTGGCGTGGTGCACTACGAATTTGTTCCAGAGGGTCAGACGGTAAACAAAGTGTATTACCTAGGCGTTATGAAACGTTTGCGTGAACGTATCCGTAAGAAGCGGCCAAATTTGTGGGCGAACAACTAGTTGATTTTGCACGACGATAACGCGCTGTTTCACCGAGCTACGATTGTGACCGACTTTCTCGCCAAAAACTCAACGAACACGCTTGAACAACCACCGTATTCGCCGGATTTGGCTCCCTGTGACTTCTTCCTCTTCCCAAAACTTAAATTGCCGCTCCGTGGCACCCGTTTTCAGTCGATTGAAGCCATAAAACAAAATTCGGCGCGCGAGCTGAAGGCCATCCCGGAAAGCGCCTATAAAAAATGTATCGATGATTGAAAGTGCCGTTGGCATAGATGTATCGGAGTAAATGGAGCCTATTTTGAAGGCGACCCAATAAATTTTGATTATTAAACGTAAAAATGTTGTTTTAATTCAAAATTCTTGGTACTTTTTTGACAGACAGTACAAATGGTAAAATGTTTTTCTTATTTTTAGAATGAATTATTTTTAACCCTCTATTGCATGAATTATTGAATTAAAAAAAAAAAAATATTTTAATGTTTTAATGTGTTTTATTAAGGCTTATAAGACAAAATATAAAGTGAAAAGAAAAATAAGTTTCTTATTTTGGAAAAAGAAAACAGAAGCCAAAATTGGCTTCCCATGCTACATATAACGTCTGTGTATGAGACAGAAAAATATTTTGTGGTTTACATTGTGGTTTACAGTTAGGCACAGTAGATGTGAGTCTTGTAACAACGTTGGAGCTGACACCAAGATCTGGTGCATCACTTGGAAAAACGTTGCTTTGATCGCCAGCAAAAATATCGAAATCATAACTTAACCCGGATACGCCACTCAACACTTGATTTTTGTACCCCCACTTATGAGGTTTGGCTGGATTATACTTTTTGAGTTGGTGCCGAGCTTTCGTGGGTATAATTCGCTCATCTACGGCTAAATATTCTTCTTTGGGTATTAAAAGTAATCGTTCTCTTACTTTATCTATAAGAGGCCGAATTTTGAACAATTTGTGATGACCTGGTGTACCAGCTGGTTTGAAATCATCATTATTATTGAAATGAAGATGACGTTTTATTATGTCAAACCTATTACATGTCATTATTGAATTGACTTGATGCCGACCAATGTTGTTGGACCAATACATCCGTGTATATGGTAGGTGGACTAATGAGGTGAAGATGACAATACCTATAAATTGCTCAATTTCATCGTTTATGACATTTACTGGCTTATTAACATTGACCTGAGTAGATTTCAGATTCGACTGTTTCGTAATAAATGTTATCAAATCTTCTGTGAAAAAAAATTGGAAAAATTCGGCAGGTGATTCTAATTCTTGAGTAAACTCTGGCAATTCCAGGCTACCACTAAACTTGAAATTGTTTCCATTATACGCTGGCATTTTTCCTTCCGTCTAGATAATTTTTTCCTTTACTGCTCACTTCTGTTTGAAAGTTTTAGGTCTAGGATCAGCTATTTCGTCATCGGAAGTATCGGTATCGGATGGTGGAATAATTATTGATTTTTTACGTGTTTGGTTGCGCAAGCGTGAAAGCGGAACATCGTCATCGGAATCAGATAATGAATCATCGTCACTAAAAGAGCCATCACCAGGAATAGGTTTAATGCAGTTAGCAGTGCCATAAAAGCGTGAAGGAAGCATTCTGGAAAGATAGAAAAAAAGAACTCTGAATACATGCGAAGCCATTTTAGGCGCAAGCTTACTTCATCGTAACTGCATACGAAGCCAAAAATGACTTCCGTAGAAAATAGTAAAAATGAAGTGTAAGAAACAAATATTTTGAATAAACTGTGATAGCGGTCAAAAACAGAGGCTTTGTAGAAAATTATTTACACATTTGAAAATCAATTTTCTTACCTTTTCTATTTAATTTCCACCAACAAAGTAGCAGTAAATTTCACTAAGAACGATTTTGCGTACGCACCGGAGAAAAGTGAGGTTATAATGACATACGACGTTGGCCATAGACAATAAAAATTGCGTTTCGTTTCAGTTTGAACTCCCTAATATTACTATAATAAAATTTTATAAATTTTGTTGAAAATTAGGGTAGAAAAAATTTACTAAAGTTTAGCAGCCAAAAATGGCTTTGTATGCAATAGAGGGTTAATTATTTTTTTTCAATATTATTTATAATATTAGAAACGAAAATTTTTATGATGTTTTTGTTTGTGAATTATTATTTTTATGATGTTTTTGTTTGTGAATTATTATTTTTATGATGTTTTTGTTTGTGAATTATTATTTTTATGATGTTTTTGTTTGTGAATTATTATTTTTATGATGTTTTTGTTTGTGAATTATTAAGTATAATCACCAAGTTGTTTTATTACGATTATGGTATGAGAGGCAAAATGTGCGTTAAAAGCTTTCACTTTGGATTACCTAACGATGGGTCCGCCAAGTATGTATTTAAATAGTAATGTATGTAAACTCTTTATTGTATGTTTTTAATGTAAACTTAACATCTACATATATTTATTAATTATTAATCAGCTATCGATATAATTATTAATGAGTTGCATAGACTTTTGTCTAAATATGTTTTTAGTAAATTAAATAGCTTATCTATAGTATATGTATTACATATATCAATTTTTCGATCTAAAGAAAAAGCAAATTGAAATACTTGACAATTTTTTCTACAGATTTCACAAACTTCTTTAGCTTAAATTTGAATTTTGGTGATAGTGAAATTTCATTATTTTGCTTCACTTACATTAGAAATTATTGCAAATAAATAGTAAATAGATTACTTAACGGGTTACCTCCACTTGCGACTTTGAAAAAATCGATTTTTTGTTAATTGCATTTTTTTAAAGTATAAGTATCTGAGAATTTGACCTGGAAATTTCAAGTCGATCCAAACAAAATTGTCTGAGATATGAGCGTTGAAAGAGAAGAATCCGTTGTGTAAACAACCGGCAATTAAAACTTTAAACGCGTTTTTCTCGAAATGGCATTTCTGAAGTCAGTGACCAAGATTACTCAAACACTAATGAACGGATCTTCTTGAAATTTTGCAGGCTTATTTAATACATAAAAATGTAGTCTTTAATCGTTCGATTTCTTGTTTCGAAAAAAAATGGCCGTTTTATAGCCAAAAACGGCCGTTTTTTTTCGTTCAAATCGAACCATTAACTTTGACTGTCCGTTATTTTGTGAAAAATGAATATTTATCTAAATCCTTTGATTAAAGACTAGTTTATACTTATATTTAACTAAATCTATCCACATTTTTTGTTTCAAATGATCCACTTTGCCGCAATGTTGGTCACCGCAAACCGTATAAATAAAAACACTATTTCATTGGCGGCCATTTGCTACTTAACAATGTAATATTTTGCAATAAAAAAATTACTGAAAGTTCTTCAAGATGTATTCTTTAAGATGATATAATAATCGTTTAAAAAAGTTTTGTAGTTTTCTTTAAAAAAATTCATGAAAAAGGCCTTTTTTGTTGAGCTACAACTGGGGGTAACCACTTAATTAATTATAATTAAAATTCGGAAGCCAGATGATATAAATAAAGTTACGTAATACGCGGTACCATGTGCAAAATTTGAAACAAAGAAAACAAATACTTGACAATTTTTTTGATTTCACAACTTTCTGTAGGTAAAATTATAAAATTATACATGAAGCTCTAAAAATAAATTCACTAAGCAGCCATAATTTTATTATCAATTAGGGAAAAATGTAAAATATAAGTTTTTATAAATCCAAGTGATCTGTGAAACTGTATTAGTCAAAAGAACAACTGCATTATTTAAACATTTTTTATGAAATCAATCTTTTACAAAAAATTTACGACATTAAGTTTGTAAATATACAATTAGTTAATGAAAGAAGAAATAGTACAAATATGTAAAAAATAAAAAGCAATTTTAAAAATATGGTTATATTAAAATTATACAAATTTTTTATTTATAAATTGTATGTTTGAGAAATTGAAAAATGTTTTTAAAATGAGATACAAAGCATTTTCTACTTGCCAATATTCTACCTTTTATAAAAGGTTTTTTTTAAGAGATTTCATAACTTTGGAAGAGCCTACAATACATAATGAAAGTATTATGTTGTTACAAAAATGAAAGAAGGTATTCCATCATATTTATATATTTTTTTGAAAAATTAAATTTAATGATGATTTATTTTAGAATAAATAAGATGTTTGAAAAAATATAAAAATTTACCTGCAAATTTAAACTAATTAATGATTAATAATTTTTTTGTAATTACTTCTAGTACAAGTATGTAAGCGTCTTTTGCACCACGTAGCCATCTTTTTTTTTTGCTATGTGTGTGTCGCTTACTTGTATCCACTGATTATTTTGACGAATAAGAGTTGTGTATTGTCCAGACTGAGATCTATTACCGTTATGAAATATAGCACTTACAACTTTTTTTTCTATGCATATTATTGTTTTTTGCACTTCATTTATCATAAATTTACATTTTTTTAAAGAATTCCCTTTAACTTCAAATTTTGGTAATTGTACCATTAAAATTTTATTTTGAAGAAGTACATCAACTTTTTGAAGTCTGTTACATTTTATAATATAAGTTTTGATAATATAAATTGATAATAAATACAATATGATAATATAAGTTTTAAAGTATATATCACAGAAGTTTATAAAAGATAAATCCTTAGAAACATTTATCGCAAATTATGACCAATGGTTAAAAGAAAATAATACTACTTAAATAACTTACTTATATTGTTAAGATAATTCACAAAATTTATTAGATAACAAAAAAATAATCTTAAATAAACTGAAAGCGATAATATTCATGATATCCATGTTAAAATTTTATCAAATTATGGAATAGAAGAAAACATCCTAGAAAACTTATTGCCAAAAATATCTTGTATACTAATTAAAACATTGCATTGTGTAAATAAAATAAAATAGAAATGCATTTTCAATTATTAATGAATTTTGTTCATAGCTTTTTCAAATATAGAAAACTGAATTACATAAATTTTATAAGAATAGATGTATAGTCCATCTAATTGGTAATGCAGCATGCAAATAACAATTGATGGGACAGATTGCCGTATTTTATTATTTACTGTAAAGAAATAGAAAGAAACGCAAAATGAAACTAAAACTGCTTCTATTATTTTTATCTGATAGGGTTAATAATATAGCAATCTGCACTCATCTTACCAAACATACTCAAATATATTGTACAAATTACATTGCATATTTATACATTTTATATTAATCCATCATTCAGCATTTATTGTTAATAACTTCAATTTTTCTTATTAAACTTTGCTTGACACTTTTAAAAAAAGTTCAATTGGTAATAACAAAAAAATTCCTTTTAATGTCTGTATTACACATTTGTCTTCGGTATCTGATTCCAGCCAATAATTTTTTTTACTTGTTGTCACCTAATATCGTTGATTTTAATTATACTTCGTACCTTCACCATAGTATCTGTATGAACTTGATATCTTCTAACCATTTTTGGTGCAATCCTCAAACGTTCTTTTGACTTGCATCTACTTTTTATCAATACAGCAACCCGCACTCATCTTACCAAACATACTCAAATATATTGTACAAATTACATTACATATTTATACATTTTATATTAATCCTATTGTAAAATAAAACAAGTTATTTCTACGGTGGCTGACAAAAGAATGAAATTTATTTCGAACAAAGAACGTAGAAAACTGTGTACAAAAAAAAAAAACATTCATTCATACTAAAAATAAAAGAAGGACAGATTATAAATTGTATTGATTTTAGTATTCTAAATAGATGGCGTTACTGGTTTCATTTGATGTATTAAACTATCAATTTTAACACCCCCACTACATCACATGAAACTGTGAGACAATAATTTTTTTTTTTTTTTTTTTTATAAATTAACAAGTCCTAAAGCTTCAGTACGTTGGTAATGCTTTGTTGCACCAGGTGCCTTTGTGAAAACATCAGCTGGCATATCATTAGTACACATATATTTAATATTTATAACATTATTACTGACAGCATCTCTTAGAAAATGATAATGAATGTCTATATGTGTACTTTTTCTATGTAAAGCATGATTAACAACAAATTTTTTAGCACTCTGGCTATCATTGTATAAGGTAATAGGACATACATTTTTATTATTGACTTCAGATAACAATACTCTCAAATACATAGATTCTTTACATGCCTCTGCCATTGACATGTATTCGGCTTCCATACTGGAAAGAAGCACAGTCCTTTGTTTTCTGCTTTCCCATGATATGACACCCCCTAACATCATAAAACAATACCCTGTATATGATTTCCGGTCAATACCATTATTAGCCCAGTCGGCATCAGCAAACCCTAACAGCTCAGAGTTTCCTTTTACATACCTTATGCAATAATTTTTAGTTCTCTTTAAATACCTTAGAATGCGTTTAGCATAATTCCAGTGAGTACTAGTGTTTCTAGAATTAAATTGACTTAAAAAACTAACACTAAAAGCTACGAGTGTGGTCTGAAAAGTTTCCGACCTCAACGTAAAGATAGCAGCACTCGTCAATAAAAGCTAGCGAATTTCGTTGTTCATCTGTTGACAGTTGCTCACCAAAGTTTCAGCCATTTTGGATGCGCAGTTGTTAGTTGACAGTCGTTTGAGTGAGTCGATGTGAGTGTTGTGAAAATGGACAAAATTGAGTATCGAGCTGTCATTAACTTTTTGTTTTTGAAAGGCAATACGCCTACGCAAATCAAAAATGAGTTAAACTCTGTGTATGGGGACTCTGCACCATCATTTACCACAGTGAAATTTTGGGCAGCTGAATTCAAACGTAGCCATGAGAGCTTGGGAGACGATGAACGTTCGGGACGTCCAAAAACTGCAACTACTGACGATAACATTGCCAAAGTTCACCAAATGGTGCTAGACGACCGCCGAATTAAAGTGAGAGAGATAGCAGAGGTTATGAACATGTCCTAAGAACGTGTTTGCTACATATTAAATTAAGATTTAGGCATGAGAAAGCTGTCCGCACGTTGGGTGCCGCGTTCGCTCACGTTAGACCAAAAACGTGTTCGAATGAACATTGCCAACGCTCTATTGGCGCAGTTTAGACGCAATAAATCCGAGTTTTGGCGCCGATTAATTACTGTAGATAAAACTTGGATACACTATTATACGCCCGAAACAAAAATACAGTCAAAACAGTGGACTGCAAAGGGGGAACCGGCTTCAAAAAAAGCAAAAACTGTTTTTTTGGGATAGTCATGGAGTTATTTTAATCGATTATCTTCAAAAAGGAAAAACCATTACAGGAGCATACTACGCATCATTACTTGACAAGCTGAAGGCAGAACTTGCGGAAAAACGTCAACATTTGCAGAAAAAGAAAATCCTGTTTCACCAAGACAATGCGCCGTCTCACACCTCAGCGGTTGCCATGGCGAAAATCCACGAATTACGGTTTCAGCTGCTTGACCATCCGCCTTACTCACCAAACCTAGCCCCAAGCGACTTCTTTTCGTTCCCTCATCTGAAAATTGCACTTGGAGGACAGAGATTTTCTTCAAATGAGGAGATAATCACCTTCGTGAACAGTCATTTTGCAGAGAAAAACGCCGAGTACTATTTGGATGGATTAAAGAGATGGGAGCATCGCTGGGAGAAGTGTGTGGAATTGCAAGGAGACTACGTTGAGAAATAAAAAAAAAAAATTAAGAAAAAATATCTTGTATCTGTGTTAGATCGGAAACTTTTCAGACCACCCTCGTATGTCAGGTCTTGTTAACACAGACAAATACATGAGGCTACCTATTAACTGCTGATATGGAATATTAGTATCATCAACATCATCATTTTTATCAATATTTAGTTTTAACTCTATAGGTGTACTAGCCTCTTTGCAATTTAACATGTTAAATTTAATTAACAATTGATCGATGTATTGTTCTTGATCTAAGGTACAAGCATTATTCTTATTATCAATATTTACTCTTATTCCCAAGCATCGCTTTACCTGTTCAAGATTTTTAATTTGAAATTTAGAACCCAATACTGAAACTAAATTATCTGTCTCTACTTTATAATTTGAATACACAAAGAAATTATCCACATAGAAAGCAATAATTATTTTAACATTATCATGAAATTTTGTGAATATACATGGCTCTATACAACTTCTTTTAAAGCCCAATTCTGTCAAACACTGATTAACTTTTTCATACCATAATCTTGACGACTGCTTTAAGCCGTAAATAGCTCTTTTTAATTTAACAATTTTCCTGCTATTTTTACTATCTAAATCAACTTGTGGATAAGCCATATAAATATCTTCTTTTAAAATACCATTTAAGAATGCAGTTTTAACATGTAAGTGAATAACATTTAAATTGAATTGTACAGAAAGTGCAAATAATAATCTTAAAGTACAGTGACGCACTACAGGTGAGAATGTCTCGTCATAGTCGATTCCTGGTTTCTGGGTGAAGCCCTTTGCCACTAGACGAGCACGATATCCGAACACTTTTGTCACTATCTAACTTTTTTTTATAAACCTATTTACACTGAACTAAAGTTTTATCTTGAGGCACTTCACTCACCACTACCCAGGCATTATTCTCTTCGAATGCTTGAAGTTCCTCTTCTATCGCAGTAATCCACTTATCTTTATCAGGGCCTCGTAGAGCTTGTTGGACATTAACTGGATCATTTTGATTCTCAGTATTTGACTGCATGCACAAGTTTGAGATTCCATAACGCTGTGGTGGCCTCCTGGTCCTCTTTGGTTCTTCTGGGGGTGGAATCTCGTCTACATTCTCCAATATAGAGTTATCAGCCTAATCAGTATTTTCCGTCTGGTTAGTATCTCTTTCAGGTTCTGTACTAGTGACTATATCAACAGACTTATCTATTTCATTCTTTATTTGCTGCGTTTCTGAGATTTCCCCCCACTGAAACTGATATCCTATCGTTTATATTACTCTTCAAGTTTTCTTGGATTATGACATCCCTCCTCACAGACACACACTTCTTATTTGGGTCGTAAATCCTATACCCTTTGACATTTTCAGCATAACCTACCAGAATATGTGGCTTAGACTTAGTATCCCACTTGAGTCGTTTTTCTTTTGGAATATGCACCATGACCTGACTCCCAAAAATCTGGATGTGACTAAGATCTGGTTTTGTTTTAGTCCAGAGCTCAAACGGTGTCATGTTCTGTAATCCCGATACTGGTGACCTATTTCTAAGGTAAACAGCTGTATTTACAGCCTCAGCCCAAAACCTTTTGTCTAGTCCGGTATCAAATAACATGCAGCGAGCCCTTTCCACCAAGGTTCGGTTCATGCGCTCACTAATTGCATTCTGTTCTGGGATGTATGTGTTAGTCTTTTGATGGAATGTACCAGCTTCAGCCAAGTAACTGTCAAACAATGCATTACAGAATTCAAGACCATTATCAATTCTAAATATTATTTTCTTATTCTGTTGATTTTCAACTAAAGTTTTGAATTCCTTAAAATATTTAATCACTTGGTTCTTGGCCTTCAAAAAATAAATAAAGGTCATGCGTGTGTAGTCATCAACGAAAATCAGAAAATACCTGCAGCCACCAACCAAAGTCACCTCCATGGGTCCACACACGTGTGCATGAATGATATTGAGTACTTCACTGCCCCTCGTGCCCACATGGTTGAACGGTAATTGTGACTGCTTCCCTTGACAGCACACAACACATGTATTTTTATCAATAATAGCTTTGTCCTTGAAGTCTATATCCACAACTGCACCTTCTTTCATTTTATTAAGGTCACTGCTATTTAAGTGGTCCATTCTTCGATGTCACAGTTCGCTGTTTACACTGTCAGATGTCGTAAATAAACAGTCGTGTCTATGTTCCACATTATGTTTGTAAACAACATCAACTAATCTGGCCTCTCCAACCAGTTGATTTCTACTATTGTAGATATAGCAACAATTTTTCTGAAAGTCCACTCGGTTTCCATTTTGAATTAATTTACTCACTAATATCAAGTTCTTAGCGATACTAGGTACACATAACACGTCCTTTACTGTGATAGAATATTATGGGTCTGAAGTTTGCAACGTTAGAGTACAACGAAATAATTTTTCACATTTAAATAATGCTGCTAAAAATGTACAAATTATATTTAAATTGATATTTGAATATTTGATTATGCTATAAAACACTGAGACTAAGAAAATATAAATGTTAATTTAAAAAGAAAACAGTTTTTAAAAAATTTCGTTGGACTCCAACGTTGGAAACTTCAAACCCATTAGAATATTTGCATTTCGACGCGATCGTAACAATATCAACATCACCCGAAAATAAAACAGGCATCATTTTTTTATTAGCTGCTGTAATCTCCTTTATGCTCGTGTTTTCTGATGTGTTCCGAATATTGTTTATATTTGAAGTTATATGCACACTCGCACCGGAATCCAAATACCAATCATTCTTCCTAAAGTTTCCGCTTAAAAACACTGCACAAAACGCATTAGAATTGTTCGTTTTCGTATCTTGAACTTGTGTACACTTATTTTTATAGTCCCCGATGACTTTCTTTTTGCTATTGTTGACATTCGACATTACGCCATCTTGGAATGAGTTTACGGTTTTATTGGACGACTTCGATCTTTGATTGACATGGTGTCGCCCTCTAGTGTATAACGCAGTAGTTTCCGTCGAATCTTCATTTCTGGACATGTCTAATAATTTTGATTTTACAACATCCACCGTAATGGCGATACCGGAATGTTCGATGGCCATCAGCATTGGAAAATACTTTTCTAGCAATCCCGCCAACATTAGACAGCCAATCCACTCATCATTCACCAAAAAACCAGTTCTTGATAATTTCTGCCCCGCTTCAATAATTTGAGTAATGTAACTTGTCATAGAATCTGAAGTCTCGAGACGTATTGATATTAAATTCCTCAATAACATGATTCTTCTCGAAAAACCGGAGTCATCAAACATTTGTTATAATTTCTGCCATAATTCTTTAGTAGTCTGAGTGCTCTTAATATGTACATGTAACGACGGATCTATGGTTAGAATCAACTTGGCTTTCGTCATGGCGCCCTCCGCAATGACGGCTCCAACTCCTTCAGTCTTGATGAAATTTAGCTTTCCTTCGAGTACTAACAGATTTTCGGCTGCAAATGCCCAGTCACTATAATTGTCTCGACCTTTCAGTTTCGGCACATTTGCAATAAACGAGTTCGTACTGGAAGCCATGTCTATTCCGATCACTGCTCATAACCACACCGCGGCGTTCTGTGGGACCATGTGCAACACTGATACAAAGTCAAAGTTCACTACAGCGATTACAACGACGCAATCGTCTACTGTACAGTATTCCTACGCTAACTAATTGAAACTATAACTTTACAACTTTATCTGACTCTAAACTAAATGGGTCTGGGCCCATAACCTATTGTAAAATAAAACAGGTTATTTCTACGGTGGCTGACAAAAGAATGAAATTTATTTCGAACAAAGAACGCAAAAAACTGTGTACAAAAAGAAAACATTCATTCATACTAAAAATAGAAAAAGGACAGATTATAAATTGTATTGATTTTAGTATTCTAGAAAGATGGCGTTACTGGTTTCATTTGATGTATTAAACTATCAATTTTAACAAATCCATCATTTAGCATTTCTTGTTAATCACATCACTTTTTCTTATTAAACTTTGCTCGACACCTTTTAAAAAAGTTTAATTAGTAACAACAAAAAAATTTCTTTCAATATCTGTAGTACACGCTTATCTTCGGTATCTGATTCCAGCCAAAAATTGTTTTCACTTGTCACCTTATATCATTGATTTTAATTATACTTCGTACCTTCACCATAGTATCTCTATAAACTTGATAACCATTTTTGCTGCAATCCTCAAACGCTTTTTTAATTTGCAAAAAATATAATTTGTTATAGGGTGCATGAAAAAATTAATTTTGTTAGTCGTTAAATTAACTATGTGATTATAATTCAATAACTAAACAATTACACATGAGAATAATATTCAAATCAAGACAAAAAAGCACTTTATTGTTAAATTATTCTTATCCAACACAGCAAAATAATCTATTTCTCTTGATTCTTTTGAACCGTAAAAAATGTTCCAATTCTAAATTATTAAGTTCTTTCAGTGAATACTGATACACTTGCTGATGAAGCAATGTGTGGTTCGTGTTTATTTTGTGACTGCAACTGGAAATTATATTATAGCTACACAGTTTTAAAAACTAAAATGATTTTTTTGCACATGTGATTCAGATTTCATATCTAAACTTTTAATTGTATATGTCTTCATCTAAGTTAAATTTTGATGTTTTGTCTAATACTGTTTTTGAATTGTCTAAATCACTAAAATTAGTTTCTGGAGTTTGAGATGCTCTTATTTGTACTTATTTATTCTTAAAGCTTTTCTCAAAATTATTAGGTTGCTGCAGATGAAATGGCCGATTTAGTAATAAATTTTTAAACAGCTGTAACTTTTTATTAAGACAAATTATTTAATCAAAATAGGTACCAATAGATAGACCAACACACTTTTCCCAACGAGATACAAGTACATTTATTCCAGTTTTGTAGAAGTCCGAGTTTCTGGTTCGAAGAAACTCCTCGAAAGCATTTTTGACAGCAGCTTCATTATTAAATTTTTTTCCTGTCAAAAAGTGATCCAAATGTTTGAAGAAATGGTAATCTGTTGGTAAGAGGTCTGGTGAATATGGAGGGTGAGGAAGAGTCTCAAAGCACAACTCGTTTAATTTTTGGACCGTTGTTCTCGATACATGAGGTCGTGCGTTATCATGAAGCAGTATCACTCCATCCCTGTTGACAAGCCTAGGTCGTTGGACTATCGATTTCTGATGCATTTCATCTAGTTGAGCACAGTATTTTTCAGCATTGATGGTTTCGCCAGGTTGCAGGAACGAATAGTGGATAACTCCAGTTACAGACCACCAAACATTTACTATTATTTTCTTTGGATGAAAGCTTGGTTTCGGCATGTGTCTTGGCGCTTTATCGGCATCTAACCATTGGGCCGATCGGCGACGATTATCGTATAAAATCTACTTTTCATCGCAGGCCACAGTTCGATGCAAGAACGGTTCCTTTTTGTTGCGGGAGAGAAGAGAACGTGAAATCTCCATTCGACACGTCATGTTTTGCTCGGTAAGATCATGCGGAACCCATTTGTCAAGCTTTTTCACTTTTCCAAGTTGTTGCAAGTAGCGGCAAACTGTCGAATTGTGAACGCCTAATTTCTCGGCAAGATCCCTTATGGTTTGGCAGGGGTCAGACTCCACTAATGCACGCAGCTCGTCGTTATCGATCGATGGTCCTGGGTGTCCACGTGGCTCATTTCCAAGGTCAATATCTCCGGATCGAAATTTTTCGAACCACCGTCGAGTGGTTCGTTCGCTAACTGTATCAGGCCTAAATGCGCTGTTGATATTCTAATTTAAATTCGTATAGTAAAAGTAGCCGTTTTTGATTCACTTCCATGTTCACTTTCTCTTTTTGTTTTTACGATCACTATAAAGTGCAAAACAGAAATGACTCCATAAAGCAAGGAAGCAGTATTTATACTTTAATCTGTCATATCATTTGTGCCGCCTTGTGCCAAAATAATACACTAAAGCTGCAGCCAACTTTATGTCATTGCTAAATCGGCCATTTCATCTGCAGCAACCTAATACAAATATAAAATATTTATGTTATTTGTAACTGTAAAAGATTAATAACATTTTTTGAAATTTATACATACATATTTTTTTATTAAATTTTACTTAATACTTTTTAAACAGTTTAATCGATAACCACAGTAAAAATTGGACTTAGTTTCTAAATGTTATATGATTAAAAAAAATTTCCTCGACACTTTTTAAAAAAGTTGATTTGGTAACAACAACAAAAGTCCTTTTAATTTCTGTAGTACACATTTGTCTTCAGTATCTGATTCCAGATTTCCATAACTAGTAATTGCTGTATACGAGGGCAGTCCCAAAAGTACCCGACCTGACTTATGAATACAGATAGTTTTAAAAAAACAATTACTGCGATTGACAATACCACCTTTCAACAACTTAATGTGAAAAATTCATAACGGTACGTTGATTATCATTTTTTTTATAGACATCTAAAGTGAACGCTCTCAGTGAATTTGTAAATATGGTAAAAATCGGGCATCGTTATGTGATACAATACTTTCATTTGAAAGGTCTAAGTCCAACCGATATCAAAGCCGAGTTAGATTCTACTTTGGGGAAGTCTGCTCCTTCGTTTACAACGGTCAAATATTGGGTAGCTGAGTTTAAGCGAAGTTGTACGAGCTGCCAAGGTGAACACCGCAGTGGTCGACCAAGTGAGGTCACTACGTCAGAAAATGTGAAGAAAATCTACAAAATGGTATTGGATGACCGTCGACTAAAAGTGCGCGAGATAGCAGACATGGCAGGCATTTCAAAAAGTGCTGTGCATCGCATTTTGACTGAAAATTGGGACATGAGAAAGCTGTGTGCAAAATGGGTGCCGCGTTTGCTCACAATGAAGCACAAACAGCAACGTGAGGATCGTTCCATCGAGTGTTTGACAATGTTTCGCAGCAATAAAGCCGAGTTTTTGCGTCGATTCATAACCATGGACAAAGCATGGATCCATCATTTTACACCTGAGATCAAGGAGCAGTCAAAGCAGTGGACTAAAAAGGGAGAACCGGCTCCAAAGAAAGCAAAGACAGTTCAGTCAGCTGGCAAGGTCATGGCATCCGTTTTCTGGGATGCGCGTGGAATAATATTAGGTGTAGTAAAAAGTAATCTATTATTTTGTCAATAGATAGCTTTAGTAGTCTGTATCTCCCGTTGTAAAAGTGCGATCGGGTTACAGTAGATGGCGTTAGAAAGATAAGATTTCGTACTAAAAAAGCTTCTGATACAGTTTTGTGATTGCTTGACTCAGTAGTTTTTTAGCACGCGTCAAAGATGGACACCAACCAAGAGAAAATACGCCATATTTTACAGTTTTTCTTTGATAAAGGCGAAAACGCAAGCCAGGCAGCTAAAAATGTGAATAGTGTTTATGGTCCTGATACTGTAACAGCCAATCACGCGCAATTTTGGTTTCGTCGATTTCGTTCCGGTAATTTTGACGTCAAAGATGCACCACGCTCTGGAAGGCCAATTGTTGAAAATCTCGATAAAATAATGGAAATCGTCGAGTCCTACCGTCACGTAAGCACTGTTTCGATTGCCCTGGAGCTAAACATTGCACGAAAAACCGTTTGAAACCACTTAAATAAGGCTGGATACAAAAAGAAGTTAGATGTATGGGTGCCACACGAGTTATCGCAAAGAAACCTCATGGACCGAATTTCCATCTGCGAATCGCTGCTGAATCGCAACAATATCGATCCATTTCTGAAGCGGATGGTTATTGGTGATAAAAAGTGGGTCACTTACGACAACGTCAAGCGACAACGGTCATGGTCAAATTGCGGTGAGCCGGCGCAAACGGTGGCCAAGCCAGGATTGACAGTCAGGAAGGTTTTGCTGTGTGTTTGGTGGGACTGGCAGGGAATCATCTACTATGAGCTGCTCCCCTACGGCCGAACTCTTAATTCGGGCCTGTACTGTCAACAATTGGACCGTCTGAAAGAAGCAATCGCCCAGAAGCGGCCAGCTTTGGCCAATAGGAGAGGAATTGTGTTCCATCAGGACAACGCCAGGCCGTATACATCGATAGTGACTCGCCAGAAGCTCCGGGAGCTTGGTTGGGAAGTTCTTATCCAACCACCTTATAGTCCGGACCTGGCACCAAGTAATTACTCCCTGTTCGTGTCTATGACGAATGATTTTGCAGGTGAAAAATTTGCCTCAAGAGAAGATTGTGAAAATCGACTGTCCCAGTTTTTTGACAATAGGGACAAGGGTTTCTACGAGAGAGCTATTATGAAATTACCTCCAAAATGGCAACAAGTTATCAAACAAAACGGTGCATATTTGACCTAAATCGTATCATTCTATCTATGCTAAATAAAACCTTCAATTTAATGCAAAAATAATGGATTTCTTTTTACTACACCTAATATTTATTGATTATCTCGATAAAGGAAAAACAATTAACGGCGCATATTATGCAGCCTCATTGCAGCGTTTGAGTGATGTAATCAAGAAAAAACGGCCCCATCTGACGAAAAAAAAAGTGTTTTTTCATCACGACAACGCACCAGTTCACACGTGCGTCTTTGCGATAGCTAAAATCAATGAGTTGAAGTTCGAATTGCTTCCTCACGCGCCCTATTCGCCAGATCTGGCTCCCTCGGATTATTTTTTTTTTTTCCAAATTTAAAAAAATGGCTTGGCGGCAAAAGATTTGCCAACAATGAAAAGGTAGAGTCTGCGGTTAATAGGTATTTTGAGGAGCTTGACGGTTCCTACTATAAAGCGGGTATCGAAGCTATTCGATTAAAAATATAAACAGCTTCTCAAACATTATAAAATATGTCAATTTTATATTTAGTGATAACTCTTTGACATTAAAAATGTGTTTGTCGCTCAAATAAAAATTTTTTTTATATACTTTTGAATATTTAAAGTTGGGGTTGTCATTCTTGGTAGAATAAATAACTTGCACTAACACACTATTAAAGTTTATTTATATCCTTATTTATTTATAAAAATGCACAGAGTACAAACCGCGATACAAAAGGATTTTTTATTAAATAAAACGTTTGCTCAATAAGAACTATAAAAGCCGACTGAAACTGAAGCGCTTCGCGCGCCCAAAATAAATAACTAAAGAGGAGGGAGAGAGAGCGCAGCGCGCCATCTCTTTAACGTATACAATTCAATTATCTTTAAAAATTTAATAATAATGAATTTTAATATTTGAATATTGAATAGTGAATTTCTTTAAATATGTTTAAAATATATTTCAAGTCGAACTTATTAAAATCATGTAATCAAAATATTCTTGTACGTTGATAAAAATTATTCTTACGCCAAAACAAATTTTTTTATTATTCTACATTCAAAAGTTTCTTGTGAAATTATTAAAAGAATTTTAATGTAGATAAATTATTATGCATTATATTATTTTACTTAGAATTATTTGTATAAAAATAGAAGTTTTGATCTCACAGGTAAGAACTATAGTCTTTTTAATTAATATGCGTAATTTAAATGATATTTCATAAAGAATAATTAAGTTATTTTTGTTAAATAATATCGTTTATTTATATTCAGAAGTGTATTAAATAAAAATATTTAAAGATAATTAAATTGTATATAAAATAATTTTTGATTTGAGTGACTAATGCATTTTCAATGTCAAAGAGTTATCACTTAACATTTAATTAACATATTTTTAAATGTTAAAGCTGTTTATATTTTTAACTAAAATGCAATATCATATTAAAATTTTTATTAACAAATTCTAAAACTGGGCTGATCAATAATAAAAAATTTGAATAGTTTTTACATCAAAAAAATTTTTAATAAAATTAAAAATAATTTTGTAATAGAATTTTATGACTTTTCATGTTATTTATTATAATAAATAAAAAGTTAATTTTCCAATAAGAAAATAAGTCATTTCTTCATTTATTGTTTCATTAAAAAATCGCCTTGTTACGGCAAGTGAGTGTCTATATATATATACACAGTGTGTCCCATGGAAAACGGAACTTTTTCAAAACATCGATTTATATTGGCGCCACCTATTGGTGGATGTTAGCAATGGAAAGGTCCATTTTTAACTGACATCCTGTCAAAATTGTATGACATTTGGTTCAATGGAAACCAAAATATCGCGTTCAAAGCGACAGTGTGTTTGTGGCATCGATCGAAAAATGAACTTCGAACAAAGAGCAAATATTAAGTTTTGTTTTAAATTTGGTAAATCCTTTACTGAGACGCATAATTTGCTGAAACAAGTTAATGGCGATAATTGTCTATCCCGTACCAGAGTGTATGAGTGATATAAGCGGTTTCAGGAAGGTCGTGAAGATATTCAGGACGACGAACATCCAGGTCCTTCGAATACCATGGTTACTCAAAGTAACATTGAAAAAGTGCGTGAATTTATAAAAAATGAGCCAAAATCTTCATTGCGATACATGGAAATGGAATTAACTATGTCTAAAAATTCAATTCATCGCATTTTGACCAATCATTTAATCTACGGAAGGTGTGTGCACGCTTTTTTCCACACAAATCGACCGACTACAAAAAATTGCTCCGAATTCAACATTGTAAGGATTTGATTAAAGAGTCAAAAAAGGCCCCAAACTTGAAATATTCAATTGTGACTGGTGACGAGATATGGTGTTTTTAATATGATCCCGAAACCAAGCGTCAAAGTGCTGAATGGAAGCACCCAACCGAGCCCAATCCGAAAAAAAGTCGTCTTGAAAAGTCAAAAGTGAAGACAATGTTGATTTGTTTCTACGATTCGGAGGGTATTATTCATCGTGAATTCGTTCCACCTGGTCAAACGATTACTGCTGTGTTTTATCTTGGTGTTATGAAGCGTTTGCTCAGCCGTATTCGTCGTGTGCGGCCACAATACCGTGAAAAAGAGAGCTGGTGTTTGTTGCATGATAATGCCCCGTCTCATCGATCGAACTTGATCACGGATTTTTTTATCAAAAATTCCATTTTAACCATCAACCATTCACCGTACTCGCCGGATTTGGCTCCGTGCGACTTCTACTTGTTCTTCAAATTGCACTTGCCTATGAAAGGAAAACGTTATGCCGACGTAGAGGCCATCCAACGAGCGACGACCGACATACTAAAGTCGATGGATAAAAATGATCTCAAAAACTCATTCGATATGTTAATTGATCGTGCAAAACGTTGTATTGAGTTTTTGTCTTTAATTTGAAAAAGTTCCGTTTTCCATGGGACACACTGTGTATATACGTAACGGCAAAGAATACGTATTTCGGAACGCGTTCTTATGTTTTTCTGATGTTATGTGACGAAAACATAGTTCGCACGATGTATTTAAACAAGCGAAGCTGTTACATACAGCTATACGCGTGCCTGTATGTTTCGTGCGCGCGCTTGTGTGAGTAGCCTGGCCTGTAGGCAGCGCTCCCCTCTCCACTGCGTTGCTCTGTGAGTAGAGATGGTAACGCGCACAATGCTATATTTATGTGTGTATTGGCCGTATGGCTGGGTGTATTGCTCTGCACTCAATTATTTGATCCTCCTGAAAGGTGAGTTCTGGTACACTTTGGCTGACGCAAATTTTTTTATAGACTTCTTATGTACCATAAAATCATATACACTTTTAATTTTTTTTGCCAATGGTATTAGGAAGATGTCTGTTTTTTTTTTTTCAAGAATTTTAACTTTTCATCCCCCTGAAGGGTAAGTTCCGGACTGTTTTTTTTTGTGGCTAATTTTTTCTGTAGATTTTTTATGTCCAAAGAAATCATATACACGTTTTATTTTTTTGCCAACAGTATTAGGAAAGATGTTAGAATTTTTCCTACGTTTTAACGTTTCATCCCCCTGAAGGGTGAGTTTCGGTCCGCTTTTGTCGGCGCCAAATTTTGTAGATTTCTTACTATATAGTATATACCAGGAAATCATATACGCTTTTTATTTTTTTGCCAACGGTATTATGAAAGCTGTCAGATTTTTTTTGAGTTTTGACTTCTCATCCCCCTCTAAAATTGCTTTCGGAAAAGGTTGACAAATTTTATTCGTTGTATACGGTTACTGGGGCCTTGTACATCATTTATTATACTGAAATTATTTTTAAAATTATTAAAAACTGTTGTAATACGTGATTTTTTTCATCCCCTTCTAGGGGTATTTTAGTCGTTGAATTTGCTAAAATTAATGTTAAATATCAATGTTGATACATATTTGTTCATTTAATATCTATTTTATTGAGAAGAAACGGATATGAAAAATTTTGATTTTTCGTTGGAGTCCAACATTGCAAACTTGAACATTATTATTTTTTAGAGTAAGTACAAATAGTTACACAAGTAACACTCATGCATAATTAAATTACATAGAGTAACTCAGCAACGGAGATATTTACCTGCTTACTAGCCTGGAGCACTAAAACTAACTTAAGAACTAATACTAAAACTTAATTAATTTGTAATATTGTCGGTTGACTTGAATACTGCTACCAAGCCAACGGTAATAAATCATATTTCAGTTCATTCTTTATTCACCATTATCTAATTAACATTATTCTGGTAATTGTGAATGGTCCTGTCGGTGTATTTTTGTCTCGCTTGAATATGAATTTTTCTATGGCATTGTGACTGGCAAGACAAGTAAGTCCCGCTGAATTTATTACTCGGTAGTGAGAGAACATCAATTTGTTTTGATTGGCTTAGTCACGTTCACAGGGTGATGTAAAGATAATCTTCTGCAACTACGTTTGTTTAGCGTATGTGCTTAATACCAGTACATCTGGTATCAAAACAATATACACAATTCTTGTAGAATATTTTACTGTTTGTTTTCTAATATATATATTTTTCGCGAGGTTATTTTATGCTCCTCACTATCGGATGCTATATCCGACTTAGTGTTATTATTTCCAGTTTACAGCATCTACGTATTGACAATCTTGTTTGCCATTTTAATAATTGAAATGTAAACTGTTTATTACATTATTATATTTATAAATTTGTTTCCAGTTATATTTTGATAATCGGCGATGAGAACGATGATAGTGCAGTTTGCATTTACCGTATGTACATATGTATGTTATAATATCAAGTATAACTTTATCAGTCACTATACATCCCCATAAACTTTCGATGTAGGCTGTTTGTGTTTGATTATTATTTCATATCTATGCCAAGATGATTTAGAGATATTTATTACCGAAGTGTTAGACTATGTATATTTTTCTTGATATCGTATCGAATAATACAGGTGTTTAATTTATTGACGATCAATTTTCTCAGTCATAATAAATAGTTATTTTTTATTTATTTATTTTGTTAGCAATTGATTTTATCTATATTTTCATCTAAGTTTTCCTACTTGATTTATACATTAATTTTTTTAAGAGAACTTTCTTTTGCTCAAATGAGATTCAATCCCAATTTAAAATATTTTTTTTATAAAAGACTATTTTATTTAGACTAATAATTTCTATTGTATTTTATTATGTAAACTTTGAAAAATATAAAAAAAAAATTTATTAGTACTTGTAGTTCACTACCACCGCTTTAGAGGGTATCTTGTAAAAGGCTTGTTTTAACTGGTCCGACACTTTCTAGGCTTCTTGTAACAGATATAGTAAAAATTCTACCGCGAGTCTATTCCTGAGACTTAAAACTAGACAATAAACCTTTAAAATATTTTATTTTGAATATTGTGCTCATTTTATGAACGTTTTTCCAAAAAAATAAAAAAAATCTCTGTTTTTGAGATAATTAACCCCTTTTTACAAAGGGAGAGGGAAATTTTTATAACTTTTTAAAGGTTCATTGTCCAGTATTTTTCATAAAGATACTAAAAATTTTGATTTGTAAAAATCGGTCTAGTATATTTTGAGAAAAACGTCGTACCAGTTTGAAAAACATGATTTCCAGAAAAACGCGTTTAAAATTTTATTACTACAAATTCACTGTATAAAACGTTAATATGTTTCTTTTTACCTATAATCTGCCATTCCTGGAGCATACTGTAGGTCCTCATTCTCAGCTAAGAACTGTAAATGATCTGCCTGTGCCTTTTTTTTTGTTGGATTCGACCCTTTTTTGACTCTCCCGTGCTCTTTCTGTTAGACTGTTTAATGCGGCATTCATCGACTGTTTCCGACCAAAATGTTGCAGTTTCGCCTATTTTTATACCTAATAGGTCCATTGTAGTCAAATATGTCTTGGATCCTTTATTAAAAGCGCAGTTTTTTACAATAAGGCCTTGAATTTCGGAAAAAAATGGCGGAAGCAAAGTTGTACACTCAATATTTATATATACATTCTGTCAAAAAAGTACCGGGAATTGTCGATTTAAATCTGGCGGGGCAATTTAGGCAGGTAAATTTTTTTTTTTTTTTAGGTTGGTACAACTGTTCTTAATGACTATGCCAAGTTTAAGCGGAATCAGAGGGAATCTCTTACCTTCATCCTCCACCCACTGCAAGAGCGTACGAGTAGCTAAATACGGAGCGCAGGCAGTACCATAGGTGACGGTAGTCAGACGATAGTCAACAAGCTCCGATCCCGCGTTAGGTGCCCACACGATTCTTTGCAGATCCTGATCCTCTCGCTGCACATCTATCTGCTGGAACATCTTTACAATATTTGCTGTAAACGCGAGAAGGTATTTGCGCCAATTAAAAAGAATCAACGAGATATCACTCTGCAATGGGGCTCTTGTTAACAAAAAATTATTCAAAAAATGATCCTCACGAGTTCGACGCGAAGCATCGAAGACAACTCTGAGTTTCCACGCATTCATTAACTCCTGCACTACTGGATAATGTGGCACATACCACACGCGTGCCTGTCGAATCTCGGAATCTGAAATTCGTATCGTATGCCCTAGTTTCTCGTACTCTACTATAAACTCTTGATTAGCTGCAGCTACGTTATTGTCACGTGCAAAACGACGATGAACAGAAGCAAGAGGTCCGAGCACCATTTGCCGAGTTTCCGCTCCAATGGAAGGTGGCTCTAACTTCAACGGAAGTCGCCCTTCGTATCGTCCCTGTGCATTACGACGATGATGTTCTTTGAAAACCTTCTCACATGCCTCCTCTTCGGGCTTCAATTTAGAAAAGAAAGTTGGTAACTCTTCGAGCACCCAGAACCGCTGCATCATTTGATCTAAGTTATGCACAGACGTGCGATGTAAAACTTGCGTTGAAGAATTAGATGCGGATTAAACCGCCCACCGTGGAGCATCCATCTGCAAAGTACCAAGAACAATCCAGCCAAAAGCTGTATTTTGAGCAACAAGGTGGGACGGAGAGAAGCGCCTTAGACCTGAACGTAACAAATCTCCATAAACATCTGAGACGAAAAATTATGGATCTACAAGCGTAGATCAACGCGAGAATATCCTTTCGTTTCAACGCAAAGCTATGAGCTGCATGCAAACTTACGACCGCTCAAGGATTGCACTTATCGCTTTGAGAACCTTTAGAACCCTGCACGTTTGACTGCGGAGCTGAGGAATTTCCGTAAACTTTGAGATGTAGAAGTGTATGATGTTTGTTCTAACAAACCAAGCAACGTTCCTTAGGAGAGCAAATGTTCACTATATGCGTACCAAAGCAATTAAAACAAACTTGCAAACATTTCACCGTTAAAAGACGATCGTGTGGAAGTTTACCTTTAAACTTAAAGCACTTAATTAGAGAGTGTAGGCTAAAGCAAAGAAGGCATTTAACAGATCCTGATTGCCGAAAAAAACTAGCATGAAAAACCTTACAAGCATGCGGAGTTAATATGGGAGTAGAGGCTGATCTTTTTTCCTTCCTACGCTCAGTAGCCAACATACTTAGAGCTTGAACTCTTTTCTTAAGAAACTTATTAAGGTCTGTAAACTTCGGAAGCAACTTAGACATAGTTGGTTCGTCCTCATTGTTATTGTTGATCGCCCGATTCTTCTCGCTAAGCTCAGCTTCCCACAGTTATCGCGATTCTGGATCTAAGCGGTCAGACAGCAGAAAAACGAGCCAAACATCTCAATGTTCAACAGGAAGCTTTAAAATTTGCTAAAGCATGAATAATACGTTGAGTCTCATCTACAAAACTACGCAAATCAGAAGCGGGCTCCCTTTTCATGTGAGGAATTTCCATGAAAGAAGTCAAAAGCTTATCGATGATGAGTCTAGGGTTGTAATACCGAGCATTCAATGCTTGCCATGTACTAGAATAATTTGCATTTGTTGTCGTCACATCCTTAATCAGATCTGCAGGGCTATCAGTTAGACATAACTTCAAGTACTGCAGCTTAATTGCATTGGATAAACGGGGAATATCATGCACAAGGGGGGTAAAAAGATTGCAAAAGCTTACCCAGTCTTCGTATTTACCTAAAAAGGTAGGTAGAGAGTTACGAGGTAACTTTGCAATACGACCGTCAGAACTAGCATCTGAAATGCTTGATTCATTGTTAGCTTTCTCAAAAAGCGTTGAGTTAAAAACTCGTCAAGTGCATTCTCGTAAACGCACTGAATGCGTTCAAACCAATTGTCAACAACATAAGCATCGCTCTCGGTATCATCTCTGGCTATTATATCGGAGTGCGTTCTGCGGGCTTCTACCCAAATATCTCTGACAGATTCGAGTCTAGCTTGAGCAATGTTTCGATTTAGCGAGTCGTGCGGTTTGTTTACTAAACGTGTGCCGATATTCTCAATTTCGGCCTCTCGAGCAGTTTGCAACGCGGTCAATTTCTTTCATGCTATACGAGCCATTATCCAATTTCGTTTCTAGAAAGATCAAATTCATAAAATGAACAAGAGATAAATAATCTAAAAAGTTACAGGTAGATCCCAATAAAAATCGTTAAAATTGGAAATAAAATCCTTAAAAATACAAATAAACACAATAAATTATACACTACATCTTTAAATTAGAAAGAAAATTCACATATCAAATTATACCAATTAAAAACAAAAGTCTATATACGAAGTCTGGCTATTAAATAACGAGACTAGTTATGAAAAAGGGTTTTATTATAAAAATTATTCTACATTCGAATGTTCCCCTTCAATATACTCCCCTTCCTTTGCCACACACCTTTCCATACGTTTTTTCCATTGATCGAAGCAGTGCTGGAAGTCTTCTTTGGTGAGGGCCTTTAAGAGCTTTGCCGTTTTTTGCTTTACCGCTTCCATTGACTCAAATCGTGTCCCTTTCAAAGCAGATTTTATCTCCGGAAACAAAAAAAAGTCGCACGGTGCCAAATCTGGCAAGTACGGCGCATGTTCGAGCACTGGAGTGCGCTTACCGGCCAAATACTGCTTCACAGATAGCGCGTTATGGGCAGGTGCGTTGTCCTGGTGCAAAATCCACGAGTTGTTCTTCCACAACTCGGGCCGTTTCTTACGAACTCGTTCTCGCAGTGTTGCCAAAACTGACAAATAGTAAGTCTGGTTGACAGTCTGACCCTCTGGAACCAATTTAGTCATCACGATACCGTTGATGTCGAACAAAACGATCAACATTGCCTTGAATTTTGATTTGGACACCCTTGCTTTTTTGATTCTGGGCGATTCAGGCGTCTTCCAATGCATCGATTGACGCTTTGTCTCAACATCGTATTTAAAAATCTACGTTTCGTCGAAAGTAATAATGTTTTTTATCAGTCCGGAATCTTTTTTTAACCTTTCAAGGAAATCTGAGTAGACCTGTTGACGCAAGAGCTTTTGGTCAGAAGTCAGGTTTTTTGGCACCAACTTCGCACAGACTCTTGTCATGTGTAATTCCTCGTGTAAAATTTGTCTGACCGTTTCTTTATCGGCGTTTACAGCCTCGGCAATCATCCGGATGCTCATTCGACGATCTGCACGCACAATTTGGTTGATTTTGGTCACTGTTTCCGGAGTTGGAACAGTGACAGGGCGACCTGGGCGTTAGTCATCTTCAGTACTTACTCGGCCCTCAGTGAAGCGCTTACACCACTCAAAAACACGCGCACGAGATAGAGAATTGTCCTCATAGGCCTCTTGCAACAATTTACAGCACTCAGCCGGAGTTTTTTTCAATTTAACGAGAAATTTGAGATTGATACGTTGCTCTTGTTTTTCGTCACACATGGTTTTTGGCACGAGAAAAAAACACGTTCGTTTCAAACCGCTACTGCACAAATACAATAATAGTGACGAGAACGTGTTTTGGTACGTGCATAGACAAGATATCTAGATACCCAACGCACTACTCGTTTTTTCCCCCACCCCTCTACGGCGCCCTCTAGGCGCGCAGTCTCGTTATTTAATAGCCAGGCCTCGTAATTAAAAATAAGATTTGTAAAATCAAAATAACTCCTATAAAATTATAAACAAAATCCGAAAAATTAAAAAAATCTGTTGAATTTTTCAATATAAATTTATATATCAGAATTAAAATTTACAAATAAATTTATAAATTTACTAAAAGAAAGGTATTTAAAATAGATGAATAAATAACAACATAAGTTATAAATTTCGAGAAGTGAAAACGAGAGTGCATGTACGCACACAAAATGTATAGATTTCGCACTAGCAGCACGCAACAAGACCTCACCGTAATAGTCAACTGCAAGTATAAGCCGAAGATGTAAATAAACGCTTCCCGGTTTCGCTTCGATTCTGAGAAACCAGCCGGTACGTTAGGCTATCGCGCGCGGCGCGAAAAGGCGTTTATGCTGTAGCATATAACACATCGTTCAATAAGTCCCGAGACGAACCCAGAGATGGTACTAGTAGTACCAAACTGGCCACGTTTCCATAGAGTGCGAACCTTTACATGAAACGTGTAAAAATTTCACGTCGATCGGATCACAGACAGCAGAGTTATCGAGGTTAGAGTAAAGTCACTTTGTAATTTGTTTGAAAAATGGAAAAAAGCGAGTTTCGCGTGTTGATAAAACATTGTTTTTTAATGGGTAAAAACACCGTAGAAGCCCAGCAATAGCTTGAAAAACATTACCCAGACTCCTTTCTATCCAAACCAACGATTTGTCGTTGGTATGCTGAGTTTAAACGTGGTCGTACGGATACAAACGATGCGGAACGTTCGGGTAGGCCATTGGAAGCTGTTACACAGAAAAATATGAGTGAAGTGTTAAAGATTGTAATGAAAAATCGCAAAGTGACGGTCCGTGAGATTGCAGAAATGACACAGATATTATCTGGAAGCGTATTTACAATCTTTCATGAAAAATTGAGCATGAAAAAGGTTTTTTCCAAGTAGGTGCCGCGATTGCTTTCAAAAACAAAAACAGCAACGAGTCGATGATTCAGAGAGCTGTTTATCGCTATTTACTTGCAATAAAAAGGATTTCCTGCGTCGATACGTGACCATGGATGAAACATGGATACATCATTTCACTCCGGAGTCGAATCGGCAATCATCTGAGTGGCGCATGGCTGGCGAAAGCCGCCCAAAGCGTCCAAAAACGCAACAGTCTGCTAGGAAAGTCATGGCGTCTGTTTTTTGGGATACACATGGCGTGATTTTCATTGACTACTTTGAAAAAGGTAAATCGATCAACAGTGATTATTATATTGACTTGTTGGTACGTTTGAAGGAGGAGATCACAGCAAAACGACCGCACATAAAGAAGAATAAAATCCTTTTTCACCAAGACAATGCACCATGCCACAAGTCCATGATAACAATGGCAAAATTAAACGAAATGGGCTTTGATTTGCTTCCCCACCCCCCGTATTTGCCAGATTTAGCCCCCAGCGATTACTGGCTCTTTACTGATCTTAAAATGCTCCAGGGAAAAAAATTTGGCTCGAATGAGGAGGTCATTGCCGAAACTAAAGCCTATTTTAAAGCAAAGGATAAATCCTTCTATAAACATGGTATAGAAATGTTGGAAAGGCATTGGAAAGATTGTATTACTCTAAAAAGAGATTAAATTGATAAATAAAAACGATTTTTGAAAAACAATGTTGTTTTCGTTGTTAGTCTTGGGACTTATTAAACGATGTGTTATCTTATTTTAATCAACTTATTTTAACGACTATGCTAATTTTATTCATTAATTCAATATATTCATTTACATCATTGCAATGAAAATGTCTCTATTTATGAACTAACAATTTAGTTTATTCATAAAATTCAAATTACGTGTTAACTACATAAAGCGTAATATTATTAATTAACAAACAAAAAAGAAATTTTATCGATTGGTACTTACAACTTATTTAATCTAAAATCAAACCAATTACCAAATTCTCACCCGGGGCCCCGTTTTTTATTAACATTATGTTCTCTTAGCTTGATATACTTGACCCACCGATGCTCTAACTTCTTTAACCCGTCTGAAAAATACGTTTTCTCGAGGTCTGCTAAGTAGGCGTCCGTAGAGGCGATGACCTCCTCACTCGACTTAAATTTCTGCCCGGCGAGTGACTTTTTCAAGTTTGGAAACAAAAAGAAGTCGCACGGGGCTTAATCTGGAGAATACGGTGGATGGGGTAACAGTTCGTAGCCCAATTCGACCAATTTAGCTGTGGCGACGGCGGAGGTGTGAGCAGGTGCGTTGTCATGGTGGAAGAGCACTTCTTTTTTTGCCAAATGGGGCCTTTTTTCTGCAATTCGGCGTCAAATTGGCCCAATAATTCGGCATAGTAGAGCTCTGTGGCCGTTTTGCCCTTCTCCAGGTAGTTGATGCAGATCACACCTTGTTAATCCCAGAAAACAGTGGCCATCACCTTTCCGGCCGATAGGACAGTCTTCGCCTTCTTTGGAGCACGTTCGCCGGGTGAAGTTCTCTGTGTCGACTGTTGCTTGGTCTCTGGTGTGTACCAGTGGACCCAGTTTCGTCGACGGTCACGAAACGATGCATAAACTCCTTCGAATTGCGCTTAAACAGCGTCAAACACTGCTCTGATGTGGTCTCACGGTTGCGCTTGTTGTCTGGAGTAAGCAAACGCGGCACCCATCGCGCCGACAGCTTTCTCATGCCCAAAATTGCATGCAGGATATGACTCACGTGGTCTTTTGAGATGCCTGTCTCAGCTATCTCGCGCACCTGCAATCAGTGGTCTGCCGATACGAGATCGTGGATTTTTGTCACGTTATCCTCTGTGGTAGCCGTTTTCGGGGCACCTGGGCGTTGATTATCAAAAACCGACGTACGACCACGTTGAAACTCGTCAAACCAATTTTTTACGGTCGCCATCGCAAGAGCAGAGTCACCGTATATAGCATCCAAGCGCTCTTTGATTTTGCTGCGCAATTTCTCTTCCAAAAACAAGAATCGAATCACCGACCGATATTGCTCTTTCTCCATTTTTCTAAAATCCGCGGACATGCCCGCTTCCACACGCGGTCAAAACAAAACTACGAGTCCGATTCGGCTGAAATTTTGACAGTAGCCGTCTACGAGAATGTACTACACGATAGTGAATTCTCTTGCGATAATGGCGCCATCGGGCGGTGAGGCTAAGTACTTATCGGACCGCCCTCATATGTGAGGCAAGAGCTGAAGATTTTACTTTTTATCAGATGTTGCTAGGGTGAGTGTACTAACAATATCGCTTAACATTCATTCGCTTAGCGTTTTATTGCGTAACTAGAGTTTTCATTTATGACGATTACCGCTGAATTTGAACGAGAAATCCTCGCTTTGACGTTGTAGTGTGAAGGGAGGGTTCTCGCTGGTCGTATGAATCATATTGCGCAAGAACGCTTGAGTGATAAGCTTTGTTTCAGCCAGGAACCTAAATATCTGTCTACCATAAGTGCCCTTATTACAGATTGCATGAGAGCGATTAGGAAATCTTTTCGTTTGCCATTGTAAGCAGTAAGATATTCACCCGGACTGACTTTTTGTTTAATACCACAGTATTCGAATCAAGTTAAGGGTTAACATGCTGCAAAAGAACTTCTGCCTTTGTTCGGATTCGAGCTAACAAAATTGTCGAAAGATCAAAAATTTTGCACTTCTACTATAGTGTTGAGAAAATAAGGTGAACTTATTTATAAAAATATTTTGAAAATTTCTTATTTATTCTTCTAAATCCATCACCTACAAAGTAATCTTCTCTTAATTTAATACACTTATGCCAATGTATTTTTTATTTTTATCAGTTTTTATTAAGTCACTTTTGTTTTTTGTCTGTCTGATAATTTAACAATCAATTTTAATCTAACTTGCAATAAGATAGAGATTTAAAAATTGAAACATAGCTCAGCAGTAAATGCCGTTACCATCACTATAAGTGTTATCCGATGTACATCATTTTGAGTTTGAAATTTGTACTTCATTATCTTCGATAAGGGTCTATTATTTGTTTAAGTTTGTGGCAATTCCTTTAACTTTATCAATTTCTATTATTTTCATAGCAAATACTCAAAAATATTTTCATTGACCTTAATGCATGAATAAATTCTTTTTACAAACGTCCTAACTGATTTGCATGTCAATGTTGTGAGAATATTCCTATTTCTATAGTGTGCTCGGCGATTTTCTATTATGAAAAATGGAGCAAAGAATTTGCATCAAATTTTGGGTAAAAATAAAATCCAGTGCTTTAAAACACTTGAAATGTTGATAGTGGCATACGGTGAGTCTGCTCTAAGTAAAAAAAAATGTTTACAAGTGGTACAAGCTCTTCCAAGATGGCCGAAAAGTTGCCAATAAAAAACTTAGCTCTGAAGACCCCAGCACATCAACAGATGATAACATCGAAGCTGTGAAGAAATTTGTTTTGGAAAATTGTCGAATTACCATAAAAAAAGTTGCTGAGAATGTTGATATATCGGTCAGCTCGTGTCATGCAATTTTTTCAGATGTTTTGGGCGTGAGACGTGTGTCAGCGAAGTTTGTTCCGAAACTTCTTAATTTTGATCAGAAGAACCTTTGCATGAGCATCGCTTAGAAGCTCTTGAATGACTTCGATGACGATCCTGATTTGCTCATAAAGGTAATAATTGGTGACGAATCACGGTTATATGGTTATGTCCCAGTAGAAGCACCCAGGAGTACCGAGACCGAAAAAGTCACGCTAAGTTCGATCAAATGTCAAACTTTTACTCACTGTTTTTCTCGATTACCGTGACGTAGTGCATCAGGAGTTTTTATCTTAAGGTCGTACGGTCAATGAGTATTTTCTTGAAGTTATGCGTTGTTTGCGGGAAGAAATGCGGAAAAAATCTACGGAATCGTGGGAAAATAATTCATGGCTTTTGCATCACGATAGTGCACCTGCTTATTCATCGTTACTTGTGAGAGATTTTGGCCAAAAACAATACGACAATCATGCCTAAGCCACCATATTCACCGGATTTGGCCCCCTGCGACTTTTTTCTGTTCCCAAAACTTTAGAGAACTATGAAAGAACAAAGATTTGTAACGATTGAGGAAATGGAAACTTCATCGCAGGAAGAGCTCAAGGCTATAACAAAAAGTGCTTATGAGAAGTGCTTCGAGGATTGGAAAAAGCATTGGCATAAGTTTATTGTATCTGAAAGAGATTACTTTAAAGGAGACAACATGAATATTGATGAATAAATAAATATTTTTTCATTAGAATATAAAGTGTGACAGGGCAGTTGGACTGCGAGTTATAAGCTGCCGTTACATACAGCAGCTGCGTGTGTGTGTGCGCATGTTGTTTTCGCGCATCACAAGTGCCATTCTAATCATATCTAGCCGCGCGTTCCGTTTTCTTTCCTTTTTTTTTGTTTTTTTTTTTTATTTTATTGTTCCAGCTGTAGGTCATTACGTGTGCTTACGAGTCTCCGCAGGCTCGTCGTTCGGTTTTGTTTTTCACTTCAATCCGTCTAGCCGTTAGAATTCAGCACGGTATGCCTTAATCCTGCACGCACCGTCGTATTTGGCGCCTGAACAGGGACTCGAACCCTGGACCCTGAAATACGACGGTGCGTGCGGGTTAGGGTGCACCGTGCTGAATTTTTATGGCTTGAAGTCAAATGATGTTACGTGAGAGAAAATTAAAATGAGTTTAATTTAATTTATCAAAATAAAATCACGTGTACAACACTAAATTTACAGGGTGCCAACCGCGCATGTGCGTGACGAATTTAGTCGGAATATACTAGTGGTTTCTTCGCCTTGACGGCGAAAGCCAAAGCAAAAAAAAAAACATAAGACGAGCAGTGGAAACCGAACGACGAATCCGCGGAGATTCGCAAGCACAGGTAATGACCTAGAGCTGGAACGACAAAGTAAAAATAGCGGCGGCTTATAACTTCAAGTGCAACTGCACTTACTTTTACAGCTAGACGTTGCTTGAATAATCATCCGTTGTGTGTGCTCAGAGAACCAGCTGACGGAACACACCCCATGCACCCAAAAATCTATGCTTGAACAATATAGAAGGAGATTACAAATAAAAACGGAAGGAAAAACTAACTACTTTCGCACGTGGCGCAGTCAATCACGATCGAAACGGTACAGAACGCTTGAACGCTTGTTCCGTATGTCGTTCATGCTTCTTCCATGTGAGGGCGTTGGAGTGCTGCTTCGCACGTCACGGCTCGAGCAGTCTGCTGGACGTGCTAATGTAGACGTGACGTCACGCGACTGGCTGGTGCGACGTGTAGCATTTTCTTCGAGAATCGCTGAGTGCTAATGAGACGTGCAGTGTCGCGCAGCTCATTTGCAGGTATATATAATGTTCCAAATGTTGGCTATGTAATGATAATGAGAGCACTTTTCTTCTGTTACAGGTCGCTACCGGGGCTGGATTTCGTGTGGACATACTTTAGAGATGCTATTGAGGCTTGATTGACGATTTCTTTGGTAAGTAATTGGCTTGAGAGCTTCAAAAAGTTATATCATATTAACGTGTAACATCACCTTCCTCTCCTTGTTTACATACATTCCTTTCTCTTAATTCCTCTTTCTTGCTAGATCTTGCTAGCTAGAGGCGAGAGTCCCCTAGCTAGTATCTTTCTTGATTGAGATTAGCTGGATTTTAAGTTTATTTTGTGTTTGCCTAGGGCGAAGAGCTGCTGTTATGCTGTACGCTTCAGGCAACGCTAGGCTGTCTACTAGGTGTGAGTGTGCTGGATGATTGCTTGCTAACCTTCGTGATGCTGCTAGACTTCTAATGGATATTCTATATGACCTTTCCATCGAAGTTGCCTAGCCAAAGAGGCTCTTGCTAAGCTATGCGCGCTTGACATTTAGTGTTGGAGGGCTATGCTGAGCTGGACGCTGTTTAAAAAAGAGTTAGTGTGTGTGTATGCGCAAGTGTCGCATTTTATATTATTTACAATAAAAAATAGTTTTTTATTTAATAGTCCTTCATAATGGCTAAATTAGATATACTTGTGCTTGCCAGTCTGCTGGGTTTGCAAGTGGCAGCCTCGCATGACAAACTAACGAACTCCCAAATTGACGAACTCTCGAATTGACTAACTGCGAACTAACGAACTACCGAACTGCCGAACTCTTCGCGAGTTCGCTCTTCCCTATACTTAAAGACTCGGTCGCGAATACATCGCGGGGATATTTGCTTGTTAGGCATCAGCATGAGTCTAAAAAGACTTCTGAATCTTCCCCGCGCCTTCCAAAAAAAATGTAACTTCGGTACATTTATTTCTCTAAGTGTGTGCGTGCCGAGAAGAGTTGGGTTACTCGGCTCTCTATACATGTATTGGAAGAAGTTATTCTCCATGTTTCCTGGATTTTTCCACAGGAATAAACTTGCATTATTGTTGCAAGTATTACACATTTTATATAGAAACCAACACACTGCCATATAGAGACGTTCCATTAAATCGAACGCGTAACGTCATCACACATTACAGTATGCATTTAACATTTATATACTCTATATTTGTTTTTATGGTTTTTATTGGTATAATATAAAATATGGTTTCTTGTATATCTTTTACTAGTTCAATTGATTACCAATTTATTTATAATTATGAATTCATTAAATTAGTTGATAAATTTACTTATAATTTAAAGGTTTTGATTTAATTAATTTTAATTTTAAAATTTTAATTTTTTTACGTCACGTAACATCCTTCCATCTTAACCGTTTGAGTCCCAGGGTGTATTGAAAAAACACTGTCAAAGAATCCCAAATATCGCAATCGCGCTTTCTCTAAATGAGTACTTTTTATTTTGTAATGTATTATTGCATTATTATAGTATTATTCTATTAGGTGTACAACTTTGCTTCCGCCGTTTTTTTCTGAAATTCGAGGCTTTATTGTAAAAACTGGTTATACATTCATGATTCAAAGTATTGTCCATCGCTGGCCACTACTTTCTCCCATCTTTCGGGCAGCATACGAATCCCGCGTTGAAAAAACTGGTCATCTTTTGAATCGATCCACTAATCGATCCAATTTTTTACTTCTTCATAAGACCGGAAGTGCTAGTCAGCCAGGCCGTGTGCCATTGATCGAAACAAGTGATAGTCCGAGGAAGCAACGTTTGGAGAATACGGCGGGTGGGGTAGGACTTCTCATTTCAAAGTTTCCAAGTATGTCTTGACCACTTTCGCAACATGGGGTCGAGCATTGTCATGCTGTAAAATCACTTTATCATGTCTCTCGTTGTATTGCGGCCGTTTGTCTTTCAATGCTCGGCTCAAACGCATTAATTGCGTTCGATAACGATCGCCTGTGATTGTTTCAGTCGGTTTTGACAACTCATAATATACTACGCCGAGCTGGTCCCACCAAATACTGAGCATGACCTTGGAACCGTGAATATTCGGTTTGGCCGTCGACGTGGAAGCATGGCCGGGATATCCCCATGATTTTCTGCACTTGGGATTATCGTAGTGAACCCATTTTTCGTTCCCAGTCACAATGCGATGCAGAAATCCCTTCCGTCTTTGCCTTGCAAGCAGCTGTTCACAAACACACAAACGCCGTTCAACATCTCTCGGCTTCAACTCGTATGGCACCCAATTTCCTTGTTTCTGAATCATTCCCATGACTCTCAGGCGTTTTGAAATGGCTTGTTGCGTCACTCCCAATGATCCTACCAATTCTTGTTGCGTTTGACACGAGTCTTGATCAAGTAAGGCCTCCAATTCTGCATCTTCAAAAACCTTCTTTCTTCCACCGCCATGCTGGCCTTCGACGTTAAAATCGCCGTTCTTAAAGCGTTGAAACCACTCTCGGCACGTTCTTTTACTAATAGCGGCCTCACCATAGGTATTTGAGAGCATTCGATGAGCCTTAGTCGCAGATTTCTTCATATGAAAGCAGAAAATTATAACCTCCCGCAAATGACGAGAATTTGGCTCGTAAGCTGACATGTTTAATCGAGAATAACTTTATGATGCAGACACAAATCAACTAATATTTCGATGGCGTTATGTTTACAAATACCTAAGCTTATTGTATGACATCTATGATCTATATATTTTAACTACCACTTACCGCTACAGCCATCTATTGCAAAACGGCGGAAGCAAAGTTGTACACCCAATACTATATGTAGCTATTGCAAAATGTTCTATTAACACATTGCGGACGGGTCACGAGATATCTTGTTTTTAGCAAAGTGTACGTTGCGGTAACGCGAGGAGCCCCGTCCGCAATGTGTTAACATTAAAAGGAGCTGTGTGATGCACTTGCTTCAGTAAATCGCGCGCATTTTTGACTTGGACAATCGGTAACGCATCGTCAGTTGTCCACAATGCTAGAAACGTGCTGGGTTTCCTCGACATAAAATCTTAACAGCGCGATCGCGCTGCTTGGGACTCAAATGGTTAAAGATGTTTACCGTCCCGGTAAACAACGGACGTGCTGCGTGATCTGTGTATTTATAATCGATCCTTAAACTATACATAGGTGTTATTATTTACTGTTATTGTTAATATTGAATACCCGAGTTTATATATGAAATTATGTATGAATATTTTCCTTGTTCCTGATTATGTGATAAAATATAGGAGTATATGTTATGTAACTATATACGTGGTGTGATCAAAAAGTAAGGTGATTTTTTTAATTTAGTGCGCTCTGTACACTCTAATTTCAAATTTTTTTTTTTGTTATGTTGGTACACTCGCCACAATCATATGTTCACAGTTTAGACTGTATAACATGTGTTGTTTCTATGTGAGAGGCATAAAGGTTAGACTCGTGTTTGCGGGCGGTTTTTTGCTGTTATAAACCATGGAGCAAAGAGTTTGTATTAATTTTTGTGAAAAAATGGTATTAAGTACTCAAAAACTTACAAAATGTTGGCAGTGGCATTCGATGAGTCAACTCGGAGCAAAAAATGTTTATAAGTGGTATAAGTTATTCCAAGAGGGCCGAGAAAATGTTAACGATGAACCTCGCTCCGGACGCCCCAGCACGTCAAAAACCGACGGAAATGTTCAGAAAGTGAAAGAAATCGTGTTGAAAAATCGTTGAATCACGTTTAGAGAAGTAGCTGATGATGTTAACATATCGTTTGGCTCATGCCAATCGATTTTAACGTATGTTTTGGGTATGGCACGTGTGTCAGCGAAATTTGTTCCACACACGTCGTTACTAGTGAGTATTTTTTTGGCCAAAAACAATACTACCATCATGCCATAGCCACCATATTCACCAGACTTGGCCCCCTGCGACTTTTTTTTCTTTCCGAAATTGAAAAGACCCATGAAAGAACGAAGATTTGCGACGATTGAGGAGATTAAGGCTGCATCGCTGAAGGAGCTTAAGGTTATACCCAAAAGTGCATTTCAGAAGTATTTTGATGACTGGAAAAAGCACTGACACAAGTTCATTGTATCATTGGGGGTTTATTTTGAAGGGAATAACATAATTTTGAATAACATAATTTTAGATGAATAAATGAATATTTTTTATAAAAAATAAAAAGTCACCTCATTTTTGTATCACACCTCGTACGTTTGTTATTCCTTATAATAATGTAATAGTTGTAGGGAATCTAAACTAGATTGATTATAGTTGTAAAAGATGTAAATTAATAGATTTCACAATTTTTTAGATTGCGTTTACATAAATGAACTTAGCCTAGTTATTTGTATCGCTTATTTTTAATTAAATTAATTGTTAGTACTCATTATTGTTAGTAATATTCCGATTATATGTGATAACATGCAAATTGATTAATTTATACAGTAGTGTTAAATTTCATAGGTAATCTAAACTTATTTCCTCGTAACTATAGTTATGTTACTTGAAGTGGTAAAGGAACAAATGTGAGAGAAACAATTTAGATTACCCTTACATGAAAAGGTTCTTAACCTAGTTGTTAGTGTGTACATGTTTTTTTTTTTTTTTTTTTTTTTTTTTTAATGGGTAATTGGTGGTTGAGTTAGTAACACTCAACAATAACACATCGTTCAATAAGTCCCGAGACTAACCCAGAGATGGTGCTAGTAGTACCAAACTGACCACGTTTCCATAGAGCGCGAACCTTTACATGAAATGTGTAAAAATTTCACGTCGATTGGATCACAGACAGCAGAGTTATCGAGGTTAGAGTAAAGTCACTTTGTAATTTGTTTGAAAAATGGAAAAAAGCGAGTTTCGCGTGTTGATAAAACATTGTTTTTTGATGGGTAAAAACACCGTAGAAGCCCAGCAATGGCTTGAAAAATATTACCCAGACTCCTTTCCATCCAAACCAACGATTTGTCGTTGGTATGCTGAGTTTAAACGTGGTCGTACGGACACAAACGATGCGGAACGTTCGGGTAGGCAATTGGAAGCCGTTACACAGGAAAATGTGAGTGAAGTGTTAAAAATTGTAATGAAAAATCGCAAAGTGAAGGTCCGTGAGATTGCAGAAATGATACAGATATCATCTGAAAGCGTATTTACAATCCTTCATTAAAAATTGAGCATGAAGAAGGTTTTTTCCAAGTGGGTGCCGCGATTACTTTCAGTGGAACAAAAACAGCAACGTGTCGACGATTCATAGAGCTGTTTATCGCTATTTACTCGCAATAAAAAGGATTTTCTGCGTCGATACGTGACCATGGATGAAACATGGATACATTATTTCACTCCGGAGTCGAATCAGCAATCATCTGAGTGGCGCAAGGCTGGCGAAAGCCGCCTAAAGCGTCCAAAAACGCAGCAGTCTGCTGGCAAAGTCATGGCGTACGTTTTTTGGGATACACATGGCGTGATTTTTATTGACTACCTGGAAAAAGGTAATTAAATCAACAGTGATTATTATATTGACTTGTTGGTACGTTTGAAGGAGAAGATCGCAGCAAAACGACCGCACATGAAGAAGAAAAAAATCCTTTTTCACCAAGACAATGCGCCATGCCACAGGTCCATGAAAACAATGGCAAAATTGAACGAATTGCGCTTTGATTTGCTTCCCCACCCCCCGTATTTGCCAAATTCAGCCCCCAGCGACTTCTGGCTCTTTGCTGATCTCAAAAAAATGCTCCAGGGAAAAAAATTTGGCTCGAATGAGGAGTTCATTGCCGAAACTAAAGCCTATTTTGAAGCAATGGATAAATCCTTCTATAAACATAATATAGAAATGTTGGAAAGGCGTTGGAAAGATTGTATCCTTTAAAAGGAGATTATATTCATGCATAAAAATGATTTTTGGAAAAAATGTTGATTTCGTTGTTAGTCTTGGGACTTATTGAACGATGTGTTATATGTGGAGACTATTCAAACTAATTTACTTATTAATATGATAAAAATTAATATATATTGCAGGATAAAAAGTGGTTGGGTTAGTAATAATTAACAATATATGTGGAGACAATCCAAACTAATTTACTTATTAATATGATAAAAATGAACTAATATTGCAGGCCTGCGAAATTGAATTGTTTGGATTGCCTTTGCAAGATTTATGCTAATATATTAGCAAGCGTTAGTGTTTTGTTTTTGTGAGATTATTTATAATGATTTTATACTATATGTATTAATTATATATATATATATATGTATATATATATATATATATATATATATATATATATATATATATATATATATATATATATATATATATATATATATACATCTTCATTCTTCTTTTGTCTTGAGTAATGAGACTGGATCTGAGTTTTGGTGATCATTATTGTCCTCTCTGACATTAATGGTCTGCTCAGCTGCGTGTTCATTTTCGTACATGGTTTTTTGTTTGAACTTTTGTGTCGTCTGCGAAACTTGATTGATAGTCTCTTCGGGTCTCGTAATAGGGTCCTTCCTTATTGGTCTTGGCTTTATTAGCTTTAAGATCTTTGTTTTTCTGGTTTTTTATATTTTCCGGATTTCTATTACGTTTTTTGATTTGACATTGTATGTGGCACGTGACTAAATGGTCTTCAAGAGTTTTTGTGTTTTCCGAGTAGATTGTCTTTTAAGGGGGGAAATCACAGTAAAAATTTCAATTTTTCGAAAAAAATTTTTTTCGCCTAAAAGGTGCTTTAGGGTCTTAAAAATAATATACCAAATGACGGAACACGGCAAAAGTGTCCGAGTGCCCAAATTTTTTATTCTGCGGTAACGCCACTCAGGTATGGTTTCTCAGTACTTAAAACTTTAAACGCGTTTTTCTCAAAACCACTTTTTTTGAGCTCGCCGAAGACATAACTCAAGCAAATCTTAACTGATCGACTTAAAATTTTGATAGTAGCTTTGAAATATCTTTCTCCACGGAGCTACGTAGGATTTTTTATTTTATATGGCTTAGTTTTTTTTATCGAAGATTTGATGGCGTTTTTTTTTGTTAAAAATTTAACTTTATTTTCAAACATGCAGCATTTTGTGAAAAATCAATACATCGAAAAAATCCTACGTAGCTCGCTAGTTGTTGTTATATGAAAACTAAAATATTTTGGTTTTTTCTTCCAAGTCAAAAATTAAGGAGTCTACGTCTGCGGCCATCGACACGCTTTCAAAAATAGGCGTCTTGGGGCATATGCTGCGCAGCCGCCATTTTTTAATATTTTTTATTGAAAAAATTACATTTTGTACTTTTTTAGTATTGCTATAAAACCTACTTTACAGATTTTCGATTGATACTTTTATTCAGCCAAAATTAATTCCCGAAAATATGCCTATTTTTTTGTGTGCTACTGTGATTTCCCCCCTTAACATTCCAGATAATCTTGATGAAGTCCAATGATTCAAATATTCCAAAGTCATTAAAAATTTTTTTTTCAGTTATATTTGCCGGTAGTTGATAAAATAGTCTATTTTCTAAGGGTTTGGTGGGTATGGTCTTCAATTTTGCCTTGTTTCGCATTTTAAATAGCATTCGGATTTTCTCTTCATCGTTAAAATACTTTACTTTTAATATTCCTGCTAAATCCTCGTTTTCATTTAAATGGATGTCTATGCTTTTTATTGGTCCTTTTTCTTTAGCTTTTCCTATAGCGGCGGATAAAGATGTGGTGAGAGGGTAATAAAATACTAAGTCGCCTTCGCTCTATAGATATTTGGTCAATTTGATTCAGTATCAGTTAGCCATGGTCTTTCTGGTATGAATTTACTGGGATTTAAGGTGAAGGATTAGGATTCAAACACGTTTAGGTTCTGAATGATTAGGGCTTATTCGTATGATAAGGTCTTTATTTTTAGTCATGGTCTTTTGGAAACACGTTCCGTTGGGTCTTTGTTCCTTTTTATGGAACGGCTTAAACTTTTATGGTCAAAGATTGAGAGTTCATCAGTGTCTGGGATTTGAATCGATAGTGTTTGTGAATAGGGTAGAGATTGTGATCGCGTTAATGATTGATCTATGAGTCTTCTAGGAGCTAGAATGCGTTACTGTAGTTGCATCATGCAGGATTGGTCCTTGATTGTTGGTTGGTTTTGCATTCTAATTAGGCATTGCGGTATTTTCTGTAGAGGATGTGCCTGGATCGTATCCGAGATTATTTCAACTCTGCGGTTGGTTTGATTATGATAATGCATCATCTTTCTAGAGTAATACTTCAAGGCTATGAAGATAAACGCTGCGATTATTATGATTTGGCCCAGAGCTCCACCGTGTATTAAGTACTGAGTATTGGAGATGCTTCTCTTGTGGTCCCCTATCTGTTTTAAGCGATGAGTAATTTTATATAAAGATTCCCCACGGTTTTTCCATCTTTTAATGTCTGGTGCAGATGTACTTAATATCGCAGCCTCAGGTACATTCATTATTTCTTGATGGTAGTTTCGTAAGTCGGGTAAACTATTTCCAAGCTGAGTGTTATCTCTGGTTTGTATAGATATTGAAGGTTGTTCCTTTATTTATGAGAAGATATTTATCAGTTTTGCTTATACAGCCAGGTGCCATTCTTAAAATTCTCGCACCATTGACATGAATATTTTGGTCGGGTTGTCCGGGACATATTATACGCAAGGTTTTCTTTTGTCCTAGTGAGTAGAGCTAGGATCCGTCGGCATTTAGGTAACTCCATCGGGTGATATGAGCGGAGGTTATGATTATGTCGCAGGTTTCTAATACCTATACATTGGGTCTTAATAACATTGATACTTTACAATCTTCTTGATTAGTGGTTTCGGTCAATGATCTGTTGGCCGAGCATATGTAGGCATAATGAGTACGATATCAGTCTTATATATTTTTATGGTTTGTTTTTATGTATTACCTTTGACCAGCGCTAATGATTGGGTATTCGTGACTTGGCTTTATGTATCCTGTTCCCATTGAATAATTATTATTTGCTTGCGGTATAGCTGATGGGTGTAGTCTGTAGAGATTGTAAGGCACTCGTTCTATTAAAGGAAGATGCATTAGAATAAGTTGTCTCCCGTTGTTGTATACTGGGTCTACTCGTGCGATTTTTGCGACTTCTTTTGCTCGTAAATGTTGAAATGGTATTGGAAATTCTAGTGCTCCGCTTGCCTTTCTTATATTGTCCGGCAATCGCTATATTATATCTTTATTCAGGAGAGAAAGTTCTAATTTTCGTTTCTTCAGTCTTTGTATAATTTGTAACATCTGCTGATGCCTTTTAATTAGATGCTGCATTGTGACGTCTATCTTGCGAGCGTAGATAGTTAAAGTGATAAAATATCGCAATTCATTTTCTCCACTGACTATGAATTTGAATTTCCGGTTCATGTCTTTTTCCATTTGGTTTGTTTCCTCAGCATGGGCTTGAGTAGTATTATATAGCTCATCTAAAGACTTGGCTAGAATGAGTTCTCTTACATTTACTAGTTGCAGTAGTTCTTTTTGTTCTTTGAATAACTAGTCTATGTTGGGATTTATGTTGTCAACTTCTTCTGTCGTGACTAGTCCGAATAGGATTTTACTGATGCTTCCAACGAATCTTACTGGCACCATTCTTTTGTACTTTATGCTTCCTGGAACTTTAATAGGGTCCTTCGAGAATCGCTCCTTATCGTAGAGTGTAGATTTTATCTCCAAATGTATTTGTTTTAGCGCGTTTTGTCTTGCTTTTACCAGGTCTGTGCCAATCATAAATCGGCAGGTATTTACTTCTATTAGTGCAGTGAAATTAGCGAGTAAAATTTGGTAACTGTCAATTGGTCCGTGGGCTAACATAAAATTTTTTTATCTACATAAATATTTACTTGATAATCAGCCTTTTTAATCGTACTACATCCATACTCTCGTAGTAGATTTTTGGGTTCTCTTTTATTAGTTCTATTTCAAAATCCTTTTTCGTTAGGGCCAAAGCAATTCCGATGTTTAGCATTATCACGTAGATGAAGTGGCGGGGCTTGGTCATGGCTTCATGAAACAGTTACTCCTTTCAGTTAAAAGCTAATTTCAATTTATCAGTGTGTTTTCTAATACGCTTGCCATCAGGTAATTCTAATATAGCGTTATTTCTTTCTATTATTTCAACGATTTTTAAGGGATCATTATAGTAATTATCAAGTTCAGAGCCCCTTATTTCCTTGAAAATGTACACGTAGTCCCCGACTTTGGCATTAAGTCTTTTAGCTTTACTGTCATATCGAACTTTTTACTGTAATTTAGCCTTTATCTGATTATTTTTGGCGATATGGTTCATCTCGTCTAAGCGGAGAAGTAAGTCTCATAAGTATGCATTTTACGTTTTCAGCTTTTCTTCATCAGGTATTCTTAGAGGATATCTTGCAATTCTTCCAAAAACTAGTTTGTAGGGGATGAATTTCTTGGCTGAATGTAAACTAGTATTGTAAGTGAACGCAGCAAATGGTATTAATCCATCCCAGTCATTATAAAATTCTGAGTAAGTCCTGATGAAGTCAATTAATCGTGTATGGCTTCTTTTTAATCATCCATTAGTTAGTGGTTTTCTGATGTGGTAAGATTTCGTATTTTAAATGTCTTCATAAGTGTTTCTATTAGATCCAACAAAAAGTTGGTTCCTCTATCTAATAATATCGCTCTGGGAGCACCATATTGATATATGAGATGTTTAGCCAGTGCATTAACTATGGTGGTGGCTCGTAAATTGAGTATCGGAACCACTATTAGGTATTTGGTTAGATTGCATTGCATTGTAAGCATATGGCTGTTGCCTCGAGGAGTCATTCTCAATTTGCCTACGGTGTCGATGGAGACCTCGTCAGATGGTTTTATCGGGGTATCTGTTATAATCATGGGCTCTCGTCTTGATTCGATTCAACTTTTTCATACCGCATTCGCATTTTCTAACATAATCCAGAACATTGTTTCTCATACCTGGCCAATGGTGTTTCTCTCTCTGATTTTCTGATAGGTTTGGTTTACGCTTCTATGTTCTCCTATCAGACTTCCGTGTAAGTTTTGTATTATAACTGGTCTTTTTTGTGGTGCGAAAAAATTCCCTTTTTCGTAGCATAAGATTACAGTAATTGGACTGCCTTAAAATGTTCCCATTAGAAGTTGGCCTAATATGCCTGCCTCAAGGGTATCCAACATATCTCTTTTCCGAGCAATGCGAAAACTAGTAAGGCTTAGTGAATCATTGCAATTCTAAGGTTCGCGAGGGCAGTTCTTCAGTTTGGCGTACTGAGATTGTCAAAATACTTGTTTTTTACAACTACTGATATTGTGTTATGATTTTTGTATGATGTGACCAGGATTTGACCCACTTTTGGTCTTGTCTTTTTCAAATTCATTTGATTTATTGTATTTCGTCTGTATCAGTGTTATTACTAATTAAGTCAGTACACTCTGATATCGTTTCTAAACTAAGGTTGATCTTTTTCTTGTAGGTGGGTTAGCCATTAATAATTCTTGATTTGATGGTATCACGTCATTTGCAGTCTCTGATAATCCATACATTTTAGTTGGAATATCGGGTTGTTCAGTATTAGGCCTCTAAATACGGGTATTACCGGATGTTTTCCCGGATAATGGCGTACGAATATTTTCTGGTGCTTTAACCCGTTGTGGTCACACCTCCGAATAATAGCGTAGTGGTCATATGGGGTCAGCGTGACCCCACGCGGAAAAACCTCCGCCATTTCCCTCCCATTTATTGGATTGACTTGAAAATTGGTTTGGACATAGTTCATAACTACCTCTTTGAGAGAAAATAGTTTATTTACCTCTTTATAATTTTTTTAATAATGAAATTGTTGAATGAAAATTTTTTTTGAAATTTTGGGTTTTTTTACTAAAAAGGTCATAAAACATTCAATTTTTGAGATACAGCGGACACGTTTCGGGGTTGTACTCTTGATAATATATACTTTTAAGAAAAATACAACTTATAATGATCGGCCGGAAAAAGTATATTTATTTTGAAAAGTGAAGTGGGCCGTTTTGACGTAATTTAGAAATGTGAATAGGGTAAGCATTATCATAAAATATAACACTGAAAAACATTTTTTTATAGAACATTTATTTACTAATTTTGTCTGGGGTCATCTGGACCCCGAGTGACCACAACGGGTTAAAAGTTGCCGCTCTCGACGTACTAGGGTCGTTTCTTGAGTCTTATTTTATCTTAGCTCTAGTTCTTTGAGCTATGGTGCTGTGTTCAACATCAAGTGTTACTTGAACAGTCTTTGAACCAAGTGGCCTTCTTTGTCCTTGACTTGCCATTGACTGATCTTGTGCCTCCCCTGCCAAAAGGCTTCTCGATCTTGGAGCCTTAGGTTATTTATCTCTCCTTTGCTAAGAGTCTACTTAGTTCAACACTAGTACTCTGAGTTGGGGTAATTTATTATTAATTTTTCGCTCAGTGGCTTTTATTACTAGATTGCGAGACAAAACGTTCGCATTACTATTTAATCGTCCAGGTTTATACTTGAATATGTATTGATATCCTTTAGATTTAAACATCCAGCGCATTAGTCGTTATCCGGGGTCGGTTCTACTACGCATCCAGCTCAATAGTTCATGGTCTGCTCGTAAAATAAATCTTTATCGCAATAGGTATAGTCAAATTGATGCATGGCATATAGCGCGGCTAAACTTTCTTTTTGTGCAGTGTTATAATTTCTTTCGGCATTATTTAGGGTTCTCGATATATATGCCACAGGATGATTGAATATATTCTGTTTTTAACTTTGTACTGCTCCATTCGGATGGTGAGATGCATCGGTCGTCAGAATAAATTCTTTTTCAAAGTCTGGGAAGATTAAAATAGGAATCTCACATAATCGTTTCTTTAATGTTCAAGACTTTCATCTTGTTGTAGTCTCTAATCACTACAATGCTGATCTTTCTTTAGAAGGTCGGTTAGCGGTTTTGCTATTTTTGAGAAATTCTCTATGAATCTCTGATAGTATCCTATCAGTCCTAAGAATTGTCAATTATTTTTCATGGTAGTTGGCTTGGGGAACTTCTTTACTGCCGAAATTTTTTTAGGATCTGATTCAATCCCTCTTTCGCTGATGACATATCCTAGGAATAGAACTTCCCGCTGTAAAAATTCTATCTTGTCGGGTTGTAAAACCAGTCTAGCGTCTCTCAAAAGTTGTCTCACTTTTCTATCATGGTCTTGCAAATCCTGTACATATACTATTATGTCATCAAGGTACACCAACATTTCGGTGTTTTGAAGTCCTTTTAAGACGTTATCCATTAGTCTTTGAAAAGTAGCAGGTGCATTCATCAATCCCTCTGGCATGCGAACGTATTGATAATGCCTATTCGGAGTAGTAAAAGCGGTCTTCCATTTAGCTTCTGGTTTCATGGGTATTTGTTGAAATCCACTAGCCAAGCCAAAACATGTGAAATAACATGCTCCTCCGAACTTATCTCTAAACTTATAACTAAACTCTAACTTATACGTTATCTCTAAACTTATAACTTATAACTAAAGTCAATGACCATTCTCCAACGTGAGTTACTATGGCTGTTCGGTCGTTTTGGGATGATTCAAATTGGGGAGCAGCAGGGCGAATTAGAAGGCTCTATAATGCCATTCTTCAGTTTTTTCCTCATTTGTTCGCCTATAATTTCTCTATGTTTCAGGGGTTGTCTGTATTGCTTAGTATATACTGGTATGTTATTTTCTAGCGGAATCTCGTGTTTCACTTTATTAGTAATAGAGAGGGGGTTCCCTAGTAGCAAAAATACATCGCAGCATTCGCCTATTATCTAATTTACACCTTCTTTCTTGGTTAAGATGGTCTTCTCGAATTAAAGTTTTGAATAAATTGATTCGTTTCTAACGTTAAGTTATTCTATTAAGTGGAGTTTTTGGCTCGGTGTAGGTATCAGAGTCAGATTTAGGGATAGCATATTCAAAAGGTGGAATTTCTACAGGGTCTATATTTACACAGATGTCTTCTTCCTGTGTGTTTATTGTCATCACCCGACAAGTATTGTGGTTATTTTGTACTATTCCTTCTCCTATATATACTTGGTCGTTATTGAGTTCTAATTTAGGCAGATATCCTTTCTTTAACTTACTGGGTTTAATATTTATCTAAAGTACTTGCCTAGTTCTTCTTTTAATTATATATTCATGTTTGGACTTCTCATGATTGGCGGTCGATGGGTCCGAATCTTTTTGGTTTTCCATGAATAATTTACTCATGAATATCTCGGATAATTTATTATGATCTGTATAAAGCTCTCTTGTATTATATATCTTTTTGATCTTTTGCTTGTGTTGGTTATTTATCAATTGGATAGGTATGTGATGCATTAAATCCCCACTTATCGTGAGGGCTTTGTTATGATATGAGATAACAGCTTCCTCTTTTTTTAAATAACTTCGTTTAATTATTCCATCCTGGTCGATTTCGAACTCATTTGTCACAACTTAAAATTTTACCGGCGATCCCTGTATAGTTAAATAAGTGGTTGCTAAGGTTTTTATGGTCTCATCAGTGATGCCGCCTAGTGTGCCATTTATCGACGACATCAATTTCTGGATCAGAGTTTAAGGACCTGAGTTTAATTAAATTAACCGAAGCTCCGTTATCTATTATAATCGTTAACCATGGTCTTCGGCCTTCGCGGATTCGTAACTTTATAACTGTAAGTTCGTCATTTCCTAAATCTTCTTCTCGAGGTCCTGTATACGTAGCAATTTGTCTAACGGTTTCTGCATCTTGTTTTGAACCAGTAAGTTTTGTCCTCGAGCGCTACTTCCCGTGGTCGGAGGCTCTTTCCTCCTCATATACAAGGCTGGTCCGGAATTGTGTGGGCTTTGGCTCGTCATCGAGGTCTTGTGACGAGCCCTTATCAAGTTTAAATTACCGTCCGCTGGTCTTAATTCCTGAAAGGGAAGATGAGATGATATTCTCAATGGTTCATTTGGTCACAATTGCCCTGCTGGGTTGATGTTCTCAATGGTTCATTTGGTCACGGTCGCCCTGCTGGGTTTTGATTCCATAGTCCACTATAATTGGTTCGTGGTCTGTAATTGCCTCCGGTATACCTACTATGGTCGTAGCGTGGCTGGCAAGTCGAATATTTCGGTAGATGATTACTTGCCATAGGGTTATGTAGACGAATCATTATTATATTAATTATAGTGTTTGTCCCTGCTATTCCGCGGGTATTGTCCCGGGGGTATATTAGGTCGTTCGTAATTTTCTATGGGTAGGAAGTAATGTGTTGGATAATAATTTCTCTGTGGAGGGTATTCCACTCGGTTGTCATACTGCGTCGGTGTATATCGTTTATCTAAGTTATAGTTGGTCTTTCTATTACTCCAGGCTCCTTGTTGCGAGATTTCTTTATCCTTTTATATGAGCTGGACATTTTTGTGACTATACTCTCGGTCATTCGGTTCATAATTTATGCTGCCTCGGTCTTTTGGATAAAATCTATCGTTATTACGGTTAAATGATCCTGACAGCTCATCATCATCTTTTTCGTCTTTTTCAATTCGTTTATGTTGGGCGGCAGCGGCATTCCGCTACGAGCGGCATTATCTCGATTTTTGGCGTGCGCGGCTGGCCAGCCACCGTCGTAAGTTTATTATAACTGTAATTTTTCGCGCCAAAATTTTTTGTTTTATTTGCGTAGGAGTAACCTCCGCCGGTTACTCCGTTCTTTAGCGATTTCTTATTTTACGCGGTTCGTGCGAGTAAGAGAGCGTTACCTCTCTCACTCTCGTATAACCAGTGCGAGAGAGTTGCGGTTTCTCTTGCACCCGTATAAGTATAAGTGCGCGTGAGTGAGAGAGTGGTATCTCTCTCACTCTGGTAGTAGCAGTGCGGGAGAGTCGTTTTCTCTCTCGCACTCGCGTAAGGCTAGGCGCGCAAGAGTGAGAGAGCGCTTTCTCTCTCACTCCTACGGCGCAGTACGGGAGACTCGTTGTCTCTCTCGGACTCGCAGTAGACGCAGCGCGCAGGAGTGGGAGAGCACTCTTTCTCTCGCTCCAACGGGCTCCGTGCGGGAGAGTATTCTTCTCTCTCGCACCCGTACGTTAAACGGCGCGCGCGAGTGAGGGAGGCCGTTCTCTCTCACTCTCATAGGTGTAGTGCGAGAGACGTTCTTTTTCTCTCGCACTCGTATCGTACGCTGCGCGTGAGAGCCGTTTCAGCGCATTACATCTCGCCTTATCGCCTGCGCTTCCCGTGCGTATCTTATATAATTTCTTTTTTGTTTTTTTATATATTTTGTTACTTATGTAGATTAATTTATTAAATTATTTTATTTATTTAATTTATTCTTTTTCTTTCTTTTTATTTACTTTTTCTTTCTTTTCAATTTTCTTTTTTTTCTTTATTATTTCTGCAACGAGGAGCTTTCAGCTCTCCTCCCGAATACCGCCCTCTCCGAGATTCAACTAGCCAGGTGAGGACGACACACGAGCCGCGCAACGACGTTTGCGTGGCGTTGCAACGGGTAAGTTGGGTCCGTAGACCGGCTTCTCGAGCCTGGACCTAGGAGCAAAGACGTCCGAGACTTTAGCTTCCTAAAAAGGGGCGCAAAGGGCATTTTCGCACCTTTTGCGAATTGCGCGTCCTCCGAAGCTAACTGCTGCTGTAGCGGTTAATGTTTAAAACTGCCACCCCGTTACAATATATAACGTAATGGGACGTTCCAATGAATTCTTAGTATATTTCAGAGTCGAGTTTTATTTTTTTTTTGAAAATTTCTCAACTTCTAGTTTGTATCAAAATAAGATATCATGCCAAGTATCAGCTCAAAATATTAATTTTTAAAAATGTTATACATGTTTAAAAAAAAAAATGGAGTAAAATTTTTAAACTGTTATATCTCAGATACTATTTATTTAAATGACGCAAATTTTTGTTTAATTACGCCAATAATATTGAACTTATGAAATGTATATAATTTAATACAAAATATTCCATAAAAAAAGTTACAAATTTTTATAAACAAATTAAGTTTTTTAAGGGTTTAGGCCACTCTAAAGGCCAAAAAAATAGGCCTTTTTAGGATTCTTTTTTCAGAAATACTACAAAATAAATCAAGATTCCAATAAAGAGTATTTATTACACATATCAGTGACTGTATACAAAAATTTTTTTGAAGCGATTAATTTCAAAATGGCGGCTGTGCAGCGTTTTTCCGATGACGTCTCCGTTTTGTCAGGGTCCACGGCCGGACAAACAGCTCCTGTAAATTTTGAATTATAATAAGCCAATTTTTTTTTTTTTTTTGATTTTATATAATAACTGCTATAGAAGTACGTAGATTTTTCTCAATATGTTAATTTTTGGCCAAATGGCGCACTTCCAAAGTGGAAAGTGAAAAATTTGCCTAAAAAATCATCAGATAATTGTTATTAACAAATGAACTATACAAAATAAAAAAAAATCCTTCTTACTTCCATAGACAATGTATTTTTCAAGATATGTCCAATATTTCAAGTAAATCAGTTGAAAATTGTCTGAGTTACGTTTCCGGCCAACTTGAAAAATGCAGTTTTGAGATACACGCTGCATAGCCGCCATTTTGAAATGAATCGCTTCTAAAAAACTTTTGTATGCAGTCACTAATATGTACAATATAATTATTCTTTATTGGAATCTCGATTTATTTTGTAATATTTCTGAAAAAGAAATCCTAAAAAAGCCTATTATTTCTGCCTCTAGAGTGGCCTAACCCCTTAATCAAGGGACACATACGATTTTCAATTTTTTATGTCGAATCAAAGCCTAACCTTATTTCTTTAATTTGAAAAAAAAAATTTTCGACATTTTAATAGAAAAATAATTAGGGCCATTTGAAGCTTCTTTCCGTGAAGCCTCTTCTAGTAAGAGCATGGCCCGTTTACCTCCTTTTGTGGAATCAAAATGCAAATTTTAACATTTATTTTTACATATTTTATTTTATAACTCATGTTTATCGTTTCTTAATAAATGGGACTTAGTTATAATACAAGAAAATTACGTGATCTGATCTGTTTTGTTTACTTCCCTAAGATACATATGCTATACTATTCTACCTGTTTAACTGGAGCCCATATTGTAATTATATTGCTTTGTGAATTATATTAAATTATATAGGTTACTGCAGGTGTTACAAGAATATAGTTTTGTTATTTGAAGTCATAATTAATAATGACTTTAATATTTCCTGGAAACTAAAAACTTATAAGATTTCCTGGAAAAACTGAATACTTATAGATAGATATATAATATTTATAAGAGCACTGGTACAAAAATCAATTATTTTGTGTAAACATATTGTTAAGGTATGCTCGAACATTAAGACCGTTATGAGGACCTGCACCATCCTGCTGGAACCAAGTATTTTGGAATTCATTGCCAACGATTGCCTGAATTGTCGAAATGACATCGTTTGGTAACAAAGTTTCATATTTTTCAGCAGTAAGATTACTATCAATAAAAATGGTCCAACAATCCTGTAGTCAATAATACCTACCCAGATATTATTTTTTTGAGGGTATTGAGTCGATCGGCTATCAATCATCTAGTGTGGATTATCAGCAATCTAATACCTCATATTATGTCTATTGACATTACCGTTTGATTCAAACGTAGCCTCATCAGAAAAAACAATACGACTTGGGAAACTATCGTCAACTATGATTCGGTCCATCATATTTTCACAAAACTTGACACGTCTGTCTCGATTATCTTCATTAAGCTTATGCACAAGCTTCATTTTGAATAGATGAAATTTGAGTTTTGTTTTAAAATATTTTGAACTAAACCAATGCTGAGATTATGTTGTCGATGTACTTTTCTGACTGACGTATGAGAATCTTCTATGACTGATAACGCAACATTCATCCGATTGTCTTAATTCATAGCTGTTGCAGGACGACCAGATCTAGAGAGATCCTTTACACTACCTGTTGAATTATAGCGATGAATCATAATCTTGACAGTATTCTTTAAAATTAGTTGGACTCTTGAAAAATCTTTATTGAATATTGTGCAAACTTGTTCTAACGATCTCTCTTCATCACCGTAATCTCTTATCATGAGAATCTTTATTCGCTCTCGATCAGTTAATTGCACCATCGTGCTTTCAGGAAACTATTTAAGTGATTAAATTATATTTAAATCACCACAACCTATCAAAAATAAACTGTAGCCTAGACAGAAATCGAAAAACGAAATAACGGGAAATGAAGTAGGAAGACAAATTAACAGAAAATACTCGTAATATATTTTGATGTAGTGTATCTAATAATTTAAAATATTCTACAGAATATTTCCAACAATCGACAAAACATCGGACTTTCGAAAAAACCTAGAAAAGCATCTTAATATTGATACTAGTAATTTCATCTAAAATAGAAAAGTTTTTATTAAATAAAAACATCTGCTAAAGAAAAATGAAGTTTAATTTCGAAGTTTTCTTTTTAATCACTGCATTAAAAATTGTTAGTGGATAGAAATAATATTTCTCGAAAATTGTATCAAGAGGTTTTTAGAATCGTTGATTTTGAATCTGGTGGGGGATTTGAGATATTTAAAATGACGAATCGCAAGTGTTCAAGATGAAATTTTCTAAATAGACAAAGACATGCTTGTACGTAAAACCATGGCCGCTCAAGGTCAGCTCTTGAAAAGGACATATTGGAACGTAAAATTTTCCTCTCTACTCATTTTTGGTCTCAAAAGTATAGGCTCTCGTTTGAAAAAATTGACTTGACTTCAAACGACCTTTAAGGTCATCGTCATGATCAAACCCATAGTTACAGTCTGTCAAGTAAGAGCGTGGTCGTATTAATTTATGAAAAAATTTATTTGATGAAACTTTCATATTTATATATACATTGTACACATTACAAACAATGATGCAATTTGGTCAATCATGTGTCCAGTCACCACCGGCGTCGATAATTGCCTGGCATCTCCGAGGCATGCTTTCTACTAATTTGACGGCGTATTCTAGTGGCAAGGATCTCCAGATCTGACGAATTTCGTAAGACAACTGCTTCAAAGTGTATGTGCGTCTTCCACGAAGCTTCCGTTTAATATATGCCCACACATTTTCAATAAGGTTTGCATCGGGCGACTGCGACGGCCAATCCAATGTAACGATGGCAGATTGAGTCTTCCACTGAGTACAGAGCTTGCTGCGGTGTTTAGGATCGTTGTCCTCCTGCAGAATCCAATCTTCATTTTTTGTGATGAACTATCGTTTGGCAGATAGCAGTAAAGCCTTTTTGTAGATTATCATTTTCTCGGCATTGAGGTTGTCAGTAAAGAGGTGCAAAGTGCCGAATCCCTGCTTTGAGAAGCAGCCCCAAAGATGCACCTTTATTCCATGTTTTACGGTCCACTGAACAAGCCTATTGGTAGAAGTTGACCAGGCTCGCGTGAGGACAGAACGTGCCCATAGAGAACATTCATCAATTAAAATGACATTTTCAAAATCTCTATCAATATTCTCATGCGCCCAAGCGAGTCGCTTTGTCACATGTTTTTCAGTCAACAGAGGCTTCTTCATTGTGTTGCGCCATTTTAGATGATGAGTACGAAGATAGGTTCGGATAGTTTCGTAGAATATATCAAAACCTTTTGCCATTAATTTTGCTTGTCCTTGCCGCAGTGTTAAAGCAGGATTCCGCGAAAACAGATTCACTATTCTTTTTTCATCTTTTTTGTTCACTTTTCCTATCGAGCCACGTTCTGGTAAATCATCGACATTTTTAGCCACTTTATATCGCTGTATCCACTTGTTTACAAATGCTTTTGACTTTCTCATATATTTAGCAGCCGCTGATTGTGACATTTTGGGACCTTTCGGGCGGATGCAAAGGAACACAGCCTCGTAGCGCGACGCGTACTTAGCACTCATGGCGTTTAACGTGATTCTCTTTCAAAAGATCAACGACAACTGAATCTTTGTTAACAATGCATCAAGAAAAAAGCTTTTTTCTATCGGCTCGCGAAGGATTTAGAGCGAAATCTTTTATTACCTGTCGGTAAAGTCGACCACGCTTTTACTTGACTGACTGTATCATCAGGCCGCTAATAAAAGTAAAGGCATTATTTTTTTTGCATTACCGTAACCACCTTTGGAATAGCTCTATTTTTTCCACATTTGATCTCCATCATGACCATTCAAGGTTAAATTTTAAAAATGATCAAGAACATATTGAAATGTAAAATTTTTCTCTCTATTCATTTCCGGTGTCAAAAATAGAGCTTCTTATTTGAAAAAATCATTTTGACCTTCAAATGACCTTAAAGGTTCGATTTAAGGTCGAAGCCAAGGTCACCGTCGAATAGTCAAGGAAATTTCTCCAAAAATTTGTATCGTAAGTTTCTCTCCAGTACTATTATATTATTTTTGAAGTTATTCAGCCTTACTAGGACTTCTTGAACACGCTGTATATATATATATATATATATATACAGGGTGGGCTATTTTAATTTCCTGACCTAAATATCTGAGAATCTAAGCAAGATACGAAAAAAATTTCAGACAAAAGTTGATGAAGGCACAGGGGGTCAGATAACAGTGACCTTTCGCTTGACGTTGGAATTAACCTTTAAGGTCAGTTAAAGCTTAACTTCTTTTTTTTAAACGGAAACCCCTATTTTTTATGCCGGAATCGGGAAGTGCAAAAAATTTTGCATTAAACTTTTTTGAACAAAATTTTGTTTCATGACCTCCAAGAGGTCAAAAATCAAGGCCGAATATCTTGAGCCGTTTCTTGCATTATCACTGCGTTACCGTGGTTTGTAGAAAAAATAAATTAATAACCCAATAACCCTCTTCGACCTCAAATCACCCCATCAATCTCAAATTTTATGCTTGTCCACGCTCTTTACTCAAAATTTAATCCGTTGGCGAAGATGGGTTTAATAGGTTATTACTTTAAATACGATAATAACAATACTCCTATTTTTAAAATGTTCTTGTAATCATTTATCCAGACCTCCATATTATCAATAACCAAGCAGTAGCCAAATCCATCTATTATTCCATTTCTTTTCTAATAATTCTCAAAGTCTTTGAATACATGCTTATTACATAATTTTAGTTCATGAGTGAAGGTTTCATCGTTTTGAAGTCACATTGTGTTTTACAAATAGGCTTTAGAGATGGTAAAAAATGATTCTAATTATTTAAATATTATGCTTTTTCTCTGATAAGACTAAATCTTAAAGTGGCTAAGAAATCAATAGTCATAATTACCCGTATTGGCGAGAATCCTCACTGTTGTAGGACAGTAAATCAGCACAACCTTGTAGCCTTATATGTATGATGTAGAATTGTTAACGAATATGTAATTGGTTCGTACATTTTTTATGCAAGTGTCAATAGGAATATCTATTGGGTGTACAACTTTGCTTCCGCCGTTTTTTTCCGAAATTCGAGGCTTTATTGTAAAAAACTAGTTATACATTTATGATTCAAAGTATTGTCCATTGCTGGCCACTACTTTCTTCCATATTTCGGGCAGCATACGAATCCCGCGTTGAAAAAACTGGTCATCTTTTGAATCGATCCACGAATCGATCCAATTTTTTACTTCTTCATAAGACCGGAAGTGCTGGTCAGCCAGGCCGTGTGCCGTTGATCGAAACAAGTGATAGTCCGAGGGAGCAACGTCTGAAGAATACGGCGGGTGGGGTAGGACTTCCCATTTCAAAGTTTCCAAGTATGTCTTGACCACTTTCCCAACATGGGGTCGAGCATTGTCATGCTGTAAAATCACTTTATTATGTCTCTCGTTGTATTGCGGCCGTTTGTCTTTCAATGCTCGGCTCAAACGCATTAATTGCGTTCGATAACACTTGCCTGTGATTGTTTCAGTCGGTTTTAACAACTCATAATACACTACGCCGAGCTGGTCCCACCAAATACTGAGCATGACCTTGGAACCGTGAATATTCGGTTTGGCCGTCGACGTGGAAGCATGGCCGGGATATCCCCATGATTTTCTGCACTTGGGATTATCGTAGTGAACCCATTTTTTGTTCCCAGTCACAAGGCGATGCAGAAATCCCTTCCGTCTTTGCCTTGCAAGCAGCTGTTCACAAACACACAAACGCCGTTCAACGTCTCTCGGCTTCAACTCGTATGGCACCCAATTTCCTTGTTTCTGAATCATTCCCATGACTCTCAGGCGCTTTGAAATGGCTTGTCGCGTTACTCCCAATGATCCTGCCAATTCTTGTTGCGTTTGACACGAGTCTTGATCAAGTAATGCCTCCAATTCTGCATCTTTGAAAACCTTCTTTCTTCCACCGCCATGCTGGTCTTCGACGTTAAAATCGCCGTTCTTGAAGAGTTGAAACCACTCTCGGCACGTTCTTTTACTAATAGCGGCCTCACTATAGGTATTTGAGAGCATTCGATGAGCCTCAGTCGCAGATTTTTTTATATGAAAGCAGAAAATTAAAACCTCCCGCAAATGACGAGAATTGGGCTCGTAAGCTGACATGTTTAATCGAGAATAACTTTATGATGCAGAGATAAATCGACTAATATTTCGATGGCGTTATGTTATCAAATTCCAAAGCTTACTGTATGACATCTATGATCTATTTATTTTAACTAGCACTTACTGCTACAGCCATCTATTGCAAAACGACGGAAGCAAAGTTGTTCACCCAATATGAACAGTTCTTTAGAGATCAGTTACCAGAACTAATTAAAAATGTCTATTTAGACACGTGACAAAGATTATGTTGCCAAAATGATGGTTCACCAGTACATTTTACATGGATTGTGTGAAATTTCTCGGATAAAAATTACAATGGTTCGTGAATTGGACAAACAGGCCTAGTTGCCAGAAACAACGACGTGGACGTAGTAAGTTCTTTTTCCTTTGGGGTGCTGGATTAAAGTAAGTCCCCTTGACTCTCACTATTTGGGGTGCTAGATTAAAGTGAGTCCCCCCGCCTCTCACTATTCTGGGTGCTGGTTTAAAGTGAGTCCCCTCGCCTCTCACTATTCGGCGTGCTGGTTTAAAGTGAGTCCCCTAGCCTCTCACTATTCGGGGTGGTGGATTAAAGTAAATCCCCTCGCCTCTCACTGGTTTTACGATAACTAATTTAACCTTGAAGCAAATGTTCTAAGTTACGTCCTTCTGCCTCAAGGCACAAAAACAAACGTCTTTTAAAATGGCGCACCGTGTTAAGCAAAGTTTGCCTTGGGATCGCAGCACATGCTCGACTAATGTGGTCTTGCATGTTTAATCTTGTCGTAGGCTGTTGTTCAAAAATAACATTTGTTATGTAGTCCCATAAAAAGAAATCCGAGGATGTCATAGCAGATGAACAAGCAGGCCAGTTTATAGGACCTCTTCGTCCAATCCATTTACCATTGTAGTTTTCATTGAATAGATTCCGTACGATCCGTGCAAAATGTGCTAGTGCAACATCGTGCGCATCCTTCGTCGCGTCTCTACATCGACATCTTCCGTTATCACTGGTAACTGATCTCTAATGAACTGTGAATAGGTATTCCTGTCAACATTTTCTTCAAAAAAGTAAGGACCAATTAAATATCCATTTACAATTCCATACCATACCATAAGGCTTCAACGTCTTTGATGATTGACTGTTCTATGCCAATGAGGATTCTCGTCTTACCAATAATGGCAATTATGCCTATCGAGCTCCCCGTCACTTTGAATTTTGGCCTCATCAGGAAAAAACACAAAATTAAAAAAATCAGGATCATTTTCTGTCACATCCAAAGCACATTGGCAAAACACAATGCGCTGTTGGAAATGATAAAACTGTAACTCTTGAACTAATGTTATGTGATAGGCATGGTATCTAAGGACTTTAAGGATTCTCAAGAAGGTTCTTCTAGGTATACCGATTTCTCTTTCGACTCGGCGACTGCTAAATGGGGGTCAAAATGAATGATTGCAAGAACAGTCACAACACAAACACCATTTTTGTCATATTCATGACGCCTGCGTTGACGGACCAGCTATCCACCACGAGCTCTTTGTGTTAACTGACTTATTGTTCTATGATCAGGATGTCTTATATTATGAAAGCGTTCTGCGTACAGTCTTGCCGCAGCACGATAAATATTATGACTTTCTTCTTGAAGCATTATCATATCAACAATATTATTTGGCTGATAGTCAGCCATTTTTAGTTCTGTTCTTCACGTTTGTAAAATCAAGATAAAATAATAATTAAAATTTTTTAAATTTATTGGGTGTACAAATTTGCTTCTGCCGTTTTGCAATATATGGCTGTAGCGGTAAGTGGTAGTTAAACTTAATAGATCATAGATGTCATACAATAAGCTTAGGTATTTGTAAACATAACGCCATCGGAATATTAGTCGATTCATGTCTGCATCATAAAGTTATTCTCGATTAAACATGTCAGCTTACGATACCAAATTCTCGTCATTTGCGGGAGGTTTTAATTTTCTGCTTTCATATGAAGAAATCTGCGACTGAGGCTCATTAAATGCTCTCAAATACCTACGATGAGGCCGCTATTAGTGAAAGAACGTTCCAAGAGTGGTTTCAACGCTTCAAGAACGGCGATTTTAACTTCGAAGACCAGCATAGCGGTGGAAGAAAGAAGGTTTTCGAAGATGCAGATTTGGAGGCATTACTTGATCAAGACTTGTGTCAAACGCAACAAGAATTGGCAGGATCATTGGGAGTAACGCAACAAGCCATTTTGAAGCGCCTGAAAGTCATGGGAATGATTCAGAAACAAGAAAATTGGGTGCCGTACGAGTTGAAGCCGAGCGATGTTGAACGGCGTTTGTGTGTTTGTGAACAGCTGCTTGCAAGGCAAAGACGGGAGGGATTTCTGCATCGCATTGTGACTGAGGACGAAAAATGGGTTCACTACGATAATCCCAAGCGCAGAAAATCATGGGGATATCCCGGCCATGCTTCCACGTCGACGGCCAAACCGAATATTCACGGTTCCAAGGTCATGCTCAGTATTTGGTGGGACCAGCTCGGCGTAGTGTATTATGAGTTGTTAAAACCGGCTGAAACAATCACAGGCAATCGTTATCGAACGCAATTAATGCGTTTGAGCCGAGCATTGAAAGACAAACGGCCGCAATACGACGAGAGACATGATAAAGTGATTTTACAGCATGACAATGCTCGACCCCATGTTGCGAAAGCGGTCAAGACATACTTGGAAACTTTGAAATAGGAAGTCCTACCCCACCCACCGTATTCTCCAGACGTTGCTCCCTCAGACTATCACTTGTTTCGATCAACGGCACACGGCCTGGCTGACCAGCACTTCCGATCTTATGAAGAAGTAAAAAATTGGATTGATTCGTGGATCGATTCAAAAGATGACCAGTTTTTTTAACGCGGAATTCTTGTGCTGCCCGAAATATGGGAGAAAGTAGAGGCCAGCGATGGACAATACTTTGAATCATAAATGTATAACCAGTTTTTTACAATAAAGCCTCGAATTTCGGAAAAAAACGGCGGAAGCCAAGTTGTACACCCAATATGAAAAGAAAAAAAATGACGCCCCGGCTGTAACTGTATTATAAGTGTACTTTCTAAGATTGGCCAAAATGTAAAATGTAAAAAAATATTATTAATTTTGTCATTTAACAAAAAGTCACATGAATCAGAAATTTGTTAACGATTTTCACGATTAAAAATCCGATATTCAAAACATTTATGAGATACGTAACTTTTCAAAGATAAGATAATTAACTTCTTTTAAAATATTTTTGAAGTCTACTTTTTATTTCAGCATTAAAAATAAAGGTTTGATTGTAAATAATAAAGTTGATTTTAAAATAACCTGAAAAGTTAGCTTAAAGGTCAAATTGAAGTTTATCTTTATTTTGATTGTCTTTCCTATCTTGAAATCTACTGAATAATACCCTACTAAATGAATTTCACCAGCAGATTGAATTTTAGGAAAGTAGAGTTGTGGTAGATAGTGAGGATAAAATTTGAGATGTGCAGGGTACGCGTTGGTAAAAAGAAAGAATAGCGGTTTGGGAAATAGAGGTTGATTCCAGAATCGAAAACAAAGGATTGTATCTCAAAATGTAAAGATAACCTAAAAATAATTGTGAAAGTTAACTTTGACGTCGGCTTATAGCTCACACTTATCATTATTTCTCTTTCTACTGCAAGCTCTACCCGCAAATGCCCTACTCACCTCTTCCTACAAGCGAGTAGAACTTTGGGTAGGCAGCGTAGTGATGAATAATATTTGAGATCAATGAGGTGTAAGGGTGTTAGAGAGGAAATAAGTGTGTGTGTGAATGTGTTTTTCTCATGACATTTGAAAGCAAAATGATGGTGTGATAGCTGATCTTCCAAAGCGCTTAAAAAAAAAAGTGAATTTCGGTGGAAAGTTTCCCGATAATACTACGTGACCTAATGGCCTAATTTGTATGTAAATATGTTCAAAAAATGTTTATCTAGTGGACCTCATAGGGGTTTTTTGAAGTTTTATTTTTTTTCAAAATTATACAGTTTTAAAGTCAAAAATTGTTTTTTTTTTGCTATAACATTCAAACTCAAACACGTATACAGAATTTTTATTTTATTATTCCTAAAAGTCATGTTAGCATGAAAACGCCTTTTAGGGTATTTGACCTTAATTTTTGACCTCTTGTAGGTCACAAAGTTAAATTGTCTCTAGGACAAAAATAATATAGAATTTTCCGTTCATTTTGATTTCAGCATCAATAATAAGTATATAGAGGATGAAACTTGAGATTAAGCAGTTAATCTTAAGAGGAAGGGGGTTGTGGTGGCGGAGGAGGTTGTCGGGGCGGGAGGGGGTAATATGTAAAGATCGGACTTAGGGTTAGTAGGGTAAGTATTGATAGTGCTTTAGATTGATAATAGATTAGTTTATTTTTCCTAAAAACGACGGTAATGCAGTGAAGATGCAAGAAACGGCCTAAGATATTCGACCTTTATTTTTGACCTCTTGGAGGTCATAAGACAAAATTTTGTATAAAACAAAATTTTGTTTGAAACAAATTTCATGCAAAACTTTTTGCACTTTCCGATGTTGGCATAAAAAATAGGGGTTTCTATTTGAAAAAATAAAGTTATCCTTTAACTGACCTTAAAGGTCAACTCCAAGGTCAAGCTAAAGGTCACTGTTATCTGACCCCCTATGCCTTCTTCAACTTTTGTCAAAAACTTTTTTTCGTATCTTGCTTAGATTCTGAGATATTTCGGTGGGGAAATTAAAATGGCCCATCCTGTATATACAGGGTTGTCCGTTTTAATCTATTGGTCGAAATAACTTAAAAAAAAATATGTTGTACACAGGTAACGCTATAAATAGAATAAACATTATCATCAAAACATAATTTTTTTAAACGTATTTATCCACAAAATTCTAATTTGCAGAACACGAAGTGTATTCCTCGAGAAATTCTAATTCGGTAACGATTTTTGTACGCATTTTTAATTTTGTCGATTACAGCGACATCTGTTACGAATCTAAAAAATGTTCTTAACAAAATTTCCATATTTTTCGACGCAGAATCAGAATCTGCAATATAAAATTGGGGTACCCATTTCAGATTTTTAAGTTGAAACTGCTCCATACGGGGGGTTAAAGGGGGGGAGGATCGATTGTGGTGTCATTGCATGTCCCCTATACAGATTAACAAATTTTTCTTTTCTACCTTTTCATATGCGTGGTTGTTGAGATATTCGCATCGATAGATTAAAACTGCCGATTACAGAGCCATCTGTCACGCATCGAAGAAAATGTTTGAGACAAAACTTTTATATTTTTCGATGCAGAATCAGAATCTGTAATAAAAAATTAGGATTTCCTTCTAAAGTTTGCGATTTGACCATCAAATAACCTTTAAATTTGACCTCAAGGTTAACGCCAAGGTCAGCGTTGGACGATCCCTTTCAACTCCTACAACTTTTGTCTGATCATTTTTTGATGTAACCATCTCCCTTTTAAGTTATTTCGACCGATAGAATAAAACGGACCACCTTGTATATATACACAGTGTGTCCCATGGAAAACGGAACTTTTTCAAAACATCGATTTATATTGGCGCCACCTATTGGTGGATGTTAGCAATGGAAAGGTCCATTCTTAACTGACATCGTGTCAAAATTGTATGACATTTGGTTCAATGGAAACCAAAATATCGCGCTCAAAGCGACAGTGTGTTTGTGGCATCGGTCGAAAAATGAACTTCGAACAAAGAGCTAATATTAAGTTCTGTTTTAAACTCAGTAAATCCTTTACTGAGACGCATAATGTGCTGAAACAAGTTTATGGCGATAATTGTCGATCCCGTACCAGAGTGTATAAGTGGTATAAGCGGTTCCAGGAAGGTCGTGAAGACATTCAGGACGACGAACATCCAGGTCCTTCGAATACCGTGGTTACTCAAAGTAACATTGAAAAAGTGCGTGAATTTATAAAAAATGAGCCAAAATCTTCATTGCGATACATGGAAATGGAATTAAATATGTCCAAAAATTCAATTCATCGCATTTTGACCGATCATTTAATCTACGGAAGGTGTGTGCACGCTTTGTTCCACACAAATCGACCGACTACAAAAAATTGCTCCGAATTCAACATTGTAAGGATTTGATTAAAGAGTCAAAAAAGGACCCAAACTTGAAATATTCAATTGTGACTGGTGACGAAACATGGTGTTTTCAATATGATCCCAAAACCAAGCGTCAAAGTGCTGAATGGAAGCACTCAACCGAGCCCAATCCGAAAAAAAGTCGTCTTGAAAAGTCAAAAGTGAAGACAATGTTGATTTGTTTCTACGATTCGGAGAGTATTATTCATCGTGAATTCGTTTCACCTGGTCAAACGATTACTGCTGTGTTTTATTTTGGTGTTATGAAGCGTTTGCTCAGCCGTATTCGTCGCGTGCTGCCACAATACCGTGAAAAAGAGAGCTGGCGTTTGTTGCATGATAATGCCCCGTCTCATCGATCGAACTTAATCACGGATTTTTTTATCAAAAATTCCATTTTAACCATCAACCATTCACCGTACTCGCCGGATTTGGCTCCATGCGACTTCTACTTGTTCGCCAAATTGCACTTGCCTATGAAAGGAAAACGTTTTGCCGACGTAGAGGCCATCCAAAGAGCGACGACCGACATAATAAAGTCGATGGATAAAAATGATCTCAAAAACTTATTTGATATGTTAATTGATCGTGCAGAACGTTGTGTTGATGCGGAAGGAGACTATTTTGAATAAAATAAATAAGATTTGCCGGAATATTGAGTTTTTGTCTTTATTTTGAAAAAGTTTCGTTTTCCATGGGACACACTGTGTATATATATATATATATATGTATATGTATATATATACGTTCATACGTAGATGAGAAGTTCATGAAAATAAATTTTGCTAAACTTAAATTAATTCTATCTTAAGAAGCAAAAAAAGTTAATTTGAAAGTTTTCAAAAATTTTTTTTTTCTTTGCAAATATCTTCAAAAATTATAAAAACTTTTTGTCAATAATTTGTTTTAATAAATTGTTGTTTCTTATAAAATAAATATTATTCAATTTAATATTATTAACTTCCGAGTAATACTTTATGATGTTTCTATCATGTACTGTTTTATTATAGAGATGTGTACGAGCCGGCACCTACTCTGGCGAACAAGATGTCCTTAATGAGCTCTGGCTGTTGATCTGCGTATTGCCATATAAGTAGGATGCATCCTATTTGGAAAACGTTAAGCATAACGCCTTGCTGCAGAACGATAATTGAAGGGTTGTAAGTCTAAAGGGTCTAAGCGCCAATTTTATTATTTAGAGATATAACAGAAAAACATTATAAAATAAGCAACTCAATGACATTAATATTTATTTTTACTTAATTCAATTGAACACATATCCAAATTTCAAAACAAAAATGGACTTGAATCCATTTGGATATTATTAGCCTTGTTACTTAGATCGTATTTTCGTAAAAATATTAACTTTGGATTTTTGGCATTTAGACTCTTTACTTACAACTATTCAATTGTTGTTACATTCCCTCAAATCCATTGTCGTGTCAACTATCTTAATTGGAGGATAGCTAGCAATTTTTTAATTCTTAAATTTTTTTTAGAAATTAAAGACCGCAAGATAGAAAAATTAATGAAAATGATACAATACAGATAAATTGCGCAAAACTAAGGTAATGGTGAATGCATAAATCAGGATACACAGAAATAAATGACAAACACGTAGTAAATCAATATTTGAAGCTGAAAAGGTGTAATGAGCAGAGCTTTAGTAGTCTATTTTATTAATTAAATGTCGACAGTTTCAAAGGTCATATCAAGATTTTCAAGCCAGATAGTGGGCAGAGATTATTTGTGTTCTTATCAATAAAAATAAACACTATTTTAGCGTGTTTATACATTTAAACTTACAAAATTTTTAACTGATAGTAACAGGCAAGGGAACTCACTTGAATAAAGCACCATAAACAGTGAGAGGCAGAAGACTCACTTGAGTAAAGCATCCTCAATAGAAACAGGCAAAGAGACTCACTTTAATCAAGCACCTCAAAGGAAACAGTCGTCGCTACATACGAGGGTAGTCTGAAAAGTTTCTGACCTAACACAAATACAAGACATTGTTTCTTAATTTTTTTTTATATTTCTCAATATAGTCTCCTTGCAATTCTTCACACTTCTTCCAGCGATGCTCCTATCTCTTTAACCCATCCAAATAGTACTCGGCGTTTTTCTCTGCAAAATGACTGTTCACGAAAGTGATTACCTCCTCATTTGAAGAAAATCTCTATCCTCCGAGTGCAATTTTTAGATGAGGGAACAAAAAGAAGTCGCTTGGTGCTAGGTCCGGTGAGTAAGGTGGCTGGTCAAGCAGCTGAAACCGTAATTCGTAGATTTTCGCCATGACGACCGCTGAGGTGTGAGGCGGCGCGTTGTCTTGGTGAAACAGGATTTTCTTTTTCTGCAAATGTGGACGTTTTTCCGCAAGTTCTACCTTCAGCTTGTCAAGTAATGATGTGTAGGATGCTCCTGTAATGGTTTTCCCTTTTTAAAGATAATCGATTAAAATAACCCTATGACTATCCCAAAAAACAGTCGCCATCACTTTCCCAGCCGAGAAAACAGTTTTTGCTTTTTTTTGGGCCAGTTCCCCCTTTGCAGTCCACTGTTTCGACTGTATTTTTGTTTCGGCCGTATAATGGTGTATCCAAGTTTCATCTACAGTAATTAATCAGCGCCAAAACTCGGATTTATTGCGCCTAAACTGCGCCAATAGAGCGTTGGAAATGTTCATTCGAACACGTTTTTGGTCTAACGTGAGCAAACGCGGCACCCAGCGCGCGGACAGCTTTCCCATGCCTAAATATTGATTTAATATGTAGCAAACACGTTCTTTGGACATGTTCACAACCTCTGCTACCTCTTTTACTTTAATTCGGCGGTCGTCTAGCACCATTTGGTGAAATTTGGCGATGTTATCGTCATTGGTTGCAGTTTTTGGACGTCCCGAACGTTCATCGTCTCCTAAGCTCTCACGGCCACGTTTGAATTCAGCTGCCCAAAATTTCACTGTGGTAAATGATGGTGCAGAGTCCCCATACACAGAGTTCAACTCATTTTTGAATTGCGTAGGCGTATTGCCTTTCAAAAACAAAAATTTAATGACAGCTCGATACTCAATTTTGTCTATTTTCACAACACTCACATCGACTTACTCAAACGACTGTCAACTAACAACTGCGCATCCAAAATGGCTGAAACTTTGGTGAGCAACTGTCAACAGATGAACAACGAAATTCGCTAGCTTTTATTGACGATTGCTGCTATCTTCACGTTGAGGTCGGAAACTTTTCAGACCACCCTCGTACACGTCGTTGTTTCCGGGTAACGCTAGTAGCAAGGTTACCAGAAAACGAATGACACTTTGGACACAAGATTCTACGTTGTTTTTTCAACTTTAATATCAAAAATAGTTTTTTTTTTAAAGCAATGCTATGACCTGGAATTGGCCTTGAAAATCGACCCCAAGGTCAAGATTAATGTTGATTTCAATAAAGCCTATCTGTTAAAGAAACCTTCAGAATATATATTCTATCAAAAAGTAAAATGAACAGATACTAAGCAAATTTTTATTATTTGATCTTGACGTGTCCTTCGGAAGGTCAAATCAACAAGAACAACTGAAATATCAACTCTTACGTCAAAGTCTTCGCTTCTTTTTGAATCGGGTGTCATAAACGAAATTTTCCGCTAAAAACCCTTTTTAATCTTCAAATGACCATGAAAAATCATTTCAAAATCAATCTTTTCACGGACGTTTTCATACTTGGATTTGGTATTTATCACAAAGATGCCTTCGCCATGATTATTTCGTCTTAAAATTAAAAAAAATAGCTGTCATTTAGCTTTTTTAGTTTTTCACCATAAAACGACTTTCTCAAGGTCACGAAAAAAATTTTATTTATATCATTTTAAATGGTATTAATAAAATATGAAATTGTAATTGTAATTATTATTTCTAGTGCCGAGCGAAAACCGATACCTATGCAAAGATAACCGAACGAATCGTATTGCATCGAATTTAAACCACTTAAAAGGGGGGGGGGCGTAAGGTTTTAGGGGCGAAAAAAAGGCATATTTTCATTATTTTTTTCTGGAGATATGAATAATGTTGGTTCATTGATTCCATGTACACGTTATAGTATAACATCTAAAGTATTTTTGTAAAAGATTTTAATCAAAAATATTAATAAATAAGTCCGTGACAGCGAATCTCCGGAGACGCTTCGACAAAAAGTTGTTATGCGGTGAACTTCATAACTCGTTACCGGATCATTTAAAACAAAAAAATCAAAATGCGTTTATAAGGTGATAAGTTTTTCTAGGTAGTCAGAGAGAGTTTTTTTTGATTTTTCTATTTTTGGCAGCGATTGAAAGTGAAAAACACGATTTTTGCTGAAAAAATTTCGGTAAATTTGTTATTATAAAATGGAAGAAAATGGTAAAACAAAAAAAACTCTCTCTGATTACCTGTTGATTCATGTGTAGAAATAGTTTCCAAAATTTGAAAAGAATCGGTCAAGTAGATTTTGAATTAAAATGTTCACGAACTTTGAAAATGACGTTTTCGGGAAAATCAATTTAAAGTTTCTTATACTCACAAATCGAGCATGAGGGCCGGTCGCTTGAAACGCTGTATCTTTATTAGTTTTGCTCCGATTTACTTGGAATTTTGACACAATACTCTCGACATGTTGTGCATTCACAAAAAAAAAAAAAAGATGCAAAATGAAAATTTTCAAAACCGTACCCCCCCCCCCCCCTAAAAATAACCGTACGTACGAAAATCTTGTGCGACGTTTGTTTGCTTAACATCTTTTCCTATATAATCCATTATTTCAACTTTATATTTAGTTAGATAAATCATATGATTAATTATATAGTTGATAATTGTATAATTGTTAATACAATTATACATATTGTATAATTCTTTTACGCCAAATGCGGTCGTGTCTACTTCAATTTTTTGTCGAAGTGGTCCAATAACTCACTAGTATTGCCCAGTGATCGTTCTTTCTTTTTCTAAAAAATCCATGAAGATGACTCCGTTCGCATCCCAAAAAATCGTCGCCATGACCTTTCCGGCCGATGGGACCGTCTTCGCCTTCTTTGGAGCAGATTCACCGGGAGAAATCCATTGTTTTGATTGTTGCTTAGTTTCTGGTGTGTAATAATGAATCCAGGTTTCATTAACGGTGACAACTCGACGCGTAAACTCCTTCGGATCTCGCTTAAATTGCTCCAAACACTGCTTCAAAGTTTACAGCTGCATCCGCTTGTTGTTTACCGTGAGCAATCGCGACACCCATCGGGCCGACAATTTTTTCATCGCCAACTTATCATGTAAAATATTTATTGCCGTTTCAGTCGACATACCTATGGCCTCTGCTACTTCGCGCACTTTCGTTCATCGATAAGCGAGAATTATGTCGTAGACTTTTTGAATGATTTCCTCGGTAACCACGTCTGCCGGGCGTCTTGGTCGCTCGTCATCAAAAGCGGATGATCGCCCACGTTTAAATTCGTTGGATCAATATCTAACTGTGGTCATAGATGGCGAAGTGTCCCCATAAACAGCATCCAACTTTGCTTTTATCTCCTCGCATTTTTTTCCATCCAAAAACAAAAAGCGAATTACCGAACGATGCTGCTCTTTTTCCATCTTAGCGAAAATCACGAAACACGTCTTACTCGAGTGGCTGCCAAATCCAAGCTAACCTATCAATCAGTGAGAAATTTGTTTCACCGTCGTTTAATAGATGGCAGCACATGGCGATAATACCAACTTCCCTCAGGAACGCCATCTGTCGTCAAACACGGTTATTTATTGAACCACCCTCGTATTTCCGCTATAAATAATAGAAAATAAAAATGTATAAAAATTATGCAAGAAGGAATCATTTCTCTCTATAATTCTCACTCTCCCACTCAAACGGAACGCCTTCAAGATAGAGCAGTAGCGTTCACCCTACGCTAATTCCGAGCAATCGGATTGGCCCAGAAACGCCTCTGTGCGAATGCATAAAAGGGACAGGATCAATACAGGAGATGCACTCACGTACTCACTCACTTACTCCGTTAGTCTTTGTCATATAACGTACTTTTTGTCACTCAATCAATCAAGTTTTTTACGTCAATCTAGATTTATTCATGTCCAACCAAGTTTTCATTTTGAAGTTATTCCAGTCATTAAAGATTCAATCAACTTATTCCAGATTCAATCAAGTTTTTGTCAAGCTTTCCAATTTTCTAGCAGAGGGAAAGAAGAAAAAGAGAGAGAGAGAGAGAGAGAGAGAGATTTTTCTTTTTGGATAACTCTCTGAACTTAATAAAAAGTAAGTTTATCTAATTTATGTTCTTTTTTTCTTTTTTTTCCAAAGAGATATTAGGTTGCTGCAGACGAAATGGCTGATTTAGCAATGACATAAAATTGGCTGCAATTTTAGTGTATTATGTTAGCACAAAGCGGCGCAAATGATATGACATATTAAAGTATAAATACTGCTACCTTGGTTTATGGAGTCATTTCTATTTGCACTTCATAGTGATCGTAAAAACAAAAAGAGAAAGTGAACATGGAAGTATATCAAAAACGGCTACTTTTACTATACGAATTTAAATTAGAGCACAACGCAACGGAAGCAACGAGGAATATCAACAGCGCATTTGAGCCTGATACAGTTAGCAAACGAACCACTCGGCGGTGGTTCGAAAAATTTTGATCCAGAGATACGGACCTTTGAAATGAGCCACGTGGACACCCAGGACCATCGATCGATAACGACGAGCTGCGTGCATTAGTGGAGTCTGACCTCAGCCAAACCATAAGGGATCTTGCCGAGAAATTAGGCGTTCACAATTCGACAGTTTGCCGCCACTTGCAACAACTTGGAAAAATGAAAAAGCTTGACAAATGGGTTCCGCATGATCTGACCGAGCAAAACATGACGTGCCCAATGGAGATTTTAAGTTCTCTTCTCTCCCGCAACAAAAAGGAACCGTTCTTGCACCGAATTGTGACCTGCGATGAAAAGTAGATTTTATACGATAATCGTCGCCGATCGGCTTAATGGCCAGATGCCGATGAAGCGTCAAGACACATTCGTTAGTCACCATCCACTAAACCATCAATGCAGAGAAATACTGTGCTCAACTGGATGAAATGCATCAGAAATTGATAGTCCAACGACCTAGGCTTGTCAACAGGGATGGAGTGATACTGCTTTATGATAGCGCATGACCTTATGTATCAAGAACAACGGTCCAAAAATTAAACGAGTTGTGCTATGAGACTCTTCCTTACCCTCCATATTTACCAGACCTCTCACCAACAGATTTCCATTTCTTTAAACATTTGGATCACTTTTTGACAGGAAAAAGATTTAATAACGAAGCTGCTGTCAAAAATGCCTTCGAGGAGTTTCTTCGAACCAGAAACTCGGACTTCTACAAAACTGAAATAAATGTACTTGTATCTAGTAGGGAAAAATGTGTTGCATCTATTGGTACCTATTTTGATTAAATCAATTGTCTTTATAAAAAGTTACAGCTGTTTAAAAATTTATTACTAAATCGGCCATTTCATCTGCAGCAACCTAATAAAAGAAAGCTCTAATTTGACGAGAGTATTGAAATGTTAATTTAAATTTCGCGCCTTTTAATCTAATTTTATATTTTGTTAAACTGTGTCTCTGGCTACTCTATACTCTATTCTATTTTTCTTACTTCTCATTCTATTCCGTGACACTACGAGTAAAGTACATAAAAACTGTAATTCCGTTAAATAAACTTTTATTCACATATACAACCGACTTCCATTTTTTAAAGTCGACAATTTCAAGAAAAAATTTCAAACAGAATTTTTAGAGTTTCAAAAAAGTGAAATGATGGTAATCTTCAATTGGACCTTGACCTTTAAGATTATTTGGAGGTCTAACTGATTTTTTCTAATAGAACCCCCTGTTTTCGACACCGCAAATGTACCTTGACTATTTTTATATTTTAAAAATGTCGGATTTCAAATTTTCAAGATGGTGGAAGATTTTTGATAACCAACAAATTCAAGCTAGACTCGGTTTACGGGAGTTTTCGGGATCCCGGTTGATCACGAATCAGCAGTTAAATTTTTCAAATTCAAAATGCCAAATTAGCTGGGTCCACCATCTTCGACTGTCCATCTTGAATCATCAATTTAGTGTCGAATTCTTGATCAGCGATTCCCATGTATGAAATTTGGTGAAAATCAGTTTTTGATGCTGAAAAACGATTTTGACATTTTAAGTTTACGTAGTAGTCTTCTGCTCCCTTTGTGGTGCTAGTTTTCAGTAAGTCTTCTTGCCTTATACTAACGGGGTATTTATTTTCAGTGAACCTTTTTGCCTCTTACTATGAAGATGCTTGTTTTCAGTAAGTCTCCTTATCTCTCACAATCGGTGTACTGGTTTTCAGTGAGTCTCCTTGCCTCTCACTATCGGGGTGTTTGCTTCACAATGAGTCCTCTCCTCTCTCACTGTGATTTTTCGGAAAAATATTATATTAAGTGTTCAAAATCATGATACATTTCTCAGAAGAACACGTAGACGGCTAAGAACTTCAGGTGTTACTTTGGTGCGAGCGTCTCTCATACGTTGTCTCTTATTTTAACGGATGGTTGGCACTTCTTTGTAAACTTTAGATTTTAGAAAGCCCCACTACAAGAAATCGGGAGCACAAGATTTGGGGACCTACCTGGCCAATTCATTGTTTACCTCCTCTACCAATCCAGCGACCATTGAATTTTCTATTTAATTCGTTTCGAGCAATTGTCGAATAATAGGATAAACACTAATCATTCTGAAGCCACATATTTTGCTGTACTCTACATACACTCATTTATAAAATTTCAGTCTACATACACTCTTTTATGAAATTCCCGAATTGCGCCAACATTTGATGACCGTCCAAATTTAAATCTTCAAGCTGTATTAGAAGTTCATTCTTTAACAAGTCTCGGTATGTATTTTTCTATATTTAATAAATTATCCGTTAATAGATACCGGACCGATTAGTTTATCCCCAATAATTCGGTACCAAACATTGACCATGGTCGCTGACGTTTAATTTGGCGTATCCAGTGAGGTTTATTAATTCGAATTATGCAATATGCTCCAATAATGCATATTATGTCTATTAACCTCACCATAGTGAGTAAAAGTGGATTCATCAGAAAATAATACTTGATGAAAAAAATTTCGATTTTCATGTATTTTCTGAAGTCCCAATTCACATGAAGTCACTTGATTCTGGAAATCATTGTCTTGAAATTCTTGATGTAAACTAATACGAACGGATAAAATTTATTCTTTTTCAGTATTCTGTATATACTCGTTTGTACACACACACCCACACCCACAACCGCAACCACACCCACACCCACACCCATACGCGCACGCGCACACACACCCGACACACCCGCATGAACCCGTCCAAACCCGCACGAACCCACACGCACACACACACACACACACACACACGAAGAAATCAGATGCTCGCTACGTCCACGTCGTTGACCTTGGCTTAGGCTGAGAGTAGGTAATTCATTTTTAAATCACAGTCACTCTTCCGAATGCAGTATCTCGGTTTAAATTAATAAAATTAAAAAAATTCAACACTATTTTAAAGAGCATTACTCCTAAAATGTAAGTTCTAGTTTATTATAATAATTTATAATTCCTTACACTTCTAAAATGTTAGTTGAGCCTCCTTTTTGAGGTGATCTACGTGTTCTACGTTAGATCATCGAATTGTGACCATTAATAGTTATTCCTTTTTCAGATAAAGCCTTTAAACCGCTAATTGTTTTTGAAAATATTCTATAATTTTTGAACTTTTTTAAAAATATTTGAATAAACAATAGTTGAAAAAAGAATATCATTCAATTTTGCAGCTCAAAGTTTAGTGATAAGCATGCTAACGAAACATATGCACCTCCTAACTTTTGCTTATCTGAATGACTTTCAAGTGCATTCCCAACTTTGAACTCATCAAAATAAAAAAAAAGTGGTAAGATAAATTTTCCTTAATTTTTTAAAACTATATAGTACTTTTCTAACCATAATGCTTCTTGAAGGAAATGAGATGTTATTATTATCTGCACTTCGTAATTTCTTTATATAATTGAGAATCGATTCAAAAATATTTGGTATTTCTAGAAATCTTTTAAAATTTTTTTGAAAGTAATATGTGTACCGTAAGTTTTTATCTTTTCAACTATAGGTTGATTATTTTGAAATTTAAGAATATAGTTTTCTCTTTTTTCAAAAATCTATGATGGAACATAAATGCTCTTTTCTTCGTATAATTCAAATCTTTTATGTTCAGCTGAGAAATTTTTAAATATATCTTTTTTTTCTTTTAAAACAAAATTAATTTATAAATAAAGTTGTTCATCCATTTTTGGTTAAAGTTCATTTTTAATCTAAGCTAGAATGTAAGGAAAACATTACTAGAAAGAAAATTACTGAATATTAATAAAATAAATTATTAATAAAGAGATAATGTAAATTATTATTTCTAAACCTATTTTTTTATTTAAATTACTTATGAGAACGTTATACTGATTGTTGATATTCATATTAGAAGAAATTTCTTTTTTTCTGAAAATAAGATTCATCTAATAAAATAAGCTATTTATTATATGATGTACAGTGTCATAAAAAAACAATAATGATTGTTTTTTTCAATAAATTAACAGGTTGTCACTGAAGACATTCTACACAATATATTGTTCAATTCTAATTTAATTTTTTTAATAAAACTATTACGGTTGCATATAATTCCTTAATATCAAATAGATACTATTTTTTCTCTGAAAATTGCCACCAATGGTTACAATAGCAGAATATGGTTGCTTAAAAACTTTCATTAGTTTTAAATAGACATCAACAGCTTCTAAAGGAGTTGATAATTGATTGTTCTATGGCTCAGCTATGACAAATGCTGTTTTAATTTCACTAAGTCATTGTCCGCATATTACTACGTAAAGCCGAATAATTAATTTGTGATTGTTATACTAGGTGGTTCAACATGCAGCCAGACTCGAATAAATGGCAGCTCGATCAAAATATGTACGTTTAACAAATTGTTTCCTGTCTAAATTACATTGAAAGTTTCAGATTGATCTGTCAATTATTCATAGAGTTACAATTATTGAAAGCAGTCTACTTTGAAATTTTTTTAAAACATGGATAGCGTTTAATTTCGCGCACTTACAAACATTATTTTTTACGTGGAAGAAATGCAAAAGAAACGAAAGAAAAGCGAGCTAAATATTATGGCGAATCGGCTCCGTCAAAAACAACTGTTTGTTATTGGTTTACTGAATTTAAAAGGGGTCGTTCGAGCACAAAAAGCGAATATGGTGGTGGACCAGAAAAAAAGGCTGCTACTGAACAAATGATTGAAAAAGTTCATGACATTGTTCTTGATGATCCTAAAGTTAAAGAGTGTGAGTTAGCTAAGATCATAGGCATATCAACTGGATCAATTATTTCCATTTTATATAAAAATTTGAAAATGAAAAAACTAAGCGCAAGATGGGTGCCGCGTTTGCTTACCCTTGACTAAAAACGACAACGTACTCGTGATTCAAAGCATTGTTTGAAGCTATTAGAGCGTAATCCAGAAGACTTTGTTTGCCAGTCAATAACTATTGATAAAACCTAGATCCACCACTTCACATCAGAGTCCAAACAACAATCTAAAGAATGGATAGAAGCTGGTGGAAGCGCTACCAAACAACCGAAGACCCAAAAATTGGCCGGAAAGGTTATGGCCTCCGTATTTTGGGACGCACACGGAATAATTTTTATAGATTTTTTGGAAAAAGGAAAAACAATAATAGGAAGTATTATTGCTCATTATTGGGCCGATTTAGTGAGGAAACCAAGCAAAAGCGGCCTCATTTGGCGAGGAAAAAAATTCTGTTTTTGCAAGACAATGCACCAGCTTACAAATCATTGCAAACAATGGCAAAAATTGATGCACTGCACTTTGAATTGCTTATCCATTCGCCTTATTCTCTTGACCTGACCCCGAGTGATTATTGCCTTTTTCCAAACCTGAAAAGATGACTTCAAGGTAAAAGATTTTCGTCAAATGAGGAGCTCAGGAAGAAGACAATAGCGTGTTTTGAAGATGTCGATCAATCTTATTTCAAAAAAGGTATTAAAATGTTAAGAGACCGCTAGGGTAAGTGTATCAAGGTAAAAGGGGAATATGTTGAAAACTAGATGAGAGCTTTGCCTAAAAAACCGCATTTTCTTAGATAGTCCGGCTTCATGTTGACACACCTAGTACACAGTTAGTAAATCAGCATGTACTTCTTTCAATCTAATTTGCAGTTTATCAGTACTCTACAAAATTTATAACAATTTAATATTTTATAGTTTATTTTTTACATCGATTTTATGAAAATAATGTATAATTATAATCTTAAATGTTATAAATACATAAATGAACTTAAATAATAAAACTTTTAAAACTTCACTTTTTTGAGGCGTTCAACTGATTTTGACTTTTGATTTGGCTGTTACTTTCGCTACACGCTTAAATAAAAAAAATAGTAACACGAGTGCAAGGGTTTCTACATGTTCTACGATAAAGTTAAATAAATACATTATTATGATACAACTCGTCGGTTGAACTCGTTAATAAATATTATAAAATAAAGTTGTATGAAAATAATATTTATAAATGTCATTTGTTTATAAAGTATATCTATACTAATTTACTAGCTCTAAAATAATATATTTAAACTATATTACTCACAATTCATACAACTTTAAAAAAGTAAGTATTACATTTATCTTTTATAAAAATATTTGTACAAATATATTGCTTATCTTCTTCTTTAGTGGTTCAATTTGTATTAAATAGCTTGCTTGATTTATTAAAAAGAGTTACGAAATCACTTAAAATCTGTTTCAATATTTATATGAAATTCTATAAAATTTATGATGATTTATAGTCATAATAATGTCAACATAATCTATGTTATGTGACATGGCAGATTTCACTGCCAGTTGCAGAGATAAGTTATCGAACTAACAGCAGACAATCTTGTCTAATGTAGCTTATTATCTGCCTATATTTGTGTAGTACTCACTCAATGACTCATATCATAATCCCTAACTCCCTCACATACTAGCTGATCCCCTCCCAAGCACGCATATCACACGACATCTCCAGCGTTGCACCAACGAAGCTTGCATCGCTGACCACTTCAACTGGCACGCCTCTTCTTAAGTAAGCTAGAAGCAGCTCAAATTAATTAAGCAATGAGTTCTCCAGGTTAGCTGCATTTTAGCTCCTTTTAGCATGATGAGTTGAGACGTTGTCATCTGCAAGAGCTATTCGATGGCCTACGCCAATAAAATAATTGACAAGAAAACACTCAATAAAGAGACTAGTAATATTTGAGCTTACAACCTTGCCACTTCAGGAAAGACAGTGAGAAAAGAAGGCATAGTTTTAGCTTATAATAGGTAAAACAACACGTACACATGGAATATACACTGCACAAGGCTTCCTCATGCAAGTGAAATTAGCCTTGTGTAAGTTCAATTTCAACGTTCCAAGAGCCATGCAATATACAATTAAACTCAAGAAATATAAAAGCTTACCAACAAACTAGGAGTAGGATTATTGAAGTTGACCGACCATCACAGAGACAATTCAATTGAACACCTTGAAGCTATTATAGCCAAGAAAGCTGTAGGAGAGCTGAAAGGAAAGAGGATACACATATCAGCTAGATATTATAAAAATTGGAACCGTAGATTAATTTACTTAATAATTCAAGAGCTGCTGCCACATTAGAAGTCGCCTCACTAGCCGAACTAAGCACACTTACGTACCCGGCGCGGCGAGGTTAGAATACGCACCACAACAACAAGGCTACATCCATAGATTTATATACTAGACTGCGCGCACTGTGAGAGGTTTTAAGGACAACATTAAAGGACGGAGATAGCTTAGGAGGCGTTTTGTCTCTCTCGCTTCGTAGGAAGAGTGGGGAGGCTGTTAAGGAGAAAATGTTCCTTCCCCTCGCCTATTTGTTATGGTTACTTATATTATGATGTCGTTTTCACATAGTCAGTCGCTCCCCCCACCAACTTCCACGTTGGAGAGAGACACAACGCCTCCCGCTATTGTTTTCTTACTTTAATGTTGTCTTCAAAATCTCTCACAGCGCCCGCAGTCTAGTATTGGGTGTACAACTTTGCTTCCGCCGTTTTGCAATAGATGGCTATAGCGGTTAGTGGTAGTTGAAATAAATAGATCATAGATGTCATACAATAAGCTTAGGTAATTGTAAATATAACGCCATCGAAATATTAGTCGATTTGTGTCTGCGTCATAAAGTTATTCTCGATTAAACATGTCAGCTTACGAGCCAAATTCTCGTCATTTGCGGGAGGTTTTAATTTTCTGCTTTCATATGAAGAAATCTGCGACAAAGGCTCATCGAATGCTCTTAAATACCTATGGTGAGGCCGCTCTTAGTGAAAGAACGTGCCGAGAATGGTTTCAACGCTGGAAGAACGGCGATTTTAACGTCGAAGACCAGCATGGCGGTGGAAGAGAGAAGGTTTTCAAAGATGCAGAATTGGAGGCATTACTTGATCAAGACTCGTGTCAAACGCAACAAGAATTGGCAGGATTATTGGGAGTGACGCAACAAGCCATTTCAAAACGCCTGAGAGTCATGGGAATGATTCAGAAACAAGGAAAGTGGGTGCCGTACAAGTTGAAGCCGAGAGATGTTGAACGGCGTTTGTGTGTTTGTAAACAGCTGCTTGCAAGGCAAAGACGGAAGGGATTTCTGCATCGCATTGTGACTGAGGACGAAAAATGGGTTCACTACGATAATCCTAAGCGCAGGAAATCATGAGGATATCCCGGCCATGCTTCCACGTCGACGGCCAAACCGAATATTCACGGTTCCAAGGTCATGCTCAGTATTTAGTGGGACCAGCTCGGCGTAGTGTATTATGAGTTGTTAAAACCGACCGAAACAATCACAGGCGATCGTTATCGAATGCAATTAATGCGTTTGAGCCGAGCATTGAAAGACAAACAGCCGCAATACAACGAGAGACATGATAAAGTGATTTTACAGCATGACAATGCTCGACCCCATGTTGCGAAAGTGGTCACGACATACTTGGAAACTTTGAAATGGGAAGTCCTACCCCACCCGCCGTATTCTTCAGACGTTGCTCCCTCGGACTATTACTTGTTTCGATCAACGGCACACGGCCTGGCTGACCAGCACTTCCGGTCTTATGAAGAAGTAAAAAATTGGATCGATTCAAAAGATGACCAGTTTTTTTAACGCGGGATTCGTATGCTGCCCGAAAGATGGGAGAAAGTAGTGGCCAGCGATGGACAATACTTTGAATCATAAATGTATAACCAGTTTTTTACAATAAAGCCTCGAATTTCGGAAAAAAACGGCGAAAGCAAAGTTGTACACCCAATATATACTGTCTGTCAAAAAAGTACCGGGAATTTTAAATTAAAACAATATTTTTACGTTTAATAATCAAAATTCATTTGGTCGCCTTCAAAATAGGATCCATTTGCTCCGATACATCTATGCCAACGGCACTTCCAATCATCGAAACATTTTTATAGGCGCTATCCAGGATGGTCTTTAGCTCGCGCGCCGAATTTTGTTTTATGGTTTAAATCGACTGAAAACGGGTGCCACGGAGCGGCAATTTAAGTTTCGGGAAGAGGAAGAAGTCACAGGGAGCCAAATCCGGCGAATATGGTGGTTGTTCAAGCGTGTTCGTTGAGTTTTTGACCAGAAAGTCGGTCACAATTGTAGCTCGGTGAGACGGCGCGTTATCGTCGTGCAAAATCCACGAGTTGTTCGTCCACAAATTTGGCCGCTTCTTACGGATACGCTCATGCAAACGTTTCATAACGTCTAGGTAATACTCTTTGTTTACCGTCTGACTCTTTGGAACGAATTCGTAGTGCACCACGCCACGGATATCAAAGGAAACAATAAGCATCACCTCCACTTTTGAGCGGCTTTGGCGTGGTTTTTTTGGTTTCAGCTCGTTTTTTCCTACCCATTCCGATTCTTGCTGGCTTGTTTGCATATCGTACTCGTACACTCACGTTTCGTCACCAGTTATGATGCATTTCATGAATGCGGGATCGGAATTGGCGTGATCCAGCATGTCAGAAGCGACCTGTTCGCAATAGCGTTTTTGCAGAAAATTAAGCTCTTTTGGAACGAGTCTTGCGGCCACCTTTCTCATGACCAAAATATCAATTAAAATCGTACGTGTGGACTTATGGAATATCTCAAGTTCATGTGTTATCTCTCTCAAGCTGGTATGACGGTTTTCAAGAGCCATTTCCTTAATTTTATCAATGTTATCTGCGGTCGAAGCCGTCGATGGGCGTCCGAAATGAGGCAAGTCTTCGACGACTTCACGACTTCACGACCCTCCTTGAAGGCTTTGTACCACTCATACGCACGGGTTATCGATAGTGCTTGATCACTAAAAGCCTTTTGCAACATTTTTAATGCATCGGCACACGAAATTTCATTCGCAACAGAAAATTTTAGACAAATTCTTTGTTCAACGTAATCACCCATTGTGAAAAATCGGCACGCACTATTGACATCGACTTACTTAACCAGCTACTGTAAACACACTCGTTGACAGATTCCGCTCAAACTTGGCATAGTCATTAAGGACAGTTGTACCAACCTAGAAAAAAATTTTTACCTGCCTAAATTGCCCCGCTAGATTTAAATCGACAATTCCCGGTACTTTTTTGACAGAATGTAAGTCTATGGCTACATCTGACTCCGCCGACCCTGCCGCGTCATCAGCGCACTACGACGCTACGTACGTTAAAATTTTGCTACATGCGCGTCACACCATCAGTATTTCAAAAAATCTGAGAAATTTTAAGATAATTCTTTGACTAATTTTAAGACATTTTTCTTCGTAGGAAATTTGTACCAAAGCCTATAAATGTTGAGAACGAAATTATCAAACTTAATGCAAATCCTTTTCAATCGTTTTTAGATTTTAGAATCTTACAAATGAGGTGAGATGAAACATGAATTTTCATTTCCCGGAAGGCTCCAAATAAATAAATTAACGAAATGATACTAAATATGTCTATGTTCTATTAAATATGTCTTAAAATTAGTCAAAGAATTCTCTCGAATTTTTTCTGATTTTTTGAAAAATTTTTTTGGAAATTTTAGTTTCATGGTTTTTCGAAGAATCAAAAATTTTCTTAAAGAAATCTATAAAAATTTGAGGGTGTTCTTTAACCAATTCTAAAACATTTTTGTTTTATAAAACCTACTTCTGAACTTCAACATTTCTGAAATGAATAACGGTAATCAAAAACGCAGTTTTTTAGATGTTTTTGCATTCTATCCGCCATATTGGAAGTAAAAGAATATATATGAAAATTCTCTGTTAAAGTTCAAAAATTCTCTGCAACGATAGCTAAAGAAAGTTTCAAATATTAACGCGCTTTACTTTTGAAAAAAATTATAAGAATAAAAAATCGACCATTTTTTGTGTACAGAAACCGACATATTTAATTTTGTAGTCAACATTTTTGAATTTTAAGTTTGGATTTAAATTTAGTACACTTAGGAACGTAAGGTTGACGGTACCTTTGAACTATTTATTGTTTCATTATACCTATGAATTTTGAGGTCAAAAACATGTGAAAATATTGATATTTTTGGTCGTTACATGCTTTGAGGATTGCTTTTACTTATAGTCACGCACAATATGAATTCGATGACTTCGATAATAATTATGACAAAATCATTGATATGATTTGATATGATAACGTAAATGATGATCATTTTATAATAAAGATATTGAATATGTGTTATCCAAATACTCATACCTAAACATCTCGAGAACTTATACAGACAATCAAAGTAAGTTAGAGGCTGATCATACATTTGAATGGATAGAAGGGGAAAAAGTAAAGGAGTCCATTCTTAGAAATGAATTATTATCGATTATTGTCCAGAAAAAGAGAATTTACGCATATAGTTATATTGAGTTATCTGAGCTTCTCTTTTTAGATATCATTAATAATTATATTATGGAAGCTACAAACGCAAATGGTTATATTACTCCAAAATAGATCTGAAAACGGAAATCTTAGCGCGATTACTGACCATCTGATCCTCTTTTGTCTTGCGATATAGTTTGACGAGTTTATCGCGATCCACTTTTGAAGAAATCAAATCTCATCTGAAATGTTCAAAGGCTAAAGATACTAACCTTCATAATAAGACATGGCGTATAAAAATATTCAGAATTTTGGATATTTTGGAACTACTTTATCTATTGTTAAAATGATGGCTAAATCGTACGTCAGAATCTCTATGAAACAGTTCATCAGAAGGAAACCTATACAGTTTGTTTGAAGTTTTGGGGGCTTTGTACTTCTGACAGATTATTATTGAATATGGATTTATACTGTGAAAAATATTCAAATGTAAATCTGCTGATTAAATGCCTTTTAAGTCAAAAATGTTGAAAAATTTATTAGATTCATTTTTCAAGAAAATACTAAGTCTACAAATCCATCGATATCATCTTTTTTTTGGTAATGATTTCAATAGTATTGATCTTATTTTACACTTATAAAAACTGGACATAAGATCGACAGGCACAATATGAGATAATCGTGTGTCTAAAAAAATCGTGTGTCTTAAATGCAATTGATTAGAAAGCTCTGAGAGGCACATGTATTGTAAAACTTGTCCACTACAGTGGAATAAACTTCATTAGTGTCAAGGACACCAAACAAGTCTCAATCGCATCTTGCGCCGCGGGTATTACCGCTAAATCACCGTCCAATAAATATTGCGCAGAGAAGAAGGAAAAGACTGATAAACTTCTTCCACATGTCTTTCACGCTTATAATAAATTTATGGGAGGTATCTACTTTAATAATAATTATTGCAACAATCTTCTGCAATCTATACGGTCGAAGAAATGGGCATGTGAAGTTTTTGTTAGACTTATTTAATCTGCGATCTTAAATGCATTAGTAATATACAGTACATATAATACAATGGAAGACAAAGTGGGATCAAAAGATTTCTCAATGACTGTCGCCAAACGATACCTTAAAAATGGTAAGAGGTATAAATAAAAATTCCACGACATTTCTTATAAGGAACTCAAGAAGAATTGTTGTTAAAGACATGTCCAATGTAACGAACGAATTTTCGTCGTTCCTCACGCAAGGTCAAGAGTAATATATTAAGACTAGCCAACGCGATATAAAGCATATGCACAACTGCAACACGAAAAGTTGCTAGAACAAAATTAGATGAATCGGAAGAAATTAATAGAAATACGAATGGTGGCACTAAATTAATCATTGACCGCCAAAGTCGGTCGGGAAAAGAGCGTGCAATCCAGGATACAGCGAAATTTGAGGGTAAAAAACAAATATATTAGGACCTTGAATAAGTTCTCGCTGTTTTTTTAAAGTTAGCAGTAGCAGTACTCCGTGCATGGAATTTTGAATGGTGACGCATCAATACCAATTTCAGACGCTAGCAGAACTTAGAAAAATATTACAAGTAGATAAGCCAACAGTTTCAAAACGTTTAAAAGTGTTAGGAATGATCCAGAAGTAAGGATATTAAGTGCCGTATTAATTGAAGCCGACAGACGTTGAACGGCGTTTTCTCACGTGTGAACTACTGCTCAAAGGGCAGAAAAGGAAAAATTTTTTTGCACCGTATCATGACTAGCGATGAAAAGTGGATACACTACGATAATCCAAAGCGTAGAAAATTGTGGGGTAAGCTTGGCTAAGCATCAACATTGTCCGCAAAACCAAATATCTAGGGTTCGAAGCTTCTTCTCTGCATTTGGTAGGATCAGCAGGGTGTCATTAATTATGAGCTGCTCAAACCAAATGAGACTATCACGGGAGATTGCTGTCGACTTCGATTAATGCGTTTGAGTTGAGCCCTAAAAGGAAAACGGCCGCTATTCGAGCAGAGACACGATACAGTGATTTTGTTACATCACAACGCTTGGCCTCATGTTGCAAAATCAGTGAAAACCTACCTAGAAACGCTTCAATGGGAAGTCCTACCCCACCCGCCGTATTTACCTGACATAGCCCCTCCCGATTTTTATCTATTCCGTTCGATGGCATTCTTCCATTTTTACGAAGGTACTAAGAATGGATTGATTCTGAGACAGTCTCAAGAAACATATCGTTTTTCTGACACGGAATTCGTATACTGCCAAAAAGATGGGAAGAAGTGGTCTCTAGTGATAGGCAATACTTTGAGTGAAATATTTTTGTGCCTTATATTTTGAATAAAACTTTTATTTTGTAAAAAAAAAACAGCGATAACTTATTCAAGGTCCTAATATCTCAGAGGAAGTTGGATGAAGAACAGCGGACCACTTATAAGAAAATCGGTATTTGAAGACTAGACATTGGAGCTGTTTGTTCGGTTGAGTGAGCACGAGGCGGCATATTAAAAAGCTCCTAGAGAGGCCAGCTGTCACATTAAAAACATAAAATTTTAAGATATAGTACAAAACCCTTGCACATTGACGCATACGTATCAAGCTACTAAAAAGAGAAAAAAAATTTAGTCAATGCTTCGAAAAAAGAGAGAAGCTCGAGTATAAAAAAACGCAGGAAAGAAGCTCAGAAAGTCAGTCTCTATTTGGAAAACAATGCCACACTGTTCGTAAGGGACCCAGCTATCACATACTTAAGCCACGACCTTCAAAACATACATGCGCGCCATCTACAGCTTTTGTCTCCATCATATTTGAACCGCCCTCGTATTTTGCAAATTTTCTTAGTTTTCTACCATTTTTAAAAGAATTGACTAAATGATGTCGAGGAAAAAATATTTCTTCTATAAACTACAACTGTATGTCCACCTTTGCACATAGTTTAAAATGGATTATTATCCTTTATAGACTCGAAAAAAATTATAAAAATAAATTTTTTACTTATTGATACTTTTTGAAATAAAATCTGCTATATTGATTAACCATGACATAGGACCTTAATTTTGACCCTATAAATTGAAAAAATATACCCAGAAATAGTAAGAATAGTAGGATTGATTATGAAATTCTTGATTTTTCCATCTGTTAGCAAAGCTCAAAAATAAGATGAAAATCACATGTTCTTCGGCGTTAATAGTTTAAGTAAAACGTATAATACAAACATTTATCTACTGGAAATTTTTCATGTATGTAGTAATTATTTTTAAGTTATTTAATTTAGAAGTGATAATTGTGTAAAATATATTATAAATTTAAATAAAAATTTCATTTTCATGAATTAAAAAATCTATTTAATTTATTCCAATTTGTTTACTAGTATCAAATAAATGAATTCACCAATGTATAAGCAACTTGATGTGTAAAATTTGGCAGCCTTTTTAAAATGTCTTTTAGGTTGTGACGTCCAAAATTAAAAATAAATAAGCATGTCGCTCACATTTATGTAGCTTTTCTTTTTTGAGCCTGGATTTTCCTCAATAGCTCGGCTAGGAATGTTCGATCGTTTTATTTAATTAGGTAATATGTTTAATAAGGTAAAAGAAGGTATAATAGCAAAATGAAAGAATATTATTAGAAAAAAGGGAAACTACAATGGAAGCTAAATAAGCCTCTTCGTGAAAAGCCCAGTCGAGCTTCCGGATAAGGTAAGAAAATGATTAGGCCTCTTCGTGTAAGGCTTTGTCACTTTCTGGATAATCGAAAGTAGAATGAAGAGTTGAATTATTAAGAAAATTTGGAAAAGAGGTAGTAAAAGGATAAACAAATGTGTTGGGTTATTAAATTAGACGAATTAGAAATTAAATCAATATCTTACTTATTTATTTAGATCCTGGATCGATTCTCTTGGTCTCTTTTGCTCTCTCTCTCTTTCTCTTTCTCTTTCTTCCTTACTTTTACTTGCTGTGTGATCTCTTTTTTTTAAATTTTGTTGTCCTTGAAATACAGTCCGGAGGACAGGGCTTCTGGTCTCGTTGAGATCCGACTGCAAGTGGTTGAAATTCTTGAGAGCTCTGAATTCCTCTTGGAAACTTGAAGTAGTGCTTTCGTCTTGGAAACTTAAAATAGTGCTCTCGTAAGAAAATTTGTGTCTTATGAAAAGAGATGTCCCGCACTTTTCTGATTGGTCGGAAACTTTGGGAAAGGGCAAGTTTTTTGGGTCCCTTCTCTGTGTCAGTCCTTTCAGTCGGAAGAGGTGCAAGGGCGTGGAAAAGTCCTTCGAGAGACGGCCCTTGTGATAGCGTGCAAAAAAAAAAAAGAAAGGGAAGAGACGAGAATTATATATTATATTGTTATTGATAATAATTTTTATTCGCGTTTAAGATATAAACTAATGAATGTTAAATTAATATTATGTACAAAAAATGAATAAAGACCGAAAAAAAATTGAAGTCTTAACTTAAATTCTAGCATAATTAATAATAAAATTAATTGTATCGCAATTTGTTTAAAAAAAATTTTTAATAATATGTTATAACTACAAAATATTTCGTTATGAATTCTCTAAAAGGTCTTATTAAATTAATATAATAAGGCAATTTCAACTTATATACAGTTCAACTGTAAAAGAAATATTTTGTTGTTTACGTGATCCATAAATTACGCTCGCATAATTACTTAATATTTTAAATTTAGTCGCATAAGATGACAAAAAATATTAAAAAATTGAATCAAAATTGGTTGCTTATTATTACAATAAACCAAGAATAAAATTCGCCATTTATTTCGTATCTTAAATTTTTGTCGAAATAAAAGAAAAACATTTAAAAAACGCCAAGTCCAAATCGCTTATTTAATATTACAATAATTAAGATGAGAATTTGCCATTTTCTTTTATATTTTAATTTTAATCGAAATAAAAGAAAGATAAAAAAGCAGCAAGTTAAAATTGCTTATTTAATATTACACATGAACTAAAAATAAAATTCGCAATTACGCTTCATAATATTTATTCAGAACGCATTGCAATTATATGTATTAAATCCTGCATCTTACACTTAAATAATTATTCGTTAAGTTATACATACATATATATTATAACGGGGTGCCTTCACGCTAACTGCGCAAAAGAAATAGTAATAACTCGGTGGAAGAATTGGCGTCTCGACAGGTTATATTCTCGCGAGGAAACCGCTTTTCCTTTGGTGCGACTGGGGTTGATAGCAGACGTTATCCGCAAGTACAATGCCAACTTCTTGATATGTCGGCGGCCCCAGTCACAACTTGATCCGTGGATCACTTTCCTCTCAAGGTAAACTTACCCTACTGCTCAGCCGGGCTGTTCGGTAAGCTCTTGCGCACTTTGCACGAGAGCCCATGGAGGTGGCGGTATTTGACTTCAAGCCAATAAGCTGAAAGACGCGAAAAGATTATCGTTTGCACGAGTCCTGCTCGAAATAACTCGACATGTGATTTATGATAAATGATTAAATTGATTTATTAATATTAAAAAACGAAGGTACAAGGTATAACGTTGGATTTCACTGCTTGCGCAAAATAACGCAAAAATAGACCTATCTGCCGAAAATGCACACCCTTTCGCTGCGTCCCTCGCGCAGCGAAAGGCTAAAGCGATCCTCTGCTTTATGTGCTTTGTTACGTCCGCGCTTTGCTCGTGCGCATCAGAGTCTTCCTTCTGCCGGCACTCATCACTTCGTGCCAGCAGCTCTCCTACTGAGAGTCCCTTCTCGGTCGCCTCGGTGATGCGCGCCTGAAACTCTTACGAAAAAATCGCGCGAGCACCTTATCGAGCGCTGCGCGACTAACCTAACCTATGCTTGATATGCTGGTCCGCACACTCCAGCCAGCACGCACTCATGCACGATTTACACACACAGGAGTTCCCTCTTCTTGAAGACGGCGTTCCCCAGGAAGCCTACTCGGATGCACGTGCCCTTCATTACAGCAACGGCGAGTGAGCTGGAATCCCGTGTGCAAGCTATTCTCTTCTCCCATGCACACGTGGAGATTCACGCACACACTTTCTCGCTTCCTCGCTCTCTCTCACTTTGATGGCTCGTTTTTAGCAGGTCAAATATGCTTCACGTTCCGTGGCACAGATGTTCTATCACTATGTTTGATCGAGTGACCATTCATCTTCGTGATCTGCTCAATCTCGCGTCGTCTACTCCGCTTTTTCCCACCCGTTCCTCACCTTCGCGTGGAGGCGTCCTTTTCCTTTCCTTTTCTGCCGCCAAGAAGAAAAAACTTAGCGTACGCTGCTGCTATCGTTTCTCCCGCTCGTTCGCCCTTTCTCCATGTGGCCGCGCTTGCCTATCAGACTGCTCTTCCCCCCCCCCCCCCGCTTCCTTTCGCGTGCGCCTTCGCTTTGACGCGGAGAAAATCAGTAACTTACTCCCGTTACAATAAATATTTTTATTTATTAAATTAATCGTGTAATTATAAAAACAAAAACATAAAATTAATATTACATACATATTAGGTTGCTGCAGATGAAATGGCCGATTTAGCAATGACATAAAGTTGGCTGCAATTTTAGTGTATTATGTTGGCACAACGCGGCGCAAATGATATGACATATTGAAGTATAAATACTGCTACCTTGGTTTATGGAGTCATTTCTGTTTTGCACTTCATAGCGATCGTAAACAAAAAGAGAAAGTGAACATGGAAGTATATCAAAAACGGCTACTTTTACTATACGAATTTAAATTAGAGCACAACGCAACGGAAGCAACGAGGAATATCAACAGCGCATTTGGGCCTGATACAGTTAGCAAACGAACCACTCGGCGGTGGTTCAAAAAATTTCGATCCGGAGATATGGACCTTGGAAATGAGCCACGTGGACACCCAGGACCATCGATCAATAACAACGAGCTGCATGCATTAGTGGAGTCTGACCCCCGCCAAACCATAAGAGATCTTGCCGAGAAATTAGGCGTTCACAATTCGACAGTTTGCCGCCACTTGCAACAACTTGGAAAAATGAAAAAGCTTGACAAATGGGTTCTGCATGATCTTACCGAGCAAAACATGACGTGTTGAATGGAGATTTCAAGTTCTCTTCCCTCCCGCAACAAAAAGGAACCGTTCTTGCACCGAATTGTGCCCTGCGATAAAAAGTGGATTTATACGATATTCGTCGCCGATTAGCCAAAGGGCTAGATACCGATGAAGCGCCAAGACACATGCCGAAACCAAGCCTTCATCCAAAGAAAATAATGGTAACTGTTTGGTGGTCGGTAGCTTGAATTATCCACTATTCATTAGTCACTATCCACTAAACCATCAATGCTGAGAAATACTGTGCTAAACTGGATAAAATGCATCAGGAATTGATAGTCCAACGACCTAGACTTGTCAACAGGGATGGAGTGACACTGCTTCATGATAACGCACGACCTCATGTATCGAGAACAACGGTCCAAAAATTAAACGAGTTGTGCTATGAGACTCTTCCTCACCCTCCATATTCACCAGACCTCTCACCAACAGATTACCATTTCTTTAAACATTCGGATCACTTTCTGACAGGAAAAAGATTTAATAACAAAGCTGCTGTCAAAAATGCCTTCGAGGAGTTTTTTCGAACCGGAAACTCGGACTTCTACAAAACTGGAATAAATGTACTTGTATCTCGTTCGGAAAAGTGTGTTGCATCTATTGGTACTTATTTTGATTAAATAAATTGTCTTTATAAAAAGTTACAGCTGTTTAAAAATTTATTACTACATCGGCCATTTCATCTGCAGCAACCTGATAATTAAAATAGCTCAAGCTAAAGGTTGTTGCTCATACGACATCGGCGAGCCAAAATTTTATTTAAATTTTTATAATATTGGGAAAACAAATTAATTCGGTCCTTTTTTTTGCGGTTAAAAATGCATTTATTTCAAATTAAAAAAAAATAAACGATTAATCAAAGTGTCGTCCATCGCTAGTTACTACTTTTTCCCACCTCTCAGGCAATTTTCAAATTCCATCTTGAAAAAATGTCTTGTCCTTTGAGGTGATCTAAGTTGGGAGCCAATTTTGGATTTTTGTGAAAGAAGTGAACCGACGACTAGTCAGATTATGCTGCATTCCTCGGAACAACCAGTAATCAGAAGGAGCAATGCCCGGAGAATACGTAGTTTCGGCAATATATCCCACTTGAGCATTTTCAAATATTTTTTCACGTTTTTTGCGACATGAGGCTGAGCGTTGTCATACAGAAAAATAACTTTATCATGCCTTGCCTTTTATTCCGGCCGTTTTTCTCGTAATGCACGGCTCAAACGAATAAATGGCAGCCTATACTGATCGGCCGTTATGGTATCGCCAGGTTGTAGCAGTTCATAGTACACAACACCTTTTTGGTCCCACCAGATACCCAACATGATCTTCGAACCATGAATGTTTGGCTTTGGTGTTGATGTTCAGGTCGATGGCAACGATTGAACGGGCATAGCATAGTATTTTTTCTTCTTGGGGTTATCATAGAATATCCATTTTTTATCCCCAATAACAATTCTATGTAAAAAACTCTTTTTTTCTTGCCTTTGAATCAGTTGCTCACAACAGAGAAATCGCCTGTCAATGTCTCTCAGTTTCAGCTCATAAGGCACCTAATTGCCTTGATTTTGAATCATTTCCATGGTTTTCAATCGTACAGAAACTGCTTGTTGAGTCACTTCCAATGATTCTGCAAGCTCCTTTTGCATTTAACTCGGATCTTGATCGAGTAATGCCTCGAACTTTTTGTCTTTGAATTTTTTTGGCTATCCAGAGCGAGGCTTGTCTTAAACGCTGAAATTCTCCATTCTTGAAACGTTGAAACCATTCCCAAAAGATTTATCAATTGGAGCATTGTCACCGTAAACTTCCACAAGCATTTTATGCACTTTAGCTGCACTTTTCTTTCAATTAAAACGGAAAACTGAAACCTCCCGCAAATGCTGCTTATTTAACACAAAATTGGACATATTTAACACGGTTGAAAACAAAATTTGTTTATGAAACTCGAAGCGATATAAACTGAATATTATTGATAGATATCTAACCTCTCTGTAACTACTGACTTAAGCTGTTACTATTAAATATTGTAACGGGGTAATTCGGGAAGCACGTGCGAGATTCTTTCTCGCACGTACGCACTCGTCGTCAGATCCCGGATTGGGCTTGGCAGGCCACTGGATCCACCGATACGGCCGCGGGTGTCAGCGGACGTTAGCCGCCGGTGCTACTCGTACCCCGCGCGGGACGCGACCGCTGCCCAGAAGGGCAGAATTACGGCCGTGTGACTCTGCCGGCTGCTCCCCAGCGCCGATCGACGAGCGTATTGTCAATCGCAGTAATTGTTTTTTTAAAACTCCCTGTATTCATAACTCAAGTCGAGTACTTTTGGGACTACCCTCGTATGACACCCGCGTGCAATGCCGACCTGTTAGCAACGCAGGATCTTCTTCAGATCCTGCTTTAAATCACGTATGAGGGGCCTTGCCTAAGGCCCCACTGCTGGTGCTGCTCCCACCGGGAGCAGCTGCTCAAAATGTGTGCCAACAACCGGTTGGCATACCCGTGGAGGCAGCGGTATTCGGGACAGGGAAGCTGTAGGGAAGCAACTAATTAAAAGCGCACCTGTTAAGTGCTAAAAAGCTTGTTTAATCAATAATCTCAATAAAATAATACATAATACAATAATTATCGCGTAGAGGTCCTTTTGGAGTGAAGAGCAATTAGTATTGCCTAACGCGCAATACTAATTCACGAGGTGCGCACTGCGCATGTGCACCCTCTCCAATTCGCGCGGCTACACACACACGTGTATTCTATGGATGACCAATGTAGAGAGAGCAGTTCTCCCACTATACTGTCGTAATCTATGACTGGACGAGTTCCCTCATTCGTCTACCCAGTCTATGGTTGAGCGAGAGAGCTCGGTCCTCTCGCTTAACTGACTCCTTTATGCTTGTACGGGTTAAAGTGGCTTTCTCTCACTCGTACAACTACCCTACGGTCGTGCAAGAGAGATCGGTTTTCTCCCTCGCACTTGCACGGCCTATAGGGAATGAAACTTACGTGGTTTCGCGCGTACGCAAGTATACAGGTATGTGCGCTGACACGATCGCATACGTAATCAGAGGAAATGAAATATAATAATTCGCGGGCTGTCTGTCTAATAAAAGTGGCCACTTACTATTTATTCGCAGTAACATGACTCGTCCCTTCGACAATCCTTGTCTAACGGCGGAAAACTCTATCGTACGGCGGAAAAACTCGATCGGAAAAAAATCGCATGCGGCTCGGGAAACGGCTCAAACGAGTAGATCGATTGAGGGGAGGGCTTCTCCTTCCCTTCTCGCGCCTATCAGTTTTCCTGCGTAGCGCCATCGATGTCTTGATCGATGTCGCCGCGTTTCGGCACGCCGCGGTCTCTTGCGCTTTTTCCCGCGTAGCGCTATCGATTCCTGGATCGATGGCGCTGCGGTTAGTTACGCCGCGAACTCTGCCTTGCAGTATATGGCAGGTGGCCTAACCTCCATAAGCCACCTGTCACAATATTCATAATAGCCAGAGCCATCTTTTGAAAATGGACCAAACTAATTTGTACTCCTAATATAATTTGAATTAAATAAACGAAGACAAAATTTTGTACCGAACTGTATACATTTTCTCTTGCTTAGGCGTAGTTGTGTGTGGGTGGCAAGAAGGGAAAAGTGCATGTAAAAAAAATGTTGAGTTATCGGTGATGAGTAAGAAGACGCAAGTGGAGAAAAGTATCCATAAAAAAGGGTCTAGTTTATTGCCTTTGGCTACACCTCTTCAAACTCCGAGTGTCCTTCAAAAAAAAAGAGATTATTGTTTGGTTGCTTTAGGATTTCTTTATTTTAAATTCGAGTAACGGAAAAGCACGTATTTAAGTTAGTTTTTTCCGTTTTCACCTACCTCAGGCTAACTCCTTGTATTGGTCTAATATTGATATGTTAATTTTGCAATCGGCCTTATGCATTAAGAACACATGGTTAAAAGCAAGGTCGGCTATGTACACTTACGAAAGACTTAGAAAACCGAGTATGCATGGTTATGCATAAATTCATTTTTTAAATCTTAAATTCTACGACGGACGTCACAAAGTCTTTTTCTTCGTAAATCTCCTTTCTCTCACTTACAGCAGTTATAGATTAGAATTGAATATAATCATCATCAATTATATTATATTAACTTTTTTTTTAATTTTTTTTATATTTTGTGACTTAAAATCTTAAACAGTATTTTTTTTAATTAAATAAATTATAATTGAAAGATTTAACAAGTTCGCGACGGGGTGTACCACCGGTGGTGCATTCTTAATGCACCATTCTCAGGCCCCGTCGCGAACGTGTTAATACCTAAAGATTAATATATTTTAGTTAAATAAAATTTATTTTTTGTTATACATTATTCTACCAAGTTATAAACTTAGTAATTTTAGTTTACTTCTTTAATTATATGGAAGTATTAGTTATATTAATTAAAACAATAGAATAAAAAATGGCATTAAATTTTTTGAAAAATGTAAATTTTTAATTTATAACAAATTTCTGAAAAATATACATATATGAACAACAATTACCTCTTTTATCCACCTTCTTTTTATTTCTTTTAGGCTGCAACCTTCCTATAGCGATGTCCTTTTCTCTGAGCTTTACGTAATACGTATAAAATGTGCTACTCGCATTTTTAACAAAACTAGCTATTGTATAAAAGTTTCCTGTCAAACGTTTTTTGAAAACCTCGTTTGCTAACTGCCAATTTTAAAAAATCGTTTGGCTGATATGCTGGAAAAATAATGTTCTATGGTCAAAAGTAGAAAATAATTTAATTAATATTTAATTAATATTTTTGATAATTATATTGATAATACAATAATATAATAATATAAGTTATCGCTGTTTTTCTTGATAAAAATGCAACTTTGTTGTCAAAAAATGGTTATAAATAAATAATTTAAAGTATTGTCCATCGCTAGCTACAACTTTTTCCCATCTTTCTGAAAGAGCTCGAATACCGTTACGGTAAAAGTGTTCGTCTTTTGAAGCTATCCAGGAATCAAGCCAATTTTTGATAACTTCATATGAGCGGAATTTCTCATCAGCCAGACCATGTGCCATCTGACGGAATAAGTGACAATCGGTCGACGCAAAATCTGGGGAATATGGCTGGTAGGGTAAGACTTTCCATTTGAGCGTTTCCAAATAGGTTTTAACGGGTCCGGCAACGTAAGACCGAACCTGGTCATGCAGTAGAATCCCTTTTTCGTGCCTCTGCTTATATTGTTGCCGTTTCTTGTATAGTGCTTGGCTAAATTGCATCAATTGAATTTAATACCGTTGCCCAGTGATGGTATCATTTGGTTTCAACAGCTCATAATAAATAATACCGACCTGGTTCCAACAAATACACAGCATAACCTTCTCAGCGTGAATTTCGACGACGTAGAAATATGACCGGGCAGTCCTCATGACTTCCTTCTCTTTGGGTTGTAGTAATGAATCCATTTATCACCTGTTACGATGCAATGAAGAAAACCCTTTTTTTTCTGTCGCTAGAGCAGTTGTTCGCAAGCGGAAAAACGACGCTTAACGTCCCTTTGCTTCAAATCATGAGGAACCCAAGTTTCCTGCTTTGGAATCATTCCCAACGCATGCAATCACTTGCAAATGACTTGGCGGGTAACTCCTAATACTGATGCAAGCTTATTTTCCGTTTAGTATGAATCCTCGTCGAGCAATACCTGTAATTCAGTGTCTCTAAGGGTTTTTGGTCTTCCTTTACGCGGATGGTCGTCAATACCGATATCGCCGTCTTTGAAGCGACGGAACCAATCACGGCACGTTTTTTCACTTAGAGCAGCATGCCTGTAAACGTTTTAGAGCTCCCGATGTGCTTCAGCCATCGTTTAATCGAATGAAAGAAAAAAAGTAACATATCCCGCTAATGATGATTATTTGGCACAAAATAAGACCTTTACACGCAACCAAAAGTATATGACGTTGAAACGAAATCACTAATGTGTCAAAGCGATTTGTTTACCGTATGTCGAAGCTTGCTTCATGAAGTTTTGTATGTCGAAATCGACAAGCACTTATTGCTGAAGCCATCTATTGACAAGCAGCAAGAACTTAGTTGCGCATCTAATAATTAGAACAAATTTCTCAAGATAATTAGCTCTATATAGTGTATTTATCAACAAAAAGAATCGCAATGTTATTCTATTTTTTTAAAGTAATTATATATATATTTAAGGGGGTAAGGCACTTAGCCAGCAATATCTTCAGCCGGGCTCAGCTGCTCAGTTTGCGTGTTAACTGAAAGTTGACGCCCGCAGAGACGATGGTAATTAAAAATGGGATTTATTAAAGGAGAAATAATTAGAAATGCGCACCCGTTATGCGCAGTCAACGTTTATTCGGTCAAGTTTCTAAAATCAATACAATTTACGGCTCGAAATCCCTTTCTGAGATTCGCAATACTAAAATACAAACACGCGCAATTAATTATCGCTGAACACAACCTGTGCGTGCGCGTTCGTCACTCGTCTTACTGTATTCACGCAGTAGGTGTGTGAGCTAGTCTTAAGACTCACTAGCTGGTCGTCTGGTTGGTTGCGGCCTCTTACGGCCAACCAGTAGGTTACGCGCGCGTACGTACATTAAATTAATGCTAAATATGTGTGAGTAAGTGCTAACTTCTCCCACACCACAATACAACCATTAGTAAACAAATTTTCTTACGATTTACGCGGTGGACGTAATTTACGGACGTGCGAATGAAAATAAGTGGCCACTTACTTATTTCATGAGATTGCTGAATCTTAGTTATTCGTCAACAAAATCGGTATTTCGTTCTTTCCACGTGCGTCGTTTATGAGGCGGGGAAAGAGAAAAAGGTTCTCCTCGCTCTCATTTTGCCTCGTTGCTATTGATTCGGTAATCAATAGCGCTGCATGCAGTCACTTCACGAATTTATACCAAGACCGCATGGTAGGTGGCCTAAACCTCTCAGGGCCGATTGTTACAAATCAAATAAATTGCTCTCAAAATATTAAATAAAATTCTCATCTTTTAAACTCTATTCCGTGTAAATCTGCGAAAATCTTGTAAAATAATTTTCATTAAATTTTTTGATAGATGAAAGAGTTATAGTTAGAAGTTATATTATCTAATTTATTTATTTGTATTTACAAAATAAGAAAAACTAGTAATTGTAACTCAGAAATAACGGTTGAAAAACTCTTCAGTTATAGTCTAATTGTTATAAAAATAATCATAGTTACAAAAACCATTGTAAAAAGTAAAAATAACCAATAATAAATTAAAATATTAATAATAGAATAAAAACTTTAACTTTCTAGTTACTTCAGCTACACTTACAGTCTGTCAAGTAAGAGCGTGGTCGACTTCACCGACAGGTAATGGAAGATTTCGCTCTAATTCCTTCGCGAGCTGATAGAGAGAAGCTTTGTCCTTGATGCATTGTCAACAAAGATTCAGTTGTCGTTGATCTTTTGAAAGAGAATCACGTTAAACGTCATGAGTGCTAAGTACGCGTCGCGCTACGAGGCTGTGTTCCTTTGCATCCACCCGAAAGGTCCCAAAATGTCGCAATCAGCGGCTGCTTAATATATGAGAAAGTCAAAGGCGTTTGTACAGAAGTGGATACAGCGATATAAAGTTGCCAAAAATGTCGATGATTTACCAGAACGTGGCTCGATAGGAAAAGTGAACAAAAAAGATGAAAAAAGAATAGTGAATCTGTTTTCGCGGAATCCTGCTTTAACACTGCGGCAAGGACAAGCAAAAGTAATGGCAAAAGGTTTAGATATATCCAACGAAACTATCCGAACCCACCTTCGTACTCATCATCTGAAATGGCGCAACACAATGAAGAAGCCCCTGTTGACTGAAAAACATGTGACAAAGCGACTCGCTTGGGCGCATGAGAATATTGATAGAGATTTTGAAAATGTCATTTTTACTGATGAATGTTCTATATGGGCACGTTCTGTCCTCACGCGAGCCTAGTCAACTTTCACCAATAGGCTTGTTCAGCGGACCGTAAAACATGGAATAAAGGTGCATCTTTGGGGCTGCTTCTCAAAGCAGGGATTCGGCACTTTGCACCTCTTTACTGACAACCTAAATGCCGAGAAAATAATAAAAATCTACAAAAAGGCTTTACTGCCATCTGCCAAACGATGGTTCATCAGAAAAAATGAAGATTGGATTCTGCAGGAGGACAACGATCCTAAACACCGCAGCAAGCTCTGTACTCAGTGGAAGACTCAATCTGGCATCGTTACATTGGATTGGCCGTCGCAGTCGCCCGATGCAAACCCTATTAAAAATGTGTGGGCATATATTAAACGGAAGCTTCGTGGAAGACGCACATACACTTTAAAGCAGTTGTCTTACGAAATTCGTCGGATCTGGAGATCCTTGCCACTAGAATACGCCGTCAAATTAGTAGAAAGCATGCCTCGGAGATGCCAGGCAATTATCGACGCCGGTGGTGACTGGACACATTATTGACCAAATTGCATCATTGTTTGTAATGTGTAAAATGTATATATAAATATTAAAGTTTCATCAAATAAATTTTTTTATAAATTAACACGACCACGCTCTTACTTGACAGACTGTATGTAGAAACAAAACTTACTTATTAATAGTTAAATTAATTTAATTCAGTTTTAATAATAAAGGAAACTAGTGATGATAACTTAAAAAAAATAATTATAAACACAATAGCTATTATTTAATATTAATTAAATCTACTATCATTAAATCTTTAAAAAGTTTACCCAGTTCAAACTACTCAAAATTCTGTAATTGAAGAGTCTGATACGGAATATTTTTTCAGATTCTATTCAGAAATACTAAATGGAAGTCGAAAGTGGGACCGGGTCCTTCAGATTTCGAAACATATGCTCTATAACCACTACATTACGCAAGGCTTACGTAACTAAAATTTTGATTTTACTTTTAAGTTGCATGGCGATTCATACATACTCATATTAATTCTACATATAATATTTATCTTCATTAAAATAAAATACTTTTATATTGATAAAATAATAAAAGTAAAAAAGAATTAAATTAATATGCTTTTTTATTGATTTAAAACAATAATTTTACTTCTAAAGTTTTATTAGTTAGTTTGAAAAGCATATTGTAAATAATAAATAATGTCAAAATTAACTATGTAGTAATAGATATACAAGAGAGTAATAGTTTACTTAATTAATAGACGATGTATTTTAATCCAAATTAAAACTGCGTATTAAAAGTGTTTTAAAATTCGTAACTTTTCTAGTATAGTATGACAATAGAGTAGATTTTCATAAGCTGAGAAACCAAAACGGCGCCGAATGTCTGATATTCATGGAATAATCAGAACATTAAATAATAATTATAATATTATAATATATTTACAGTCGAATCGCGTTATGAGTCCGTTAAAAGACCGTTTACTTAAGTTTTCCACAAAAATTTCTCCTTAATTAAATTGAAAAAATATTTATTAGTCTCATTATGAGACCGAGCTTTTGATAAAATTATTAGTACAATTTTTAGGTTATGTTCTTACATATAAACGTGAGAATATTTTTTTTTATACACAGTATGTCCCATGGAAAACGGAACTTTTTCAAAATAAAGACAAAAACTCAATATTCCGGCAAATCTCATTTATTTTATTCAAAATAGTCTCCTTTCGTATCAATACAACGTTTTGCACGATCAATTAACATATCGAATGAGTTTTTGAGATCATTTTTACCCATCGACTTTAGTATCTCGGTCGTCGCTCTTTGGATGGCCTCTACGTCGGCATAACGTTTTCCTTGCATAGGCAAGTGCAATTTGGTGAACAAGTAGAAGCACGGAGCCAAATCCGGCGAGTACGGTGAATGGTTGATGGTTAAAATGGAATTTTTGATCAAAGTATCCGTAATTAAGTTTGATCAATGAGACAGGGCATTATCATGCAACAAACGCCAGCTCCCTTTTTCACGGTATTGTGGCCGCACACGACGAATACGGCTTAGCAAACGCTTCATAACACCAAGATAAAACACAGCAGTAATCGTTTGACCAGGTGGAACGAATTCACGATGAATAATACCCTCCGAATCGTAGAAACAAATCAACATTGTCTTCACTTTTGACTTTTCAAGACGACTTTTTTTCGGATTGGGCTCGGTTGGGTGCTTCCATTCAGCACTTTGACGCTTGGTTTCGGTATCATATTGAAAACACCATGTCTCGTTACCAGTCACAATTGAATATTTCAAGTTTGGGTCTTTTTTTGACTCTTTAATCAAATTCTTACAATGTTGAATTTGGAGCAATTTTTCGTAGTCGGTCAATTTGTGTGGAACAAAGCGTGCACACACCTTCCGTAGATTAAATGATCTGTCAAAATGCGATGAATTGAATTTTTGGACATATTTAATTCCATTTCCATGTATCGCAATGAAGATTTTGGCTCATTTTTTATAAATTCACGCACTTTTTCAATGTTACTTTGAGTAACCACGGTATTCGAAGGACCTGGATGTTCGTCGTCCTGAATGTCTTCACGACCTTTCTGGAACCGCTTATACTACTCATACACTCTGGTACGGGATAGACAATTATCGCCATAAACTTGTTTCAGTACATTATGCGTCTCAGTAAAGGATTTACCGATGCTACAAACACACTGTCGCTTTGAGCGCGATATTTTGGTTTCCATTGAACCAAATGTCATACAATTTTGACAGGATGTCAGTGAAGAATGGACCTTTCCATTGCTAACATCCACCAATAGGTGGCGCCAATATAAATCGATGTTTTGAAAAAGTTCCGTTTTTCTTGGGACACACTGTGTATTTAGAATGTGCGACGGTTTTATAATGCGATTTCAGATATAATTACACAGCCACACAAAAAAAAAACATTTCGAGTTCTGGAGTCAGACCATGTTTACTATATGTTTTTGGGGTCTCTGAATTCGAATCTGGGGTCAGAATAACCCCATCGGGCCGGGGTTTTCTATAACCTCGGAAAACCTCTTTATTGAGTCAGATAACCATAGACCCTTCACATCGAACCCCTTAAGGGGGGGGGGGGGGGGTAAGGTTTTAAGGGCGAACAAAAGGCATATTTTTATTATTTTTTTCTGGAGATATGAATAATGTTAGTTTATTTATTCCATATACATGTTATAGTTTAACACATGAAGTATTTTTGGAAAAAATTTTAATCAAAAATACCAATAAATAAGTCCGTGACAGCGAATCTCCGGAGACGCTTCGACATAAAGTTATGCGGTGAATTTCATAACTCGTTACCGGATCACTTGAAACAAAAAAATCGAAATGCGTTTGAAAAGTGATAAGTTTCTCTAGGTAGTCAGAGAGAGTTTTTATTTTTTTGATTTTTTTATTTTTGGCAGCATTTGAAAGTGAAAAACGCGATTGTTGCTGAAAAAATTTCAGTGAATTTGTTATTATAAAATAAAAGAAAATGGTAAAACAAAAAAATCTCTTTCTGATTACCTGTTGATTTATGTATAGAAATAGTGTTTGAAATTTGAAAGGAATCGGTCACGTAGATTTTGAGTTATAATGTACACGAACTTTAAAAATGACGTTTTCGGGGAAATCAATTTAAAGTTTCTTATACTCACAAATCGAGCATGAGGGCCAGTCGCTTAAAACGCTGTATCTTCATTAGTTTTGCTCCGATTTACTTGGAATTTTGACACAATACTCTCGACATGTTGTGCATTCAGAAAAAAAAATTTTAAAAAAATGCAAAATAAATTTTAAAACCTTACCCCCACCCTCCCTTTTAATCTCTTAAAACCATGACACAATAATCCCATGATACCTTGAAACCAAAACTCCATAATCATATAACACCATAACCCCATAACCCCATAGCTCCCAAATCAAACGAAAACAGTTCATATCAGGCAATTTGTATTAATGCAAATTTTTACCGACATTCAGGATACGTTCGATCAGTGAAATGAAATGTAATAACCTCATAACACCACTGCAAAAGGGATATATAAAATTGCGTGCGTCTGCATCTAGGGCACCTCCTCGCGGTGACGGCAGGGAACGGAGTGAGTCCGTTATCCGGCTGAGTCCCTGGATTGCGGCTTAACTGCCGTCGTGGCAGGCGCACGCAAGTGTCTTACGATGCAGAGAATTCTCCGAGCCTCAGTATCGGCGGTTGGTGAGGGTGTGAAAGCGGTCCCCCAGGCGTCGTCATCAAGCGACCGCAGTCCCATATTGGTTGGTGACTTGGCTAATGTGGAACATAATGCTACAAAAAAACAACCGGATAAGATTGTGCAATCTCATGATTGTCATGTAGATCATGATCAACTTTGTTATATTTGCTCAAAATTCGAAGTTACATCTTTTCGAAGACCAATTGACGAGTCTATTTATTATTTGTGTGAGGTTTTCAATTTGCGAATCGATAAGGATAATAGTCGGCTTCCATCTGTCGTTTGCAATAGTTGTAAGAAGATGTTGTTGAATTGGAAGGTGGAAAAAACTAGAGATGTTGTAAAATTGTCCACTTCAACAATTTGGAGATATCCTTGTACCTCGAATGGATGCTACTTTTGCATGAATGACGTTAAAGGTTTTACCATAAAAACTTAAAGTAAAATTGTATATAATTCTGTTAAATCAGTTACAGCTTCCGTACCATACCAACAAACAGATTCTGATATTAAAGGTGGTGAAAATACTATGGAACTTGAATAATTGGAAACTTCAAGCGATACTAATGAAGACAACAGCAGTAGCGAATCAGAGTACGCACCAGATGAAAAGAAATCGAATATCCCTTCATTAGTGTCGCAAACGGAGTTGAACAATCTTGTTCGAGATCTGGGTTTACCAAAAGACGGTTCTGAATTTTTGGCATCATTTCTATAAAATAAAAATCTTTTGGAACCTTAAACGAAAGTTTCGTTTTATCGCAATCGTGATTTTGAATTCCGAAAGTATTTCGTCCAAGATGAAAAATCATCTTTAGTATTTTGTAAGAATGTTGAAGGTTTGATTAATGTGTTCCAACCAAATTCTTACCAAGCTTCAGATTGGCGTCTTTTCATAGACCCTTCAAAACGAAGTATTAAAGCTGCTCTGCTGCATAATACAAATGTTTGTGCTCCGATACCAAAGCTCACTCAACCGTTATGAACGAGAAGTACGAGAATATGGAAATAACTTTACAAAGGATTCAGTACCAAAAACACTTATGGTAGATTTGTGGTGATTTAAAAATAATAACGTTGCTTCTTGGACAACAGTCGGGCTTCACAAAATATCCTTGCTATTTGTGTTTGTGGGATAGCAGAGACAGACAAAATCATTACAGTTAATCGAAACAGTGACCCGTGAGATCATCCTTTATCCCTGGTTCAAACAATATCTTTAATGTATCTCTCGTGGATCCATCAAAGATTCTCATTCCTCCTTTGCGTATGAAATATGGTCTTATTAAATAATTTGTGAAAGCTCTGGACAAAACAGGGGAAACGTTCAAATATTTCTCTTCTAAATTCACTAAACTTTTAGAGGCCAAGTTAAAAGAAGAAGTGTTTGATGGACCACAGATTCGTAAAATGTTCAGAGACAAAGATGCTGTTAAAAAAATGAATAAACTTAAGAGAGCAGCTTGGTTGAGTTTTAAAGATGTGTGTCACAACTTTTTAGGTAATAACAAGAGCCCAAAGTATCAACAGATTGTTGCAAAGATGGTTAAAGACTTTACAAAATTAGTATGCTTGATGAATGTTAAATTACACTTTTTGGATGCACATTTTGATAAATTCCCGGAGAATCTTGGACATTTTAGTGAAGAGCAACGAGAACGCCAAGATATAAGAGTTATGGAAACTCGTTATCAGGGACGGTGGGATGTTAATATGATGGCAGACATCTGTTGGACTATGAAACGAGATACACTAAACAGTGATCAAAAGCGAAAAGCATTACATAAATCTTTTGATGAAAAAGAAACCTGTTACAGTAGCAAAAAAGAGTGTTATATTTTATATTCAATTTTTACATTTTTCACCCAGATACTTAGATACTTATTAGTATTTTTGATATATTTTATATTTATGCATTGTAGTTATTCGTTTTTTATTCTAGTCGTTCGTTTTTTATTTTAGTCATTCGTTGAAACTAAAAAAAATTAGAATTTGAGATTGTCTTTTTATTAAAAAATTAAAAGATCTCGATCAAACGCACAAGGGCTACTCGGGACGAGAAGAGCGAGTTTTTTTAGACAATGCTCGTAACTACCTTTGATGCTCTAGCAATTTGAAAAAAACAACGCTCCTTTTATATAAAAAGTTAGCCCATAAGGCCCGCAAGTAAGACAATGGTAAAAACTATAAACGCAGAGGGGAGAGAAGGTGACGAACGAAAACGCATTTTCCTCTCTTCTTCGGATCCCAAACTTAAAATTTAACTATGGTGCAACGTGAACGACGACAAGGTTACGCCCTTGCATCATATGTACAAGAGGAAGAGAGAAAGCATGGTAGAGGGAGATGAGTATGCTTGGGACTTCTCCCACTCATGCGTTTTCCTTTCTCTAACTCAAAATATAAAATAAAGTTTTCTTAAAATTATACGCAAGTATTTTAAAATTAGAAATTATTATTAACAATAAATGAAAAAATAAATTATGGTATAAAAATTATGAAACTGCTGTAGAATTAAAATGAACTAAAATATTATTAGATGCGGAACTAAGTTCTCGCTGTTTCTCTTGATAAAAATGCAACTGTATTATAAAAAAAATGGTTACAATTAAATCATTTTAAGTATTGCCCATCGCTAGCTACAACTTTTTCCCATCTTTCTGGTAGAGCTCGAATACCGTTACGGTAAAAGTGTTCGTCTCTTGAAGTTATCCACGAATCAAGTCAATTTTTGATAACTTCATATGAGCGGAATTACTGATAAACCAGACCATGTGTCAAACGGAACAAGTGATAATTGGACGGCACAATATCTCAAGAATATAGTGGGTGGAGTAAGACTTCCCATTTATGCGTTTCCGAGTAGGTTTTAATTTCCGGCAACGTTCGGCCGAGCGTTGTCATGCAATAGAATCACTTATTCGTACCCCTGCTGTTATTGTGGCTGTTTTTTTGTAGTGCCTGGCTCAATCGCGTCAATTGAATTCGATACTGTTGTCCAGTGATGGTTTCGTTTGGTTTTAGCAGCTCATAATAAATAACACCGATCTGGTCCCACCAAATACACAGCGTAACCTTCTCAGCGTGAATATTGACGACGTAGAAGCATGACCGGGCAGTCCCCATGACTTCCTTCTCTTTGGGTTGCGGTTATGAATCCATTTATTACCTGTCACGATGCAATGAAGAAAACCCTTCCTTTTTTGCCGCTGAAGCAGTTGTTCACAGGCGGAAAAACGACGCTTAACGTCCCTTTGCTTCAAATCATTAGAAACCCAAGTTCCCTGCCTTGGAAACATTCCCAACGCATAGGAACCCAAGTCCTCAACGCATGCAATCGCTTAGAAATGGCTTGGCAAGTAACTCCTATTATTGAAGCAGGCTTATTTTTCGTTTGGTATGGATCCTCGTCGAGCAATGCCTGCAGTTCAGCGTCTCTGAAGGTTTTTGGCCTTTCTTCACGTGGATGGTCGAGAATATTGATATCACCGTCTTTGAGGCGACGGAACTAATCACGGCACGTTTTTTCACTTAGAGGTGCATGCCCATAAACGTTTTAGAGCTCCCGATGTGCTTCAGCCACCGTTTTTTTCGATCGAAAAAAAAAAGTAACATTTCCCGCTAATCACGATTATTTGGCACAAAATGAGACCTTTACACACAACCAAAAGTATATGACGTCAAAATGAAATCACTAATGTGTCAAAGCGATTCGTTTACCATATGTCTAAGCTTGCTTAATGACATTTTATATGCCGAAATCAAAAAGCACTTACTGTTGGAGCCATTTATTGACAAACAGCAGGAACTTAGTTGCGCGCCTAATACATAACATCAATTAGAAATAACTAAAACTAAATACAATAGTAACTATCTTGTATTATTATTAATATTAATAGTAACTGAATATTAACAAGTACATATATAATTTACTATTAAAAAAATGATCCTAAGTGTATCCTTAAAATCAAACTTGAAATTAAAAGTATATACGAAATTAAAATTAATCACAATAAAATTACAAAATCGATAAAATAAAAAATTAATAAATAATAGTAAAATGCAATAAACTTGAATTGAAAAAATTATACATAATAAAATTAATTTCTATTTTAATTAGTAATAATATCAACATTAATTATTCATAATTATAAAAAATATATTCTTATATTTTAAATACTAAAATTCAATTATTTCCTTATATACTAGGTTGTTCAAAAAGTTTTGAAAGCGGAAATAAAGATACTTCTTTTTGTTGGTGAAATCACTTTTATTGCTCAGTATAATCTCCCATAAGTTCAATACACTTAGTCCAACGGTCTTCCAACTTGTTTATCGCATCTTGGAAGTGACTTTCTGCAAGGCCTGTAAAATACTCCTCTACGACGGCTATAACCTCTTCGTCTGATAAAAAATGCTTCCCACGAAGGAATTTCTCGAGGTGTGGAAACAGCCAGAAGTTATAGGGAGCTAAATTAGGTGAATAAGGTGAAGGCTGCAACAATTCGTACTTTAATTCGGTTATTTTAGTGATGGTTTTTTGAGCTGTGTGAGCGGGTGCATTGTCTTGATGAAAAATGATTTTTTTCTTGTGCAAACCGGGTCTTTTTTCACTAATTTTTCCATCCAATTGGTTTAAAAGGTTACAATAATATTCAGAATTTATTGTTTTGCCAGTTTGGAGATAATCCACCAACAAAATCCCTTTTGCATCCCAAAAAACTGACGCTAACACCTTCTTCGCCGATTTCTGGACACGAACTCGCTTCGGTGCCGAAGTGCCTGGTTGACACCACTCTTTAGCCTCTTGTTTTAATCCAGGGTCATGATGGTAGACCCAAGTCTTATCCATAGTGATGAATCGACGCAAAAAATCCTTTTTATCCTTTCGAAAACGCTCCAAATGTTGCTCAGAAAGTCGCATTCGAACGTGTTTTTGTTCCATTGTGAGCGAATGCGGCACCCATTGTGCACAGAGCTTTCTGAAACCCAAAACTTCATTTAAAATATGACTAACACTGCCTAATGAGATGTCTAGGGCCTCTGCTAAATCTCTCTCTGTCAATCGACGATTTTCCAAAACTATATCCTGTACTTTTGCTATGAATGCTGGTGTTGATGCACTTTTTGGACGTCCTGAGCGTGGATCGTCTTCAACGCTTTTTCGACCACGTCTAAACTCTAAAACCCATCGATGCACAGTTGGAAATGAAGGAGCAGATTTCTTTAACACTTTCACCATTTTTGTATGAATTTCCGTTGCTGATAAACCTTCCAAAACAAAGAATTTTATCACTGCACGATATTCGGTTTTTTCCATTGTAAAAAAAATACACTGACATGTCAACTTCAAATGGCTGGTAAACAAACAATGAATTGACAGAGTGGAATGAAACTTTGGGTATGTTTATATGAAAGATAAAATATTAAAATGGCGTAAAAATTTTGGTTCTTCTACTGCTCTATAGATCTCGCTTTCAAAACTTTTTGAACAACCTAGTATTTTATATTACGAATATATTATATTTTTGTTAAATTAAAATTCATTGTAAAAAGAATTAATTAAAGTTCAATCTATTAAAATACGTAAGAATATTAGATAGGCGTTAAATTGTTTTTAGGTTCAATAGTTGGTAGAAATTAATTAAATAAATTTGAATTTTAAAAAAAAGAAAGGAAAAAAGTGCATCTAAGTATCCTCAGTCCTTCTTTGTGTTTGTTGTTTAGGCTGTATAGTGTACATGTATGTATGTGCGCATCTATTTTTTGCCTGCAGCGAGGGAGTAGGGATAACTTTTCTTCGTAAGACTTTTCGTACAAAGAAAAAGAAGAAAAGCAACATTTTTTGATTTTTGCCCGAGGACGTATCAGTTCTCTGCCACTTCTAAATAACATTCACAATCTTAGTTTATTGCATAATTTCATGCAATGATTGATTATTGCACATGTGCAATTTCTGCGCTATAAGGTTTCAAAGTATTATTTTGCACTCACGAAACAGACATCAAAAATCAAATTTTGCACTAGGAGTGACGAAAAAATTGATTAATAACATTTCTTATTGGTGTAAAGTGTCAATAAATATTTTCATACCAGTTATATTTGATTTTCTTTAAAAAAAGAAAATGCGTGCCGAATTATTCTCTCTTGAACATTTATTCTATCATATAGGCTCGCATTTAAAACGATGGATCGTTCAAAAGATAATGTAAATCCATCGGTGCGATTCGGAGTCTGCGTTAAGTCACATCGAAGTCGTGAAAAAATGAACCTGTAAATAAGTCATTTAAACATTTATCATCAAGTTTTTTGATATTGAATTTAATATTTGTATTTATAATAATTGAAATATTAGAAAATATGTATATTAAATTATAAAAATATTATATATATATATATATATATATATATATATATATACACAGTGTGTCCCATGGAAAACGGAACTTTCTCAAAACATTGATTTATATTGGCGCCACCTATTGGTGGATGTTAGCAATGGAAAGGTCTATTCTTAACTGACATCCTGTCAAAATTGTATGACATTTGGTTCAATGGAAACCAAAATATCGCGCTCAAAGTGACAGTGTGTTTGTGGCATCGGTCGAAAAATGAACTTCGAACAAAGAGCAAATATAAAGTTCTGTTTTAAACTCGGTAAATCCTTAACTGAGACGCATAATTTGCTGAAACAAGTTTATGGCGATAATTGTCTATCTCGTATTAGAGTGTATGAGTAGTATAAGCGATTACAGGAAGGTCGTGAAGACATTCAGGACGACGAACATCCAGGTCCTTCGAATACCGTGGTTACTCAAAGTAACATTGAAAAAGTGCGTGAATTTATAAAAAATGAGCCAAAATCTTCATTGCGATACATGGGAATGGAATTGAATATGTCCAAAAATTCAATTCATCGAATTTTGACCGATCATTTGAATCTACGGAAGGTGTGTGCACGCTTTGTTCCACACAAATTGACCGACTACGAAAAATTGCTCCGAATTCAACATTGTAAGGATTTGATTAAAGAGTCAAAAAAGGACTCAAACTTGAAATATTCAATTGTGACTGGTGACGAGACATGGTGTTTTCAATATGATCCTGAAACCAAGCATCAAAGTGCTAAATGGAAGCACCTAACCGAGCCCAATCCGAAAAAAAGTCGTCTTGAAAAGTCAAAAGTGAAGACAATGTTGATTTGTTTCTACGATTCGGAGGGTATTATTCATCGTGAATTCGTTCCACCTGGTCAAACGATTACTGCTGTGTTCTATCTTGGTGTTATGAAGCGTTTGCTCAGCCGTATTCGTCGTGTGCGGCCACAATACCGTGAAAAAGGGAGCTGGCGTTTGTTGCATGATAATGCCTCGTCTCATCGATCGAACTAGATCACGGATTTTTTGATCAAAAATTCCATTTTAACCATCAACCATTCACCGTACTTGCCGGATTTGGCTCCGTGCGATTTCTACTTGTTCTCTAAATTGCACTTGCCTATGAAAGAAAAACGTTATTCCGACGTAGAGGCCATCCAAAGAGCGACGACCGACATACTAAAGTCGATGGGTAAAAATGATCTCAAAAACTCATTCGATATGTTAATTGATCGTGCAAAACGTTGTATTGATTCGAAAGGAGACTATTTTGAATAAAATAAATGAGATTTGCCGGAATATTGAGTTTTTGTCTTTATTTTGAAAAAGTTCCGTTTTCCATGGAACACACTGTGTACATATATATATATATATATATATATATATATATATATATATATATATATATATATATATATATATATATATATATATATATATATATATTTATATACCTGGTATAGAAGTATAAAATGCGGATTTCAAAAGAAAAAATAACACGTTAAATTTGGTAGAATAATAAGAAGTGCTTTATTTAAAGTATGCTTCATCGCTTTTTATACATTTTTCCCATCTTTCGGGCAATTTGTGAACACCACGCCAGCAGAAATCTTCCTCTTTTGCCGCGAACCATTCATCGAGCTATTTTTTGACATCTTGATAGGAATCAAAGCGCTGCTCAATAAGTGCGTGACCCATCGATGCAAATGAGTGGTAATTTGAAAGAGCCAAATCTGGTGAGTAAGCTGTATGAGGCAGAACTTCCAAGTTAAGTGCTTCCAATGTGTCGCGAACCGGTTTTGCCGTATGTGATGGAGCATTGTCATGAAGAAAAATTACTTTGTGTTGCCTCTTTCGGTATTCTGGCCTTTTATCAAGTAGCAAACGGTTTAAATCGGTTAATTGTTGTTGGTAACGTGTAGTGTTAACCTTTTTCCCAGGTTTCAATAGCTCATAATAGACCACGTCCCTCTGGTCCCACCAAACACAAAGCATCGTCTCTCTGCCAAAACGATTTCGATGCAAAAACGACTTCTTTTTGTACCGAGCGAGCAAAATTTCACATGTGATTTTGCGATTTTCCAGTTGCCTGTCATTCAACTCATGTGGTACCCATCTACCGCTCTTCTGAATTTTCCCCATCGCTCGTAGGCGATTGAAAACAGCTTGTTGGGAAACTCCTAATTGCTGTGCGAGTTGTTTTTGTGTTTGCGAATCATCTTTGTCCAACAATGCTTGCAAACCCATATCTTCGAATTTTTTTGGCGGTTTTCAATGTTCCTTGTCTGCAACGTCGAAGTCACCTTTTTTGAAACGCTGAAACCATCGTTCACACGTATCTTGCGATGGAGCATGTTCACGATAAGCTTCTTGTAGTAACCGAAAGGATTCAGCAGCAGTTTTCTTCGAATGAAAACCAAAAATTAATGCTATCCGCGAACGCTCTTTGTTCAGTATAAATTTTGACATATTAAATACAACAATACAACATGATGCACACACTTTATAAGTCTATTTCTAATGCGTGTCTGAACTAGTTGAAAACACAACAAAATGGTGCAGTGTCAAATCATAACAGCTTAAACTGCATTGGTACACCATCTGCTGTCTAATATCCGTATTTCATACTTGTACACCTGGTATATATGTATATATATATATATATATATATATTGTGGTCTTTTCTCATGATTAAGCAGTTAAAGTAGTAGACTTTTTAATGAAGCGGTTTAGAAAAATCCCATAGACCAGAAGGTATTGCTGTGTGTTAAACGCGTACGTTTATTTAAAGTGATGCTGCCACTGATATGAAAATTTAAAAAATATTAACAATATTAAATAAGATTCATAACTTGAACATTCTCTATAAAAAGGCTTGATCATAAGCAATAATAATTTAACACAAGATTGTCCAAAAAAGTCATTTTAACAGCTTTTTAACTTTGCTTAAACAAAAAATAATATTCATAAGAGTAGCAATTCCAAATATTTACTAATTCGTTTAGATAAACATCACATACACTATTATTTATGATTATTCATTATTCAAATTTCGATATTCGTGAGTTTCGTTAATAAGTATTGATGTGACAATAATAAATTCAAAATCTTAATAGATTCACTTAGTAAATTAAGATATTACAATCTTCTTTCTAATAATAAAAATGAATGTTTCTTTGTACGAGGGTGGTTTGAAAAGTTTCCGACCTAACACAGATACAAGACACTTTTTCTTAAGGGGAGGTTTACCTTTTTCTAAACCAAAAAATCGATTTTTGTTTTTTACATTTTTTTGTAGTTACTTACGTGTAGAATATATTCCCAAAACCGTTTAATCGAATATATATATATATTTTTTAAAGCTATGGAATAAAAACGAGATCGATCTTTTTTCTTGAAAATTAAAATCGAGCGATAATTCAAGCGAAGCGTATTTTCCATAAATATTTTTGAATTGGCCGCCCATATACTATGGTAAGCAGAGGTACCATATGTGCCACCAGCTGTCGACACATGAACCATGACTCCGAAAAATTAGAAAATGCATCTTTATATAAAGTATAATTTATGCCAACGGTTATAGCGTCGGCAGTTAGTTTACAACGTGCTGCGAGTAGAATTAAGTGGATAGTTAAGCGTTTGAGTTGTTTTTTGCGTTTGTTCTTTTAAAAAATGCCTACTCTAAGGATGAAAAGGAGTAATTATGCCGCAGGTCATCCTAATCGAAAAAAAAAGAGACAGTTGAGTGGAAATCGATTTACTAATGAGTGCGATACTGAGCAAGTGAGCACTTCAACAAAAAAACTGAAGAGCGCTGACTATGATAGTGTGCCTGTAGATGTTTAGGCAAATTACGTGCTCCTGCACTTCTTACACGTTTTTGCGATGGTCAGTACCTTCGTAAAGTGTCAATCGTGCGATGGTGAAATAAAGTTCACGAAGACAAATGGTGCTGGTGTTGCCTTCAAAATTGTGGCTTTGTGTTCGTACTCAACGCGTTACTGTGATTCCAGTCCAAAAAATCATAAGTGTTACGAAGTTAATCGCAGACAAATGCTAGATATACGAATGCTGGGTGGTGGATTACAAAACCTCTGACTATTTTGTGCATTGTTGGATATAATATCATCTTTTAGTACTACAATGTATAACGCATTTTTAGATAATTTGCACACTGCGTCGTATGCCGTTTTCCAACACTTTCAAAGTAAAGCAGTGAAAGAAGAAATAGAGAGAAATGTCGCCGCCGGTGAAGATCCTAATCTCGTGACCGTTTCAGGTGACGGGTCATGGAAAAAACGAGGTTTCTCGTCTTTGTTTGGTTTTGCTACTTCTATTGACAAAAACACGAGCAAAGTTCTCGACGTCAGCGTAAAATCATCTTTCTGCCAAGCATCCTCCAATTGAAAAAGTAAAATTGGCACGTTTGAATATAATCTATGGAAAGAGAGCCATGTCGAGATATGTTTCGCGATCCACCATGGTAGTTCCGGGAAAATGGAAGTGGACGCGATAAAAGAAATGTTCTCTCGTTCTGTAGAACTGCTTGGCATGAAGTATGAGTCATATATCGGCGACGGGGACACAAAAACTTTCAAGGCCATTATAGACCTGAATCCGTACGACGATCTTATTGTGAAAAAAAGAGTGTGTAGGACATGTGCAAAAACGTAGGGGCACACGTCTCAGGGCTGTTAAAAAGCAAACGAAGGGTCTTGGAGGTAAAGGCTACGGCAAACTCACCGATAAAGTCATAGCAGATTTGACAATATACTACGGATTGGCCATCCGAAGGCATCTAGAGTCTGCCAAAGATACGAAGAACGCCGTGTGGGCAGCTTTTTATCATAATATCTCCACCAATAAAAAACCACAGCAAGGTAGAGTGTTGCTGTAGCGAACGGTACATTGAAGACGTTCAAGCATAAGCCGCCTCTTGCAGATAACGTGCAAGCAGCGATTAAGCCAGTATTCGAGGCTCTGTCGACAGACGATTTAATGGAACGCTGTACTGGACGAAAAACTCAAAATTCCAACGAGACTGTGAACGCTTGCATCTGGAAGCTTGCTCCGAAACATCTCCACTGCAAAGCCAAGACTGTTGAAATTGCTACGTACACGGCTATTGCTTTATTTAATGAAGGCTACATAGCATTATTAAAAATTATGGACGTTTTGAGGATCTCCGTTGGACTTGAAGCAAATAACTTTGCCCGCGAAGCTGACGCGAAACGCGTTACTGCAGCTGAGAGCTCGATGTCTGAAACCGCCAAAGCAGCTGCGCTTTCCAAAAAATCAGACAAAACAAGTCTATAGGAGCAGTATGAGCATGAGGAAGGACTAATTTATGGCCTGGGAATTGCTGATTAACCGTAAGGTATGTTATTTTGACGTTAACACAGATTAATCGTTAATCAAATCTTTAAACGCGTTTTTCTCGAAACCACGTTTTTCGAACTGTTAGCCACGATTACTAAAAAACTACTCGATGGATCGCCTTTTTTTTTTTTTTAATTGTTAGAGTATTTATTGAAAAGTGGACTAAAATCAAGATGATATATGCATTATTTTTATTTTTAGAGTACTTTAAAGAGTGAAAAAAAACTCAATAATGAAAAAAAAAAATACAAATGCCCGCTATTTTGTTAATTTTTGATTTTTAGCGATGATTGTAGTTTAGATGCCAAATACACTTATATGTTTTATAAAAGTTTTTCGATTTTTAATTTTCGTTTATTTTTGCAGGTGCTAGAGTGGCCAACAGCGGGCCACCTTTTTTGGAGATGGTCACTTTACGGGGCGTGCCATTAATTACCGTCACGATATTTTGTCATAAAAAAAATTTTTTTTGTACTTCTTATTGTATTAAACAAGTAGCAAACAATTTGAGTTGTTTATTAATTTCCTTCTATGAAAAAAAAATTCCAAAAAAAACTGTTGTTTTGGTCAATAAAAAGGTAAACTTTCCTTTAAAATTTTTTTCTTTTTCTCAACATAGTCTCCTTGCAATTCTACACACTTCCCCCAGCGAGGCTCCTATCATTTTAACCCATCCAAATAGTACTCGGCGTTTGTCTCTGCAAAATGACTGTTCACGAAGGTGATTACCACCTCCTCATTTGACGATAATGTCTGTCCTCCGAGTGCGATTTTCAGATAAGGGAACAAAAAGAAGTCGCTTGGGGCTAAGTAGGGTGAATAAGGCGGATGGTCAAGCAGCTTTAACCGTAATTCGTGGATTTTCGCCATGGCAACCGCTGAGGTGTGAGACGTCGCGTTGTATTGGTGAAACAGGATTTTCTTTTTCTGCAATTGTAGACGTTTTCCCGCAAGTTTTGCCTTTAGCTTGTCAAGTAATGATGCGTAGTATGCTCCTGTAATGGTTTTTCCTTTTTGAAGATAATCGATTAAAATAACTCGATGACTATCCAAAAAAACAGTCGCCATCACTTTCCCAGCCGAAAAAACACTTTTTGCTTTTTTTGGAGCCGGTTACCCCTTTGCAGTCCACTGTTTTGACTGTATTTTTGTTTCGGCCGTATAATGGTGTATCCAAATTTTATCTACAGTAATTAATCGGCGCCAAAACTCGGATTTATTGCGCCTAAACTGCGCTAATAGAGCGTTGGCAATGTTCATTCGAACACGTTTTTGGTCTAACGTGAGCAAACGCGGCACCTAACGTGCGGACAGCTTTCTCATGCCTAAATCTTGATTTAATATGTAGCAAACACGTTCTTTGGACATGTTCGTAACCTCTGCTATCTCTCTCACTTTAATTTGGCGGTCGTCTAGCACCATTTGGTTAACTTTGGCGATGTTATCGTCAGTGGTTGCAGTTTTTGAAAGTCCCGAACGTTCATCGTCTTCCAAGCTCTCACGGCCACGTTTGAATTCAGCTGCCCTAAATTTCACTGTGGTAAATGATGGTGCAGAGTCCCTATACACAGAGTTCAACTCATTTTTGATTTGCGTAGGCGTAGTGCCTTACAAAAACAAAAATTTAAGAGGACATTCACCTTCGAAATTGGAAAAAAAACACTTTTTAAAAATTTTATTATGAAAAAACTATTATATTTATTGACAAAATTTCTTCTGGATATTGTTGAACAGTCTAAAGAATATAAAAAAAATTTTTTTATTTTTAGTTTCCCTTGGCTGCTGTAGAGGGCGTCATGCAAAAGTTACTTTTCAAACGGTAGGACATATTGTGGACCTTCTGTAACAGATTTTTGAGAAATTCAAAATGGATTCTATTTTTGAAACTCGAAACTATACAATAAGCCTCTAAAACTCATACTTTTTTATATTTTGAAGTTTTTGTATGTATATTTCTGAAAAATGCGAAAAAACGGCATATTTTGGGGGTACGTCACCCCCGTAAAAAAAAGGGGGGGGTATTTTTTAAAACTTTCAGAGGCTTATTGTTTACTATTTTCAATAAGTAATCGAATGCTCTTTGGTTTTTTAAAATCGGTTGAGTAGATTCGGAGAAAAATGTCCTACTAGTTTAAAAAAGGTAGTTTAGAGAAAAACGCGTTTAAAGTTTTTTTACCATAATTACTCATGAGCATACGCTGTTACAAATATAGCTGTAACTTTTTCTCTTTTACGAATTTCTTGATAAAATTTTAGGTGGCAACTTTAGAACGTATATAGAATCGAAATATGTAAAAATCTCAAAATCGATTTTTTGAAAATTTCAAAGGCGAATGTCCCTTTAATGACAGCTCGATACTCAATTTTGTCCATTTTCACAACAGCACTCACATTGACTCACTCAAATGACTGTCGACTAACAACTGCGCATCCAAAATGGCTAAAACTTTGGTGAGCAACTATCAACAGATGAACAACGAAATTCGCTAGCTTTTATTGACGAGTGCTGCTATCTTTACGTTGAAGTCGGAAACTTTTCAGACCACCTTCTTACGTCTTGTTAAAGAAAAATGAGTTACTGAAGTAAACAATTTAATTAGAATTAAAGAAAAAAAATAATATTTTCTTTAATAGAATAAAAGAAAAAAAAGAAAACAAATTGAGGGATCATTCTACTTTGGACACAGAAAAAAAAGAAATTAAGATTTTTTTTTTTTTAATACAATTATATTTATTGATCAGAAACTTGAAAGGCCTAATTAAAACAATTAAATAAATAAGTCGTTATTAATCGAATCGATGTGATTTTATAAATCATGCGGCAAACAAGGCACGTATGAGGATGGGATGAAAAGTTTCCGGCCTAACCTAGAGATGGCGCCAGTAGGTCAAGCGTTTGGCTTATATTCTATAGCTTGATATCTCACTCGCTTATATATGAATTTTCAAGTCGATTACTTTGTTAGCATACATACATTTTAGAGCTGATTAAATAAGATGCCTCAATTTCTTACGTGAAAATAGATAAATCAGAGAAGCGTGCTGTCATCAAATACTTTTATTTAAAAAGCCTAACACCATTACAAATTAACGAAGAGCTTGATTCCACACAGAAAGACTCTTCTTTATCATATTCAACGTTTAACACTCGATTTACAAACCAGTCATTTTGACTGGTCGTGAAAGGTATATTTAAATAGGTATATTTAAATAGCTGGTAAATCTAGTGTTAATTTTTCTTCAAATTCTGAATCACATATTAATTCTGAATTAATTTGACAATTTTTCAACATTAGATTTACCAGTTATTTACGAGGGTAGTCCCAAAAGTACCCGACCTGACTTATGAATACAGGTAGTTTTAAAAAAACAATTACTGCGATTGACAATACCACCTTCGAACAACTTAATGTGAGAAATTCATAACAGTACGTTTATTATTATTTTTTTTCAGACATCCAAAGTGAACGCTCTCAGTAAATTTGTGAATATGGAAAAAATCGGGCATCGTTATGTGATACAATACTTTTATTTGAAAGGTCTAAGTCCAACCAATATCAAAGCCGAGTTGGATTCTACTCTGGAAAAGTCTGCTCCTTCGTTTACAAGGGTCAAATATTGGGTAGCTGAGTTTAAGCGAGGTCTTACGAGCTGCTCAGATGAACACCGCAGTGGTCGACCAAGTGAGGTCATTACGTCAGAAAATGTGAAGAAAACCCACAAAATGGTATCGGATGACCGTCGACTAAAAGTGCGCGAGATAGCAGACATGGCAGGCATTTCAAAAAGTGCTGTGCATCGCATTTTGACCGAAAATTTGGACATAAGAAAGCTGTGCGCAAGATGGGTGCCGCGTTTGCTCACAATGGAACACAAACAGCAACGTGAGGATGTTTCTATCGAGTGTTTGACAATGTTTCGCAGCAATAAAGCCTAGTTTTTGCGTCGATTCATAACCATAGACGAAACATGGGTCTATCATTTTATACTTGAGACCAAGGAGCAGTCAAAGCAGTAGACTAAAAAGGGAGAACCGGCTCCAAAGAAAGCAAAGACAGTTCAGTCAGCTGGCAAGGTCATGGCATCCGTTTTCTGGGACGCGGATGGAATAATATTTATTGGTTATCTCGAAAAAGGAAAAACAATCAACGGCGCATATTATGCAGCCGTATTGCAGCGTTTGAGTGATGAAATCAAGAAAAAACGGCCCCATGTGACATAAAAAAGTGTTGTTTAATCACGACAACGCACCAGTTCACACGTGCGTCATTGCGATGGCTAAAATCAATGAGTTGAAGTTCGAATTGCTTCCTCACGCACCCTATCCGCCAGATCTAACTCCCTCGGATTATTTTCTTTTACCGAATTTGAAAAAATGGCTCGGTGGCAAAAGATTTACCAACAATGAAGAGGAAGAGTCTGCGGTTAATAGGTATTTTGAGGAGCTTGACGGTTCCTACTATAAAGCGGGTATCGAAGCTATTGAACATCGTTGGGAAAAGTGTATCGAACTGAAAGGAGAATATGTTGAAAAATAAAAAACATTTTCGCAATTTTTTTACTGTTTTCTTTGTCGGGTCGGGTACTTTTGGGACTGCCCTCGTAAATATACCTATTTAAATATACCTTTCACGACCAGTGAAAATGACTGGTTGGAAAATCTAGTGTTAAACAGTTGGTTTCTGAATTTAAGAAGGGTCGCACGAGTTCTTCTGACGAACCACGTTTGGGATACCCTATTAAGATCACAACTCCTGAAATGATTGAAAAAATTTATATAATAGTGATGGAGGACTGCAAATCAAAAGTCAAGGTGGTAACTGAGGCTAAGATGTCAACTGAACATGTATGCAATGTTTTACATGAATATTTGAGGATGAAGAAGCTCTGTGCTAGATGGGTGCCGCATTTGCTAACGGTCGATCAAAAATTCACTCGGAAAACTATTACAATTCAAAATTTGACGCTAACAAGCGAAACCCTAGAAAATTTTTGCGTCGTTTTATAACCATAGATGTAATTTGGATTCGCCACTACACTCCTGAAAGTAAACAACAGTTAAAGCAATTGATTTGGCAAGGTGAACTAACCACGAAGAAGAGAAAAACAATTTTATCGGCCAATAAGGTTATGTTGATGGTTTTTTGGGATGAGAAAGGAATTATTTTCATTGATTATCTGAAGAAGGGTAAAACAATTACTGTTCAATACAACAAAGAGTTATTGTAGTGTTTGAACCACGAAGTGAAAAATAAACGAAGCTCACTTGGCAAAGAAAAAAATCTTGTTTCACCATAACATTGTACCTGCCCATTCGTCGGTTGTTGCGATGACTAAAATCAACGAATTGAAGTTCGAATTGTTATCACTGCCACCATATATACCAGATTTAGCCCCCAGCGACTATCATTTGTTTCCTAACCTTAAAAAATGGCTTAATGATTGCACGCTTCTTTGATTTTTTTATTTTGACGTAAGCAGTTGCGGCGTCTTGTTCAATCAGCTCTCAAATGTACACTAACGGAGCAATTGATCTGAAAATTTATATAAAAGCTAGTGATGTCGGGCTATAGAATACAAGTCAAACGCTTGACCTGCTAGCACCATCTCAGACCAGGCCGATAACTTTCCACCTCACCCTCCTACTAACCGAAATACAAGTTTAATCATTTGTGTAGAGATGCTATCTGGGCCAACAGCCTTAGAATAAGTTCCAAATACAATCCTTTGCACATATTCCAAGTTAACTCGCTGAAATGAAAACGAGGATCGCGTGCATAGCAACAACATCAAGGTAAACTGATGGTCAATGTGAGCCGTATTTCGGAAAGAAGTCAAATCAAAATGCCGATTAAGTTCCTGAACTTTGAAGAATATACCTGGGTTAGAGACACGTTGATTAGTGAGAGCGAGTCTGTTAATTTCTCCTCAAAGAGCCCTGGAATTCGCTGTGGTGTTTAATCTATGGACAAAGACTCTATTTTTGGCCATGTCAATGAGGTTAGAGGCCATTCTTCGCAGTTATTAAAA